>CM062818.1:1062470747-1062974330 GCA_031772625.1 Pinus tabuliformis
ACTTCTGTCTATTTATCCGAGCAATTATATCATAGCATATGTCACACAATAGCAATCTACAGTACCTAAAGTAAAAAGAAAAATTTGCTCAAGAAAATAGATTTAGAAAAGAGCTTTGAAAACTATAAGTTTGTAATCAAAGCTTTAATTAATTTCACAACAAACTAGTTGGAGTTTGAAAATCAAAATAATTCATAGGAAATGAATAGGACAATGGCCAAAGTCGCTATTCATACAAATAAAGCTAGAGTCACTATTTCCATTGCAGATAACTGAAATTTGGGCAGTGGTCTAATAGTTAGAGCTTATTTTCTAATAAGACTCATCAATACCATCATTTTTTTCCTTGGTCTGTTGTGTCTCGAGATCCAAATCAGATAGCTTGCCATTCTCAAGTTCTACCTTTCAAGTACTGATTTCTGGCTCACCCTTTAAAACACAATTCTACCACTCCATTTTATTTTGTTTTTTCAAGAGAATTGGCAAGACCTTCCCATCCTCTATTTTACATCATCAATAACCATCCATCAATGATATAAAGAATAACAGATACACAAAAAAGGCCAAAGATGTGCTTGTTGTATACCTATGTTCTAGGACTCATCTAACCTTACTGGTGCAAAGATCTCACCCTGAAAAAATAACATCCACATGGAATTTACAAAACTTTTTTAAATCAAGCTCCAAGTAAACCAATCAAAATATGAACATCCTTTTCATCAATAAAATCTCTTAATTAAAATAAAAGCGGTCTAGAATTGAATGTTGTATCAACCATGTCAAGTAGCTAACATTGGGTGAGAAATACAAGCCATGCATATTGGATTAGTGAAATAATTGATTTGATAAAACTCAAAACAGATGACTTACAACTAAGAAACACAAATAAATGACTTAGAATTAAGACATGAGGTTTCCCTTCCAAACCTGCCGTTAAATAACTCTTCTTTATGTCACTTACCATTAAACTTTTTCTGATACCAAGTGGAAGTGTTATTGTAACATTAACCTTTGATAGTCTGTGTCCACGACTACTTCTCAAGATCCACTCCATTACCAACATTTGGCGCTAGATAAGATACATGAAGAAACCATCAACATGAAAATGAAATCTACATCCTTGTAAAAAAGTGGGAGGAAAAAAATATCCACAAATTGAAACAGACTGTAGGATACCTCATTCCTACAACATGGTTATCTTGTCATAAACAATAAAAAAATAAATCAGGATAAATGTAATTTTTGCCACATTTTGACAATGAAATCTTTTGCATATTCTATGAACAATCGATGAAAAAAGTCGGCTAAAGCTTGTCAGCATTACGATTATAGTAAAACATAAAGGAACTGCTCCAACACATATATAATCCTAAACATAAGTATTTATACATATAAGTATTTATTGAGGACATTGTATTTTGTGCAAATATGGAAGTCAAATCTTTGAAATAACACAATTTATGGTACCACTGCCTTACGAAGTCCATTCAGGAATTTCTTCAAAGTTCAAAGTTCAAACAATTAACATGTAGCCTAAAAAAGCTCAGATTTGAAAAGGAGATAACCCAAAGATGTATAGTATATATCTCACATTTATATATCCTAATTTCCAGACATTGAAATGACACTTTTTAGCATACTATTGTGAATTCAGCCCAAAATGCTAGAAAAAATATTGATGGCTATTTTTCTAATATAGAAGTTTTATACATGCATTTTTTTAAACAATTAGCTCGCAATCTCAAACATATCTAAGGATGCACACAATACGTTGCATCTTTAGTGCTGGTGTGTGAACTTGAGACACCGAAGTCCCACATTTAATAGTTTGCCTGCAATATGCACTAGTCGAATAGGTGAACAATAGTATTGTAGGTATGTGTTATGAATATATGTATTGCAGGCCAATAAGAGTATGGTTGGAACAGTCATATCCAACCCTTCCAAGTTTTCCTATAGTTTGCACTGGTCCAATAGGTGAACAATAGAACTATAGGTGTGCATTCTGCATCACTTATCTCAATCCAACACCTTCGGCATAGAAATTTCAAAGAAAATGTCCATAACTGGTAGGTAATTTGCAAAATGAAGGAGTTGGCTTGATTATTTCTAGAGAAGACTAGATTCTTACATTGTTCAATGTAAATTCATGACACTTTTCCAAGCTTAGATGGAACAAAAAGAAACCAAGCTACAAGGTTATTTAAAGAAACCTTACTTAGCCAGGGTAAAATGTTAGCCCTTTTTTGTCAAAAAGCATAAATGGAAAAACTTTAAGAAATTCGGTGAAGAGACTGTAGAAATGTTCTTATCAAACCACTAACGTAAACAGAGCTAAGAAATATTTCTTTGTAAAATGGATATTCATGGTCAAATTAACAAGAAAGTGACCTTTTAGCATAGTTAATGCACTAGTGTTGCTGTTACAATATTTGGCCCAAACAATTAAAAAAAACCATTTTCAATTTAGTAGGAGCATGCTAGGCAAATAACCTCACAATAATACCCATCATTCAACATTATGACCCACTAAATCACTTTTACATCCTTTTGAAGTCCTTCAACAAAATACTTAAAAGTTGTGAACAATGTCATAACAATACTTCTAGCTATAGAACAAGCATTTCAAGCTTGCCTTTGTTTTATGATATGGATATTTGTCCTTCAAACAGAGTTATGTGGCACAGAACCACTTTCACCCTTAAGAAAAAATGTTGATGTAAATGCATGTTGAAATCTCTTAGCACAAATATGCTCTTAGTATGGTATAGGATTCTCAGACTGGCGCCAGGTTTAAGGGTGCCAAATACTTTAGATTTTAACTATGATATGGTGCACGCTTGGCTTCAAGACAACATATTCTTTAGGAATTTCATGTTGGGAAACCTCCAAATCTGTTTCTAAGAAAACTCAAGTTAAATGGAATTTTTTTTGTATAATGGTTGTGATTCATATGGATGCACATTAATATATATGTTTTTTTCCTAAATTTGAATAATTTATGTATATTTCGGTGACCTTTTAGCATAGTTAATGCACTAGTGTTGTTGTTACAATATTTGGCCCAAACAAAAAAAAACAAAAAAAAAAAAAAAAAACAAAAAAAAAAAAAAAACCATTTTCAATTTAGTAGGAGCATGCTAGGCAAATAATCTCACAATAATACCCATCATTCAACATTATGACCCACTAAATCACCTTTACATCCTTTTGAAGTCCTTCAACAAAGTACTTAAAAGTTGTGAACAATGTCATAACAATACTTCTAGCTATAGAACAAGCATTTCAAGCTTGCCTATGTTTTATGATATGGATATTTGTCCTTCAAACAGAGTTATGTGGCACAGAACCACTTTCACCCTTAAGAAAAAATGTGGTTGTAAATGCATGTTGAACTCTCTTAGCACAAATATGCTCTCATTATGGTATAGGATTCTCAGACTAGCGCCAAGTTTAAGGGTGCCAAATACTTTAGATTTTAACTATGATATGGTGCACGCTTGGCTTCAAGACAACATATTCTTTAGGAATTTCATGTTGGGAAACTTCCAAACCTGTTTCCAGGAAAACTCAAGTTAAATGGAAAAAAAATTTGTATAATGGTTGTGATTCATATGGATGCACATTAATATATATGTTTTTTTCCTAAATTTGAATAATTTATGTATTTTTTGGTGACCTTTTAACATAGTTAATACACTAGTTTTGCTATTACAATATTTGCCCCAAAAAATAAACAGAAAAAACCATTTTCAATTTAGTAGGAGTATGTTGGGAAAATAATCTCACAATAATACCCATCATTCAACATTCTGAGCCACTAAATCACTTTTACATCCTTTTAAGGTCCTTCAACAAAGTACTTAAAAGTTGTGAACAATATCATAACAATACTTCTAGCTATAGAACAAGCATTTCAAGCTTGCCTCTGTTTTATGATATGGATATTTGTCCTTCAAACAGAGTTATGTGGCACAGAACCACTTTCACCCTTAAGAAAAAATGTGGCTATAAATGCATGCTGAACTCTCTTAACACAAATATGCTCTTCGTATGGTATAGGATTCTCAGACTAGTGCCAGGTTTAAGGGTGCCAAAGGCTTTAGATTTTAACTATGATATGGTGCACGCTTGGCTTCAAGAAAACATATTCTTTAGGAATTTCATGTTGGGAAACCTCCAAATCTGTTTCCAGGAAAACTCAAGTTAAATGGAATTTTTTTTGTATAATGGTTGTGATTCATATGGATGCACATTAATATATATGTTTTTTTCCTAAATTTGAATAATTTATGTATTTTTTGGTGAGCTTTTAGCATAGTTAATGCACTAGTGTTGCAGTTACAATATTTTCCCCAAAAAACAAATATAAAAAACCATTTTCAATTTAGTAGGAGCATGTTGGGCAAATAATCTCACACTAATACCCATCGTTCAACATTCTAAGCCACTAAATCACTTTTACGTCCTTTTGAATCCCTTCAACAAAGTACTTAAAAGTTGTGAACAATGTCATAACAATACTTTTAGCTATATAACAAGCATTTCAAGCTTGCCTATGTTTTATGATATGGATATTTGTCCTTTAAACAAAGTTATGTGGCACAGAACCACTTTCACCCTTAAGAAAAAATGTGGTTGTAAATGAATGTTGAACTCTCTTAGCACAAATATGCTCTTAGTATGGTATAGGATTCTCAGACTAGTGCCATGTTTAAGGGTACCAAAGACTTTAGATTTTAACTATGATATGGGGCACGCTTGGCTTCAAGATAACATATTCTTTAGGAATTTCATGTTGGGAAACCTCCAAATTTGTTTCCAGGAAAACTCAAGTTAAATGGAAATTCTTTTGTATAATGGTTGTGATTCATATGGATGCACATTAATATATATGTTTTTTCCTAAATTTGAATAATTTATGTAATTTTTTGGTGACTTTTAAGCATAGTTAATGCACTAGTGTTGTTGTTACAATATTTGGCCCAAACAATAAATAGAAAAAACCATTTTCAATTTAGTAGGAGCATGCTGGGCAAATAATCTCACAATAATACCCATCATTCAACATTTTAAGCCACTAAATCACTTTTACATCCTTTTAAGGTCCTTCAACAAAGTACTTAAAAGTTGTGAACAATGTCATAACAATACTTCTAGCTATAGAAACAACATTTCAAGCTTGCCTCTATTTTATGATATGGATATTTATCCTTCAGATAGAGTTATGTGGCACAGAACCACTTTCACCCTTAAGAAAATATGTGGTTGTAAATGCATGCTGGACTCTCTTAGCACAAATATGCTCTTAGTATGGTATAGGATTCTCAGACTAGTGCCACGTTTAAGGGTGCCAAAGACTTTAGATTTTAACTATGATATGGTGCACGCTTTGCTTCAGGACAACATATAATTTAGGAATTTCATGTTGGGAAACCTCAAAATCTGTTTCCAAGAAAACTCAAGTTAAATGGATTTTTTTTTGTATAATGGTTGTGATTCATATGGATCCACATTAATATATATGTTTTTTTCCTAAATTTGAATAATTTATGTATATTTTGGTGACCTTTTAGCATAGTTAATGCACTAGTGTTGTTGTTACAATATTTGGCCCAAAAAAAAAAAAAAACCATTTTCAATTTAGTAGGAGCATGCTATGCAAATAATCTCACAATAATACCCATCATTCAACATTATGACCCACTAAATCACTTTTACATCCTTTTGAAGTCCTTCAACAAAGTACTTAAAAGTTGTGAACAATGTCATAACAATACTTCTAGCTATAGAACAAGCATTTCAAGCTTGCCTCTATTTTATGATATGGATATTTGTCCTTCAAATAGAGTTATGTGGCATAGAACCACTTTCACCCTTAAGAAAAAATGTGGCTGTAAATGCATGCTGAACTCTCTTAGCACAAATATGCTCTTAGTATGGTATAGGATTCTCGGACTAGCGCCAGGTTTAAGGATGCCAAATACTTTAGATTTTAACTATGATATGGTGCACGCTTGGCTTCAAGACAACATATTCTTTAGGAATTTCATGTTGGGAAACCTCCAAACCTATTTCCAAGAAAACTCAAGTTAAATGGAATTTTTTTTTGTATAATGGTTGTGATTCATATGGATGCACATTAATCTATATGATTTTTTCCTAAATTTGAATAATTTATGTATTTTTTGGTGACCTTTTAGCATAGTTAATGCACTAGTTTTGCTGTTACAATATTTGCCCCAAAAAATAAATAGAAAAAACCATTTTCAATTTAGTAGGAGTATGTTGGGAAAATAATCTCACAATAATACCCATCATTCAACATTCTAAGCCACTAAATCACTTTTACATCCTTTTAAGGTCCTTCAACAAAGTACTTAAAAGTTGTGAACGATGTCATAACAATACTTCTAGCTATAGAACAAGCATTTCAAGCTTGCCTCTGTTTTATGATATGGATATTTGTCCTTCAAACAGAGTTATGTGGCACAGAACCACTTTCACCCTTAAGAAAAAATGTGACTATAAATGCATGCTGAACTCTCTTAGCACAAATATGCTCTTAGTATGGTATAGGATTCTCAGACTAGTGCCAGGTTTAAGGGTGCCAAAGGCTTTAGATTTTAAATATGATATGGTGCACGCTTGGCTTCAAGACAACATATTCTTTAGGAATTTCATGTTGGGAAACCTCCAAATCTGTTTAGGAAAACTCAAGTTAAATGGAATTTTTTTGTATAATGGTTGTGATTCATATGGATGCACATTAATATATTTTTTTTTTTCCTAAATTTGAATAATTTATGTATTTTTTGGTGACCTTTTAGCATATTTAATGCACTAGTGTTGCTGTTACAATATTTGGCCCAAAAAACAAATAGAAAAAACCATTTTCAATTTAGTAGGAGCATGTTGGGCAAATAATCTCACACTAATACCCATCATTCAACATTGTAAGCCACTAAATCACTTTTACATCCTTTTGAAGTCCTTCAACAAAGTACTTAAAAGTTGTGAACAATGTCATAACAATACTTCTAGCTATATAACAAGCATTTCAAGCTTGCCTATGTTTTATGATATGGATATTTGTCCTTTAAACAGAGTTATGTGGCACAGAACCACTTTCACCCTTAAGAAAAAATGTCTCTGTAAATGCATGCTGAACTCTCTTAGCACAAATATGCTCTTCGTATGGTATAGTATTCTCAGACTAGTGCCATGTTTAAGGGTACGAAAGACTTTAGATTTTAACTATGATATGGTGCACGCTTGGCTTCAAGACAACATATTCTTTAGGAATTTCATGTTGGGAAACCTCCAAATTTGTTTCCAGGAAAACTCAAGTTAAATGGAAATTCTTTTGTATAATAGTTGTGATTCATATGGATGCACATTAATATATATGTTTTTTTCCTAAATTTGAATAATTTATGTAATTTTTTGGTGACTTTTAAGCATAGTTAATGCACTAGTGTTGTTGTTACAATATTTGGCCCAAACAATAAACAGAAAAAAACCATTTTCAATTTAGTAGGAGCATGCTGGGCAAATAATCTCACAATAATAAGCATCATTCAACATTCTTAGCCACTAAATCACTTTTACATCCTTTTAAATTCCTTCAACAAAGTACTTAAAAGTTGTGAACATTGTCATAACAATACTTCTAGCTATAGAAACAGCATTTCAAGCTTGCCTCTGTTTTATGATATGGATATTTATCCTTCAAATAGAGTTAGGTGGCATAGAACCACTTTCACCCTTAAGAAAAAATGTGGTTTTAAATGCATGCTGAACTCTCTTAGCACAAATATGCTCTTAGTATGGTATAGGATTCTCAGACTAGTGCTAGGTTTAAGGGTGTCAAAGACTTTAGATTTTAACTATGATATGGTGCACGCTTTACTTCAAGACAACATATACTTCAGGAATTTCATGTTGGGAAACCTCCAAATCTGTTTCCAAGAAAACTCAAGTTAAATGGATTTTTTTTGTATAATGGTTGTGATTCATATGGATGCACATTAATATATATGTTTTTTTCCTAAATTTGAATAATCTATGTATTTTTTGTTGACCTTTTAACATAGTTAATGCACTAGTGTTGTTGTTACGATCTTTGGCCCAAAAAATAAACAGAAAAAACCATTTTCAATTTAGTAGGAGCATGTTGGGCAAACAATCTCACAATAATACCCATCATTCAACATTCTGAGCCACTAAATCACTTTTACATCCTTTGAAGTCCTTCGACAAAGTACTTAAAAGTTGTGAACAATGTCATAACAATACTTCTAGCTATAGGACAAGCATTTCAAGCTTGCCTCTGTTTTATGATATGGATATTTGTCCTTCAAACATAGTTATGTGGCACAAAACCACTTTCACCATTAAGAAAAAATGTGGTTGTAAATGCATGTTGAACTCTCTTAGCACAAATATGCTCTTAGTATGGTATAGGTTTCTTAGACTAGTGCCAGGTTTAAGGGTTCCAAAGACTTTAGATTAACTATGATATGGTGCATGCTTGGCTTCAAGACAACATATCCCTTAGAAATTTCATGTTGGGAAACCTCCAAATCTGTTTCCAGGAAAACTCAAGTTAAACGAAATTTTTTTTGTATAATGGTTGTGATTCATATGGATGCACATTAATATGTATATATTTTTCCTAAATTTGAATAATTTATATATTTTTTGGTGAGATTTTAGCATAGTTAATGCACTAGTGTTGTTGTTACAATATTTGGCCCAAAAAATAAACAAAACAAAAAAAACCATTTTCAATTTAGTAGGAGCATGCTGGGCAAATAATCTCACAATAATACCCATCATTCAACATTCTGAGCCACTAAATCACTTTTACATCCTTTTAAAGTCCTTCAACAAAGTACTTAAAAATTGTGAACAATGTCATAACAATACTTCTCGCTATAGAACAAGAATTTCAAGCTTGCCTCTGTTTTATGATATGGATATTTGTCCTTAAAACAGAGTTATGTGGCATAGAACCACTTTCACCCTTAAGATAAAATGTGGTTGTAAATGCATGCTGAACTCTCTTAGCACAAATATGCTCTTAGTATGGTATAGGATTCTCAGACTAGTGCCAGGTTTAAGGATGCCAAAGACTTTAGATTTTAACTATGATATGGTGCATGCTTGGCTTCAAGACAACATATTCTTTAGGAATTTCATGTTGGGAAACCTCCAAATCTGTTTCTAGGAAAACTCAAGTTAAATGGAAATTATTTTGTATAATGGTTGTGATTCATATGGATGCACATTAATATATATGTTTTTTTCCTAAATTTGAATAAGTTATGTATTTTTTGGTGACCTTTTAGCATAGTTAATGCACTAGTGTTGTTGTTACAATATTTGGCCCAAAAAATAAACAGAAAAAACCATTTTCAATTTAGTAGGAGCATGTTGCACAAATAATCTCACAATAATACCCATCATTGAACATTCTGAGCCACTAAATCACTTTTACCTCATTTTGAAGTCCTTCAACAAAGTACTTAAAAGTTGTGAACAATGTCATAACAATACTTCTAGCTATATAACACGCATTTCAAGCTTGCCTCAGTTTTGTGATATGGATATTTGTCCTTCAAACAGAGTTATGTGGCACAAAACCACTTTCACCCTTAAGAAAAAATGTGGTTGTAAATGCATGCTGAACTCTCTTAGCACAAATATTCTCTTAGTACGGTATCGGATTCTCAGACTAGTGCCAGGTTTAAGGATGCCAAAGACTTTAGATTTTAACTATGATATGGTGCACGATTGGCTTCAAGACAACATATTCTTTAGGAGTTTCATGTTGGGAAACCTCCAAATCTGTTTCCAGGGAAGCTCAAGTTAAATGGAAATTTTTTTGTATAATGGTTGTGATTCATATGGATGCACATTAAAATATATGTTTTCTTCCTAAATTTGAATAATTTATGTATTTTTTGGTGACCTTTTATCATAGTTAATGCACTAGTGTTGTTGTTACAATATTTGGCCCAAACAATAAAAAGAAAAAACCATTTTCAATTTAGTAGGAGCATGCTGGGCAAATAATCTCACAAAATACCCATCATTCAACATTCTAAGTCACTAAATCACTTTTACATCCTTTTAAAGTCCTTCAACCAAGTACTTAAAAGTTGTGAACAATGTCATAACAATACTTCTAGCTATAGAACAAGCATTTCAAGCTTGCCTCTGTTTTATGATATGGATATTTGTCTTTCAAACAGAGTTATGTGGCACAGAACCACTTTCACCCTTAAGAAAAAATGTGGTTGTAAATGCATGCTAAACTCTCTTAGCACGAATATGCTCTTAGTATGGTATAGGATTCTCAGACTAGTGCTAGGTTTAAGGGTGCCAAACACTTTAGATTTTAACTATGATATGGTGCACGCTTGGCTTCAAGACAACATATTCTTTAGGAATTTCATGTTTGGAAACCTCCAAATCTGTTTCCAGGAAAACTCAAGTTAAATGGAAATTTTTTTATATAATGGTTGTGATTCATATGGATGCACATTAATATATATGTTTTTTTCCTAAATTTGAATAATTTATGTATTTTTTGGTGACATTTTAGCATAGTTAATGCTCTAGTGTTGCTGTTACAATATTTGGCCCAAACAATAAATAGAAAAAACCATTTTAAATTTAGTAGGAGCACGATGGGCAAATAATCTCACTTTAATACCCATCATTCAACATTCTGAGCCATTAAATCACTTTTACATCCTTTTAAAGTCCTTCAACAAAGTACTTAAAAGTTGTGAACAATGTCATAAAATACTTCTAGCTATAGAACAAGCATTTCAAGCTTGCCTCTATTTTACGATATGGATATTTATCCTTCAAACAGAGTTATGTGGCACAGAACCACTTTCACCCTTAAGAAAAAATGTGGTTGTAAATGCATGTTGAACTCTCTTAGCACAAATATGCTCTTAGTATGGTATAGGATTCTCAGACTAGTTCCAGGTTTAAGGGTGCCAAAGACTTTAGATTTTAACTATGATATGGTGCACGCTTGGCTTCAAGACAACATATTCTTTAGGAATTTCATGTTGGGAAACCTCCAAATCTGTTTCCAGGAAAACTCAAGTTAAATGGAAATTTTTTTGTATAATGGTTGTGATTCATATGGATGCACATTAATATATATGTTTTTTTCCTAAATTTGAATAATTTATGTATTTTTTGGTGAGCTTTTAGCATAGTTAATGCACTAGTGTTGCTGTTACAATAGTTGGCCCAAACAATAAACAAAAAAAAAACCATTTTCACTTTACTAGGAGCATGCTGGGCAAATAATCTCACAATAATACCCATCATTCAACATTCTGAGCCACTAAATCACTTTTACATCCTTTTGAAGTCCTTCAACAAAGTACTTAAAAGTTGTGAACAATGTCATAACAATCCTTCTAGCTATATAACAAGCATTTCAAGCTTGCCTCTGTTTTATGATATGGATATTTGTCCTTCAAACAGAGTTATGTGGCACAAAACCACTTTCACCCTTAAGAAAAAATTTGGCTATAAATGCATGTTGAACTCTGAGCACAAATATGCTCTTAGTATGGTATAGGATTCTCAAACTAGTGCCATGTTTAAGGGTGCCAAAGACATTAGATTTTAACTATGATATGGTGCACGCTTGGCTTCAAGACAACATATTATTTAGGAATTTCATGTTGGGAAACCTCCAAATCTGTTTCTAGGAAAACTCAAGTTAAATGAATTTTTTTTTGTATAATGTTTGTGATTCATATGGATGCACATTAAAATATATGTTTTTTTCCTAAATTTGAATAATTTATGTATTTTTTGGTGACCTTTTAGCATAGTTAATGCACTAGTGTCGTTGTTAC
Source organism: Pinus tabuliformis (assembly GCA_031772625.1). NCBI lineage: Eukaryota > Viridiplantae > Streptophyta > Pinopsida > Pinales > Pinaceae > Pinus > Pinus tabuliformis. The sequence continues at coordinate 1,062,482,648 of CM062818.1, forward strand.
AATATTTGGCCCAAACAATAAACAGAAAAAACCATTTTCAATTTAGTAGGACCATGATGGGCAAATAGTGTCACAATAATACCCATCATTCAACATTCTGAGCCACTAAATCACTTTTACATCCTTTTAAAGTCCTTCAACCAAGTACTTAAAAGTTGTGAACAATGTCATAACAATACGTCTAGCTATAGAACAAGCATTTCAAGCTTGCCTCTGTTTTATGATATGGATATTTCTCCTTCAAACAGAGTTATGTGGCACAGAACCACTTTCACCCTTAAGAAATAATGTGGTTGTAAATGCATGCTGAACTCTCTTAGGACAAATATGCTCTTAGTATGGTATAGGATTCTCAGACTAGTGCTAGGTTTAAGGGTGCCAAAGACTTTAGATTTTAACTATGATATGTTGCACGCTTGGCTTCAAGACAACATATTCTTTAGGAATTTCATGCTGGGAAACCTCCCAATCTGTTTCTAGGAAAACTCAAGTTAAATGGAAATTTTTTTATATAATGGTTGTGATTCATATGGATGCACATTAATATATATGTTTTTTCCTAAATTTGAATAATTTATGTATTTTTTGGTGACCTTTTAGCATAGTTAATGCACTAGTGTTGTTGTTACAATATTTGGCCCAAACAATAAACAGAAAAAACCATTTTAAATTTAGTAGGAGCACGTTGGGCAAATAATCTCACTTTAATACCCATCATTCAACATTCTGAGCCATTAAATCACTTTTACATCCTTTTAAAGTCCTTCAACAAAGTACTTAAAAGTTGTGAACAATGTCATAACAATGCTTCTAGCTATAGAACAAGCATTTCAAGCTTGCCTCTGTTTTATGATATGGATATTTATCCTTCAAACAGAGTTATGTGGCACAAAACCACTTTCACCCTTACGAAAAAATGTGGCTGTAAATGCATGTTGAACTCTCTTAGCACAAATATGCTCTTACTATGGTATAGGATTCTCAGACTAGTTCCAGGTTTAAGGGTGCCAAAGACTTTAGATTTTAATTATGATATGGTGCACGCTTGGCTTCAAGACAACATATTCTTTAGGAATTTCATGTTGGGAAACCTCCAAATCTGTTTCCAGGAAAACTCAAGTTAAATGGAATTTTTTTTTATAATGGTTGTGATTCATATGGATGCACATTAATATATATGTTTTTTTCCTAAATTTGAATAATTTATGTATTTTTGGGTGAGCTTTTAGCATAGTTAATGCACTAGTGTTGCTGTTACAATAGCTGGCCCAAACAATAAACAAAAAAAACCATTTTCAGTTTACTAGGAGCATGCTGGGCAAATAATCTCACAATAATACCCATCATTCAACATTCTGAGCCACTAAATCACTTTTACATCCTTGTGAAGTCCTTCAACAAAGTACTTAAAAGTTGTGAACAATGTATAACAATACTTCTATCTATATAACAAGCATTTCAAGCTTGCCTCTGTTTTATGATATGGATATTTGTCCTTCAAACAGAGTTATGTGGCACAAAACCACTTTCACCCTTAAGAAAAAATTTGGATTTAAATGCATGCTGAACTCTCTCAGCACAAATATGCTCTTAGTATGGTATAGGATTCTCAAACTAGTGCCAGGTTTAAGGATGCCAAAGACATTAGATTTTAACTATGATATGGTGCACGCTTGGCTTCAAGACAACACATTATTTAGGAATTTCATGTTGGGAAACCTCCCAATCTGTTTCCAGGAAAACTCAAGTTAAATGGAATTTTTTTTGTATAATGTTTGTGATTCATATGGATGCACATTAATATATATGTTTTTTTCCTAAATTTGAATAATTTATGTATTTTTTGTGACCTTTTAGCATATTTAATGCACTAGTGTCGTTGTTACAATATTTGGCCAAAACAATAAGCAGAAAAAACCATTTTCAATTTAGTAGGACCATGCTGGGCAAATAATCTCACAATAATACCCATCATTCAACATTCTAAGTCACTAAATCACTTTTACATCCTTTTGAAGTCCTTCAACAAAGTACTTAAAAGTTGTGAACAATGTCATAACAATACTTCTAGCTATAGAACAAGCATTTCAAGCTTGCCTCTGTTTTATGATATGGATATTTGTCCTTCAAACAGAGTTATGTGGCACAGAACCACTTTCACCCTTTAGAAATAACGTGACTGTAAATGCATGATAAACTCTCTTAGCACAAATATGCTCTTAGTATTGTATAGGATTCTCAGACTAGTGCCAGGTTTAAGGGTGCCAAAGATTTTAGATTTTAACTATGATATGGTGCACGCTTGGCTTCAAGACAACATATTATTTAGGAATTTCATGTTGGGAAACCTTCAAATCTTTTTCCAGGAAAACTCAAGTTGTATAATGGTTGTGATTCATATGGATGCACATTAATATATATGTTGTTTTCCTAAATTTGACTAATTTATGTATTTTTTGGTGACCTTTTAGCATAGTTAATGCAATAGTTTTGTTGTTACAATATTTGGCCCAAACAATAAACAAAAAAAACCATTTTCAAATTAGTAGGAGCATGCTGGGAAAATAATCTCACAATAATACCCATCATTCAACATTCTAAGCCACTAAATCACTTTTACACCCTTTTGAAGTCCCTCAACAAAGTACTTTTATACTTCTAGCTATAGAACAACCATTTCAAGCTTGCCTCTGTTTTATGTTATGGATATTTGTCTTTCAAACAGAGTTATGTGGCATATAACCACTTTCACCCTTAAGAAAAAATGTGCCTTTAATGCATGTTGAACTCTCTTAGCACAAATATGCTCTTAGTATGGTATAGGATTCTCAGACTAGTGCCAGGTCTAAGGGTGCCAAAGACTTTAGATTTTAACTATGATATGGTGCACACTTGGCTTCAAGACAATATATTCTTTAGGAATTTCATGTTGGGAAACCTCCAAATCCGCTTCGAGGAAAACTCAAGTTAAATGAAATTTTTTTGTATAATGGTTGTGATTCATATGGATGCACATTAATATATATGTTTTTTTCCTAAATTTGAATAATTTATTTATTTTTTGGTCAACCAGTTTTTTTATTCGGTTTTTATCTAGTTCCAATTCGATTTGATAGCAGAAAAAACTTGGGAACTTGAGAGGATAAATTAATATCCTCCCCAACCAAGTTCAATTGTCGCTTGTGATGTGATTGTTTTTCGTGAGACAATTCTTGATCCGTATATATATATATATATATATATGTATGTATGTATGTATATATGTATATGTATGTATGTATATGTATATATATATATATATATATATATATATATATATATATATATATATATATATATATATATATATATATATATATATATATATATATTCTTAGTATATGAGCTAACTATGAATATGGAAGTATTCAACTATCTTTTTGAGGACATTGTATTTATGAAAATCTGGAGGTCAAATCTTCGAAATAACACAATTTATGGTAGTGGTAATCTGGAAGTCAAATATGAAATAACACAATTTTGGATAGTTGAGAACTTCATATGTGTGTAGGAACTGAAATCCATGAACACAGTTACAACTCATCATATAATTCTCTAAGTTCTCCAAAACCCTAGATAGAGAAAACCAATAGAAACCTTTGCTCCACCAAAGATATTTCAAAAAGATTGATTGTTGGAGTATTTTTAGTGGAGCTAGGGTTTCTCTTGGTTTTCCCTATATAGGATTTTTGAAAGCATGGAGAATTATATGATAGGTTGTGATTGTGCTCATAGGTTTCATTTCTTCTTTATATATATGAATTTTTCGGGTGAATGCTCCAATAAACATTATCACCTTAAGAAAAAAACACATAAAGTACAAAGAAGATTGAACGAGAGAGAGAGAGAGAGAGAGAGAGAGAGAGAGAGAGTAGCACTACTCTTACATATCTAACCCAAGCATGAAAAGGAATATGCACAAGTGCATGATAGACTATAATAACAACTCACTCCTTCCTCTAATTTATCTGAGAGGTAAAGGGGCTTTACAATAAAAAGTGGACTTAGTCCACTACAAGAAAATTTGCAAGACACAAGTAGGTCCACCCATGTGAAGCACTCTACTCTAAGTGACATGTGTGAGGCTCAAAGGTGACGATGATTAACAATCAAGGCCTCCATGGAATGAGCACTACTCCCCAAGGTCCAAATCTCCAATGCATCTCTGTGGTCGTGTGTCTCCTTAAGGACAATGCATATCCACAGTGATGTGTTGCCTTGAGGACTCCAATACCTACATATCCACTCCCTCAACCCAAGAGTCCATGTGTCAATTGTAAACCTCCATGTAAGCAACCAAGCAACCCCGTGTTATCTAGGGCTCAATAACCTCCTCTAAAATACCCAACTCTACTCCAAGCACATAAACTCCCTTCATGCATCAACAACATAAAGTCACCAAGCTCCATACTTATACAACACTTTGAGGAAGAATGTCCTTCAAACATCCAAACAAGTTCTAGCAGCGAATAGTAAACCATTTCCAATGTCCAAGTCCATCATGGAAGAGCATGGTCCAACCATACACCATGCACCCCACATCTTTCATTTCTTCTTTATATATATGAAGTTTTCGGGTGAATGCTCCAATAAACATTATCACCTTAAGACAAAAACACATAAAGTACAAAGAATATTGAACGAGAGAGAGAGAGAGAGAAAGTAGCACTACTCTTACATATCTAACCCAAGTATGAAAATGAATTTGCACAAGTGCATGATAGACTATAATAACAACTCACTCCTTCCTCTATTTATCTGAGAGGTAAAGGGGCTTTACAATAAAAAGTGGACCTAGTCCACTACAAGAAAATTTGCAAGACACAAATAGGTCCACCCATGTGAAGCACTCTACTCTAAGTGACATGTGTGAGGCTCAAAGGTGATGGTGATTAACAATCAATGCCTCCATGGCATGAGCACTACTCCCCAAGGTCCAAAGCTCCAATGCATCTCCGTGGTCATGTGTCTCCTTAAGGACAATGCATATCCACAGTCATGTGTTGTCTTAAGGACTCCAACACCTACATATCCACTCCCTCAACCCAAGAGTAAATGTGTCAAGTGTAAACCTCCATGTAAGCAACCAAGCAACCCCATGTTATCTAGGGCTCAATAACCTCCTCTGAAATACCCAACTCTACTCCAAGCACATAAACTCCCTTCATGCATCAACAACATAAAGTCACCAAGCTCCATACTTATACAACACTTCGAGGAAGAACGTCTTTCAAACATCCAAACAAGTTCTAGCAGCGAATAGTAAACCATTTCCAATGTCCAAGTCCATCATGGAAGATCATGGTCCAACCATACACCATGCACCCCACATCTTTCATTTATTATTTATATATATGAAGTTTTCGGGTGAATGCTCCAAGAAATAGTAGCACCTTAAGACAAAAACACATAAAGAACAAAGAAGATTGGGCAAGAAAGAGAGAGAGAAAGTAGCACTGCTCTTACATCTCTAACCCAAGTATGAAAAGGAATATGCACAAGTGCATGATCGACTATAATAACAACTCACTCCTTCCTCTATTTATATGAGAGGTAAAGGGGCTTTACAATAACAAGTGGACCTAGTCCACTACAAGAAAACTTGCAAGACATAAGTAGGTCCACCCATGTGAAGAACTCTCCTCTAAGTGACATGTGGGTGGCTCAAAGGTGACAATGATTAACAAGCAAGGCCTCCATGGCATGAGCACTACTCCCCAAGGTCCAACAATCCTCCAAAGGTCCAAAGCTCCAATGCATCTCCATGGTCATGTGTCTCCTTAAGGACAATGCATATCCAAGGTCATGTGTCACCTTAAGGACTCCCACACCTACATATCCACTCCCTCAACCCAAGAATCCACATGTCAAGTGTAAACCTCCATGCAAGCAACCAAGCAACCCCGTGCTATCTAGGGCTCAATAACCTCCTCTGAAATACCCAACTCTACTCCAAGCACATAAACTTCCTTCATGCATCAACAACATGAAGTCACCAAGCTCCATACTTATCCAACACTTTGAGGAATAATGTATTTCAAACATCCAAACAAGGTCTAGCAGCAAATAGTAAACCACCTCCAATTTCCATGTCCATCATGGAAGAGCATGGTCCAACCATACACCATGCACCCCACATTTCATGAAGCACCCCCAAGGCCCAAACATGGTGTAAACATTTTCAAATTAACCCGAAAAGCTAAAAATTGTGTCCCTCTCATCATAAAATCCTTTGTAACTCCATGCATATTCGGTTACAACTTTCACTCATAAGTGTCACTAACCAAAGTTTGCAGCTCCTCTTTTCTACAAAAAGTGGGAATACTAACCATAAAATTACCATTAGATATTGGTGTAGAGGATTTTTATGAAGGCGGTTTGAAAGAGACCATTTGGGGCAAGGGCAGTATCCATACTACTTTGGTCCTCAGTTGGCATCCATACCTTGACGAACCTATTTGTGAAGTGTGTTATTGCATGGGAAGAGACTATTTGGGGTAGAAAACATCCATACTGTTGTTGATTTGACTTGAGTTGTCATCCATACCTTCTCAGAAGAATTCCTTTGTATGAAAAATATGAAAAATAATTAATTAAACAAATTAATTAATTAATTAAATTAATTAATTAATTAAACAAATTAATTAATTAATTAATTAATTGAAAAAAATCTAAATATTAACAAACTAATCAAATAATGGCCAACCAAATTTATTATATTAATTCTTTCATAAACTATATATATACTCTAAAATATAGCTCATGGATACATCATTAATATCTTCAGAATATCTATTGACGCATCCCCTGATGATGGACTGACTTGGTAGTCCGAAACGTTGGGTTTATAAAACTCTATAACAGGTCATTCCTCCTCTATCTAAAACATCCATACTACTATTGATTTGACCTGAGTTGGTATCCATACCTTCTCAGAAGAATTCCTTTGTATCATATTTATTTTCTGGGTTACTCAGCTACAAACTACTTCCTGCTAGCATTTGCATTTGTTCTTCAAAGTCAGTATCTAGTTCTGGTTGAAATCACTAGTTTGTTTTGTTGTTGCTTGTCTTCATATTTTTGCTATTATTTTGTAATTATTCAAGTTTTTGCTACAATTGGGGTCTTCTTAATCTGATTTTTGGTCTGCTTTATTTTTCAGATTTCAGATCTAGTTTTGGAATTTTTGGATTTCAAATTTCCTTGGTCCCATAATTCCTTTAGTTCATATACCAAGGGTTCCAAATACACATCAATGTCATTTCCTGATTGCTTGGGACTAGGTATTAACAATGTTAGCATACCAAAATTCCTTTTTGTGCATAGCCATGGTGGAAGGACGTATGTAACTAACACTACATGCCAAACACTATATGTGCTGCTCAAGCCTCCAAAAGGATTAAATCCATCTACTGTCATTGCAAGTCGTACATTGCGAGGTTTGCTAGAAAAACTAGGTCATTTGTCATCAATAGTTTTCCATGCTATGTTATCAACAGGGTGGCGCATTTGACCTTCATTGCTTGCATTCTCATGATGCCACCTCATTTTTCTGACATGTCTGTAGAGCTATAATGAAATTTTTTTTTTCATTTATATAATATATTATCATATAATAACACTACGAAAAATGGTAAAGATAATACAAGAAGGGGAAAACTTGAATAAAATTATAGTGTTGAAGATCATACATATACATTCTTTTTAGCCTTGGTTGTTAAAATTGGAAACTAGGGCCAAACTCCATGTGGGTCATCTTATTTATGGAAGATGATATTTTTCTTGGATCCCTCTCATCGAGAGGTGTAGGATTGATCTAAAGATCATCCGATTTCAATAAGTATTGATGGAGTTATGAATTTCTTTGTGTTATAAGACAATTCGTCAAGATCGACCAACAACCAAATAAACCCCACATGTGCTCAGCGTTTTAGTATAAAAGGAGATGACTTGAGAATCATTTCTTACACACACTTCTATCTTGATTTCTCTCCACTTGTCTTGGTTTTAGTGGAAGAGAAATCTAGGAGTGGAAGCCCTAGACATTAGAGGAAAAGAGGTTGCCCTAGACGCAGATGGAAGGTTGCCCTAGACGCAATGGAAGGCAGCCTTAAATGCAAATAGAATGCTGCACTAACACAGTCCTAAAGGCTGCCCAAATGAAGACCTAAAGGCTACCCTAACACAGACCTAAAGCATCCCTAACACAAGATGCCCTAACGCAACCCTAAGGTACACATAAGCTCTGAAATATAGTGCGAGTTTGGAGCAAGGAAGGCTGAGGCAAGTCTAAGTTTATGGATTGTTTTGGATGAGGATTTTAGAGAAGAAGAACTGTAGCTCTTATCCATTGCAGGAGGAAAGAAGGATGGCTTGAGGTGACACGTTGGAGCAGTCTTACCATGCAAATCAGGCCACAGACTAGAGGTGAGTTTCATGATTGTTTTATGCATTATTTTGGAGCGTATATCTCTATTTATAGGGCCGCAGTGAGGAACTATTACAACAACTATTGGGAGATGAATTTTAGGTGGCCAAGAGGCCTAGAAAGGACCTCCTAACTAGGCCACAGTCATATCTAAGGATAACAAGGAAAACATGGGTATCCTCCCTATACGTTAGGCTTTTTGGTGTGCCCTAACCAGACTAGTACATGCACATAAGCCTAGGTAGAAATCAACAGTAGAATCCAGCATAATTGAGGGATGTTTGTGGACTAATAGATAGATGCATGGGACAGCAAGGAATCTAGTACAACAATGCTAATAAATAGGACAGTTGGGCTACATGGTGTTGCTAACTAGTGCAGCAAAGTAAATAGGATAGCTGGGCTACATGGTGCTACCAAGATGCATGGGATAGCAAGGTACATAGTGTTTTATAGATAAATGGGACAACTGTGACATGGAAGCAAAGACACATGGACAGCAAAAAGCATGGACAACAACAAGCATGGACAACATGGAAAGCATGGTGCAGCATGACAAGCATGGACAACATGGAAAACATGGTGTTGTTAACTAGTGCAGCAAAGTAAATAGGATAGTTGGGTTACATGGTGTTGCCAAGATACATGGGACAACAAAGTACATAGTGTTGTATAGATACATGGGACAACTTTGACATGGCAGCAAAGACACATGGACAATAGCAAGCATGGACAGCAACAAGCATGCTGAAGCATGGACAACATGGCAATCATGGTGCAGAATGGCAAGCATGGACAACATGCAAGCATGGTGTAGCATGGCAAGCATGGACAACATGGCAAGCATGGTGCGCATGGCAAGCATGGTGCAACATGGCAAGCATGGACAACATGGATATCAGTGGCAAGCATGGTGCTGCAAGCACATGAGACATGTTGTATGACAACATGGTTATGACACATGGGACAACAGTGTAGCATAAGGTGCAACAGTATGATGGGTACACCATGGTCATAAGGTACAACATTGTGATGATGGGTGCAGCATGGTGCAGCACGATGAGGTGTTGCATGATGACGAGATGCAACACAATGATAGGTGAATGAGTCACCTTGGAGAATCAGTTGAAGCAACATGTCTTCAATTGATCTCATGTATCATCTTCTTAGAGATGATCTATGCTCTTATCTAGATAAGTCAAAGTGTTGACTTCTGTTGTAAATGTACTATCTCTCTCTCTCTCTCTCTCTCTCTCTCTCTCTCTCTCTCTGCTGAACTATTGAAGAATATATAAGAAGAATTGATCAAGGGTTTCCCCACATTGGGTTTGTCCCTGGATAACACCACATCTTATGTCCTCTTGTCTTGGCTTGTCTTCTATGATTTATGTTTATGTTCTATTTGCAGTTTACTTTAATGCTGATGTGATTGCTAATTTGGAAAAGATATTAAGCTAACTATGAAAATTGAAATAAATTTCTCTAAGCATAGAACATACCTAAAATTAACATGGTATTGGAGTTGAGGTGAAGACAAAGCCCAAGAAAGAGTGAAAGAGCAATCACTAAAGAGAGTTGGGAAAGGACAAAAGGATCAGTGGATTCCTCATCCCTCTTCAAATTCACCAAGGGTGAAATCAAAGAATAGAATATTATCAAAATGGTGCAGCAGAAGCTTCTGAGGGCCTACCTAAAGACCACTTCATTGGGAATTCTAGATCTAAGTGTGATCTCTCTAATTTAGTAGAGATGGAAACAATAGTGGGATTATACTTGGAGCCGATGTCACCTATCCCAAAAAGGGCGTAGGGAATATTACTCCTCAATTAAATGAGGGTAACTCGATTCATTTACAGAATCTCTTTTATGTACATGATCGCAAGAAGAACCCAGTTTCCATTTCGGCAATGGAAGTCAAAGGTTTTAGGGTGGCATTCATCGATGGAAAGCTACATGCTTGAAAATAGAATTTCTAAGATGCCTTTACTCATGGGTTCAAGGTTGGCAATTTGTATCAAGTTGTAGGATGGTCCATCGGGGATCATGTCAGTTGTCACATCTCATCTATAGCACTAGAGGTCTACTTATTATGGGGCCCTATCTGATGTGAGTTGGATGGTGATAGGGATGCCTGAATTCAAGAAGAGAATGAAGGTACATGTCTGAGATGTACCGAAGGAAAATCTTACAAGGGGACCATTCCCCTCATGTAGAAGGTCCACAAGCTTGGAACAACGCGAGGGGTTTGAGATTCATGATTGGGAATCTCATGTGCGCAGGTGGAAGAAAGCCCTCTATGGCTTGAAGCAAATCACCCCAGGCTTAGTATGAGAGGATTGATAACTATCTGATGAAGCTAAGATTCACTGGGAGTGAAGCTAATCCAAACCATTGCTCGAAGGTTGTGGATAATACACCTCTCATACTGGCACCTTCTGAGGACGACTTATTTCGGACAAGTGTAGACCCTCTCATTTGAAGAAGTAAGAGGGAGTTGAATTCTGGATGTGGAATGATACACTGCAAGCCTGTGACTACCTCGAGGATCTTAACTTTCAAAAGTTATACGGTAGTGATGTCAGACCAGATTTGGGAAATGCCTCTAAGTTTCATAAACTCATTCGCATTGATGTTCTTGGTGAACTTCCGTCTGGACATATGTTTTGCAGTTAGCATGATGAGCTCATATATAGTTGAGCCTCACTAGATTGGTGCCAAGAATATTCTCAGATATCTTCGGGGCACAATCTATCATGAATTATGGTACACTGCCGGAAATGTGAAGCTGCATGATTATTCGAATGTTGACTAGGCAGGCAGTGTGGAGGATCACAAGAGCACTTCTGAGTGTTGGTTCTCTTTGGGTTTTTCTTCGATATCATGGATAATAAGGAAGTAGAAGTTGGTTGCTATAAGCACCACTGAGACTGAATACATAACTACGAGTATGATCTCGTGTGAATATGCCTGATTGTGGAAGCTCTTCAACAAGTTGTTTGTACACATGATGGATACCACCGTGATCCTTTGTGTCAACTAGGAGGGGATTCGATTGTTGAGGAATCTCGTATTTTATTATTTCTCTAGCATATAGACATCAAATACTACCTTATCTGGGATATGGTACGTCGATGAGCAAGGAGGATCCATCGCATTGAGACTGATTTACAGGTTGTAGACATTCTGTCAAAGCCCCGGGGAAAGGTCAAATTTGTGACTTTCCCGAACGACTTGGAGTCGTTGAGAGACCCTCTTATGAGGGTCCTACATGTTGCATGCATTGAGCTCTGGGAGCTTCGGGGGGCTTGGGGTACTTACTGGAGCAACACGTGACCATAGGGCGACTCACCCTCCCATAATGATGCGATGTGTACAGGGTGAATGGCTCAGCCTTCCCCTGTGATACCCCGTGGTGACTTAGGGACAGGATGAGTGGTTCTCCTGTCGAGGCATCGTACCCATGCAGTCTGTGACTCATAGGAAGTACCTTTCATCTGGCCAATGAGCAGGGAAATGGGGTTAGGGACCATAGTAGTATTATTGATGGACACATCGTTGTATCTACCGAACTCCCTATGCTAGGATGACCTCCATTGATCTGGGATCAGTATGAGTGGTTTGAGACACTCTCTTGTGATATTAATCTTGGATCAATAAAATTGACTTCAGGTCAATAGAGAATGGTATGAGACATTCTCGATCAATTCTTCTTCTTCATGGTTCAGCAGAACAGAGCAGAGTAGTGCAGGGCACTAATCGCAGAGATAGTACAGTCGTACATATGGATCAGCGGATAGAGTTCTTCCTAGTTGAGAGGGAGTGTTAAAATTGGCAACTAGGGCAAAAATCCATGTGGGTCATCTTATTTATGGCAACTGATATTTTTATTGGATCCCTCTCATCGAGAGGTGTAGGATTTATTTAAATATCATCCGAGTCCGATAAGTATTCATGGATTTATGAATTTATTTGTGTTATAAGACAATTCATCAAGGTCGGCCAGCAACCAAATAAACCCCACATGTGCTCAACGTTTTAGTATAAAAGGAGATGACTTGAGAGTCATTTATTACACACAATTCTATCTTGATTTCTCTCCACTTGTCTTGGGTTTTAGTGGAAGATAAATCTAGGAGTGGAAGCCCTAGACATTGGAGGAAAAGGGGTTTCCCTAGATGCAAATGGAAGGTTGCCCTAGACGCAAATGGAAGGCTACCCTAGATGTGGATGGAAGGCAGCCCTAGACGTAGATAGAAGGTTTCCCTAACGCAGTCCTAAAGTCTTCCCTAACGCAGACCTAAAGGCTACCCTAATGCAGACCTAAAGCAGCACTAACACAGGATGCCCTAACGCAATCCTAAGGTACACATAAGCTCTGAAATATAGTGCGAGTTTGGAGCAAGGAAGGCTGAGGCAGGTCCGAGTTTGTGGACTGTTTTGGGTGCGGATTTTAGAGAAGAAGAGCCACAACTCTTAGCCATTGCAGGAGGCAAGAAGGATGGCTTGAGGTGACACGTTGGAGCAGTCTTACCGTGCAAATCAGGCCACAGACTAGAGGTGAGTTTCATGATTGTTTTATGCATGATTTTGGGGCGTATATCTCTGTTTATAAGGCCACAGTGAGGGACTATTACAACAGCTGTTGGGAGATGAAGTTTAGGTGGCCAAGAGGCCTAGAAAGGACCTCCTAACTAGGCCGCAATCATCTCTAAGGACAGCAAGGAAAACAGGGGTATTCTCCCTATACGTTAGGCTTGTTGGTGTGCCCTAACCAGATTAGTACATGCACATAACCCTAGGCAGAAATCAGCAGTAACATGCAACAAAATTGAGGGTTGTTTGTGGACTAATAGATAGATGCATGGGACAACAAGGAAACTAGTACATCAATGCTAATAAATAGGACAGTTAGGCTACATGGTGCTGCCAAGATGCATGGGACAACAAGGTACATAGTTTTGTATAGATACATGGGACAACTGTGACATGGCACCAAAGACACATGGATAGCAGCAAGCATGGACAACATGAAAAGCATGGTGCAGCATGGCAAGCATGGACAACATGGAAAACATGGTGTTGCTAACTAGTGTAGCAAAGTAAATAGGACAGCTGGGCTACATGGTGTTGCCAAGATACATGGGACAACAAGGTACATAGTGTTGTATAGATACATGGGACAACTGTGACATGGCAACAAAGACACATGGACAACAACAAGCATGGTGAAGCATGGACAGCATGGCAAGCATGGTCCAGCATGGTAAGCATGGACAACATGGCAAGCATGGTGTAGCATGGCAAGCATGGACAGCATGGTAAGCATGGTGCAACATGGCAAGCATGGACAACATGGATAGCAGTGGCAAGCATGGTGCTGCAAGCACATTAGACATGCTCTATGGCAACATGGTTATGACACATGGGACAACAGTGTAGCATAAGGTGCAACATTATGATGGGTACAATATGGTCATAAGGTCCAACATTGTGATGATGGGTGCAACATGGCGCAGCACGGTGAGGTGCAGCATGATGACAAGATGTAGCACAACTATAGGCAAAGGAGTCACCTTGGAGAATCAGTTGAAGCACATGTCTTCAACTGATCTCATGTATCATTTTCTTAGAGATGATCTATGCTCTTATATAGATAAGTCAATGTGTTGACTTTTGTTGTAAATGTACTATCTCTCTCCCTCTCTCTCTCTTCTGAACTATTGAAGAACATATAAGAAGAATTGATCAAGGGTTTCCCCACATTGGATTTTGTCCCTGGCTAGCATCACATCTTGTGTCCTCTTGTCTTGGCTTGTCTTTTGTGATTTATGTTTATGTTCTATCTGCAGTTTACTTTAATGCTGATGTGATTGCTAATCTGGAAATGATATTGAGATAACTGTGAAAATTGAAATAAATTGCTCTAAGAATAAAACATACCTAAAATTAACATTGGTGCTATGGGAAAATATCTTAACACCTTGGCTGGAACACCTTTCCACACCTTTTGAGATTGAGCATCCACCTTCCATCGAGATTTTCCACATGTTGGGCATTGATATTTACTTTCAAAACTTCCTCAATATACAATGCAATCATTTGGACATGCATGTATCATATCGTAGTTTAATCCCAATGACTTTATCAACTTTTTTTGCATCATATGCAAAATCTGGAAGTGTGTTATCTTTAGGAAGCACATCTTTTGCAATTTTAACATTTGGTCAAAACTTGTATCAAACCATCCACTCTTCACTTTCAGATTGTAGAATTCTACAGTGGCTGATAGTTTTGTGAAGTCAACACAACCTGGGTACAATGGCCTCTTGGCATCTTCAACAAGATTCTTATATTCATTAAGTTCATTTAGTACATGCAAAAGAACCTCCATGTTTTCCAAACTTTATATCAAAGTGAAACTATGATATGATCTTTGCATGTAAGTATAACTTTAGCATTAGAAAACATTAACAATGTACGCTCTAATATTGTTTCATTGAGAATACCATATTTCCATCTAGTGAGGATATTTCATGCCCCAGACATCCCCAAAAATGTAACAACAAACGTGACAAAATTTTGAGCAGCACTTGTTGCACCTATCTATCTCAAATAGATATATCTTAATGGTTCATCATGTTCAACGTACTATAGTTAAGCACATGTGCAATGATCATGAGTCATCATCAGAGAAAAGAACCCAACAAAATTTTTACTAAGAAGCCTAGTGGAATTGTGTAGTTTGTTGAAAAAACTATTGTTGACTAGTACTCAGATGCGTAATCCTCAAAGATATAATTATTGGAATCTCCTAATTCATACAAGTAGTCCTCATATGAAAATTCAACAGCCTGAAGTACAACTATTTCATAATCAGCTTATTGGTCATAAAAAGTGAATGTAGAAGCTTTAAAAGATGTTAAACCAACCATGTCAATTTTGTTGACTTCTGCAGAGTCAACCTCTTCATTAGCCTACAAAATAGATAGAATACAAATGAATTGGCTATGGTTCCAAAATATCAACAAAAAAGAGATCATTGCGCATGAAATTTTATAATGAGCATGCAACAAAAAAACTTGAATGCATAATCTTCACATTCAAACATAATATAAGCAAACTAGTCAAACTTCTTCAAGATATTTAGTCATGGCAATCTTATATTCCATATTTAATGTATGAGCCTTCGTAAAGTAAGGTTTTTTATCTATCATCAGAAACCAATGAAAGCATTAGAGAATCCCATCAAACCATGCCAAAATTGGGAAATAAAATGAGACCTATGATTTACCAAAAGACACTTATCTCTTTAAACCCTAAATGTTGAAAGAATACACCAACATCCACCCAAAAAAATAAAAAAATAAAAACAAACTTTATTCAGGTGAAGGTGGTTTTTTTAATCAAGAGAATTGGTAGACCTACTACTTGTCACTGAGAAGCCTTGGATCAAGTCAATGAGACTGCCACTAAACTCTTGAGCCTAGAGCCACTGCCCACAAGCCTATCTAAACAAATAAACTAAGTTTGAACTTGAGTGAGGAAGCCTTATATTGGTTGGAAAGAACCTTGAATTTTATTCAGTTGAAGGTTATTATTCAAAATCCACACAATGATAAAGACTTTATATGTGAAGTTATCCATGACAGTGTTTTAGTCGATGTCTATATTATGATCGCCAATAAAAGCAATCAATCATTTTCATCATAGGCCTTTAATTTTGGACATCATTCTAATAGGCATTGAATTTCATAAATTGGTTTTGTATAATATAGAAAAGTACTCACAAATTACTTTAAAAGAGAATTAAAAGGGAACCAAACAACACCCAAACCAAAATCCAACCATTAAAAATAAAAATTCTGCAACCATTCTTTCAAAGTGTACCCTTACCTCTTCTATCATTGACTTCTATTTATCAACTCCTTGTCTATCAACCTGCAAGAAACAATTCATATTTTCAATTCCTATAGATTCACTTCACACATGAAAAACATATCCAATGGCCAACAAGACCAGGTTTACCATAGCTTCTTTGTATATAAATGACATATCACACAACAAAAAGATAACTTATAACTATGGGTTTTGTTAAAATTGGAAACTAGGGTGAAATTCCACTTTGAACAGCTCCTTTGGGGAAGATAATTATGGCATTAAATTCCTCTTCTCAAGAAGACCAAAATCAACCTAAAGATCATCGAATTTGGTTAAGGAGAAGTGTGATTTTGAATTTATGTAAGAATTAACAAGGTCGGCCTCCTATATGTCGGCTCAATAAACCCAAAAGTCACTTCTCTTCAACCACATCGAATTGTATATATAGAGAAGCCTTCTCCCTCATTTTGGACACATCAGCTTGCTGGAAAATATGTCTGAGGCAGCCGTGATCTTGGAGGAGATTGGAGGATTGTTTGTGGGTGATCTTCTGCACTAGGGTCAAGTCTCTTCAAGTAGGAAAGTCACAGCACATGAAGGTCAGGGTTGAGGTAACAAGAGGTGTTTGGAAGTTTGTTTGTGGATCTGAAGTATAGCAGAGGCAGGACGAGTCACTTCTAGTCAAATCCATGGATGGTTTGGGTTGTGTTCTCCCTATTTAGATAGGCCGCAAGCCATGAGATTATTGGATGAGCAAGCAAGCCTGTTCTTGACTAGTTGGAAGGGAAATTAGGCTTTATTCTCATAGATAAAGTCAAGCTACAAGTAGCCGGGGCATGCAACAAGAAGGAGGCTAGCCATAGTGATTTAAGGCATTGTTGAAGGAAATTGAATGGGTTGATGTTGTCTACAATTAAGCCCTAATCAGGTTCCAGATCCACTATTGTTTCATGATCATGTTAACTTGATTTGACTGCTGTATTGGGGTTCATTACACTTAGTAAAGAAGGCCACTCTATCAGGACTAGGACTGGGGTCCTCTTCAAACAATCTTTGCATCTTTTTTGTTGCTTTGCCTGTTATTGATCTTCGATTAGGGCAAAATTTGTGAGATATTGTTTAAATGGAAGATTCACTTGGGTTGCATCTTTGTCATTTGTATATTTTTCTCTCTTTTTTGGGGAATATATTTATGGAATTAAATTCTTCTTCTCGGGAGGACCAAAATCGACCTAAAAATCATCGAATTTAGTTAAGCAGAAGTATGATTTTAAATTTATGTAAAAATTAACAAGGTCGGTCTCCTATATGTCGGCTCAATAAACCCAAATGTCATGTCCCTTCAACCACATCGAATTGTATATATTGAGTAGCCTTCTCACTCTTTTTGGACACATCAGCTTGCTAGAAAATATGTCTGAGGCAGCCATGGTCTTGGAGGAGATTGGAGGATTGTTTGTGTCGGCTCCATAAACCCAAATGTCACGTCCCTTCAACCACATCGAGTTGTATATATATAGAGTAGCCTTCTCACTCATTTTTGACACATCAGCTTGCTGGAAAATATGTCTAAGGCAGTCGTGGTCTTGGAGGAGATTGGAGGATTGTTTGTGGGTGATCTTCTGCACTAGGGCCGAGTCTCTTCAAGTAGGAAAGTCACAACACATGAAGGTCAGGGTTGAGGTAACAAGAGGTGTTTGGAAGTCTATTTGTGGGTCCGAAGTACAGCAGAGGCAGGCCGAGTCACTTCTAGTCAAATCTGTGGATGGTTTGGGTTGTGTTCTCCCTATCTAGATAGGCCGCAAGCCCCGAGATTATTGGATGAACATGCAGGCCTCTTCAGATAGGCCGCAAGCCCTGAGATTATTGGATGAGCATGCAGGCCTGTTCTGGGCTAGTTGGAGGGACATTAGTCTTTATTCTCATAGCTAAAGTCAAGCTACAGGCAGTCGGGGTAGGCAACAAGAAGGAGACTAGTCACAGTGATTTAAGGCACTGTTGAAGGAAATTGAATGGGTCGATGTTGTCTACAATTAATCCCTAATCAGGTTCCAGATACACTATTGTTTCATCATCATGTTAGCATGATTTCACTGCTATATTGAGGTTCATTATACTCAGTAAAGAAGGTCGCTCTATCTGGAGTAGGACCGGGGTCCTATTCAAACAACCTTTGTTGCTACTTTACCTACTATTGATCTCCGGTTAGGGAAGAAATTGTCATATATTGTTTATGTTGAGATTGCAACAATATGATGGAGCTTAGTGAAAAGAGTCGCCTTCACTAAGTGGGCCCGCAGGCTAGTTTTGGTGCAAGTCTATTTTTAGACAATGTCTATTTTTAGACATATGGATCATGTCTATGGATTGCAGGTTGCTGTTTATGGATGATTGATCAAGTTGGGATAAAAATAGATGGACTTCTATTTTTGATGAAAGTGTGAGTGATCACAGTGTGAGTGATCAAAGTCTATTTTTAGACTGGCTGTCAAAAATAGAAAAGTCAAATATTATTATCTCACAATAATATTTGGATTATAAACTTAATCTTATTCTCTTGGAGCACTTCAGTTTGAGCTACAGAGGTGGCACATGCAGCTGTTAGAAGGAAATACACTTTTCTTATGAGTCAGTTGAGTTGTTGCATGCATGACTTCAGTTAGAACTCAATCAGTTGAGTTTGGTGGAGTTGATTGTGGAGTTGATGGAGTTGTGTTCAGTTTAGCTTTGTTAAACTGGTTGTATTTAGTCTAACTGGCAAATAGACTAGAGATGAGTTGGGTGAATTAGTTATTAATTAATTCACAAGTTATTAACTCATAATACAACTAATGAATACATAAGTTAACTCAGTTGCATGTCAGTGCATGTTCAATTCAACAGGGACAGGTGGTAGAGAATCAGATTGCTATCAGTTGTGACTATAGTTGTGCACCAGATCTTGCACAATCAAGGGATTGAGTATGCCAATGAGTTTTCTCACGTATTTGCCCACATTATAGATTTTGCTCACGTCCAACAAAGGGTGAGTGACTATTTTGCAGGTGAAAAACGAGTTTGGTAAGCCATTCTCATCAGTTCTTGAGCAGGTATTGAGCAGTGGAGGCAGGCAAGCAGTGGAAGAGATTTGGAGATCAGATCTGAGCTGTATTGTGTGTAACAGAGGTGGAGATACTTGTGAGAAGTATTATGCTGTGTAATGTTACATGACTCAATCATTAATATACAGATAGTTGGGGTTTTTAGCGAGATGCTTTCCCCAGGATACATATTGTGTTAATGTGTGAATGCTCTTGATGTTTTATTATTATTGATGCTGCTATATTGATGATCAACGTAGAGAAGCTTATGTATTGTGTATGTTTTCCGCAATAGTACATGATCAGGATAATCTCCATTGAATATGTGTTAAATTATTCAAAATTTCTACAGTTTAAATGGAAGATTCGCTTGGGTTGCATTTTTGCCATTTGTATATTTTCTCTCTCCTTCTGTGCTGAACATTTGATATCAATAACCAGAAGAATTGATCCAAGGTTTCCCATCTCTAAGTATTTCCCTGGCTTGAGCCAATTTTTGTGTTCTCTGGCTTGACTTGTCCCCTGCATTTATCGCTCATGTTCTTTCTCAGTTACAATCATGTGATAATGTTTTAGGTGATTGCTTAAGGAAATGGATTGAATTGAAATCAAGCTAACATGAAGTAACTATTCTAAGCAAAGAACATGTTAATCCTAAAATTAACATTGTATCAGAGCCAAGGTGAAGCCAAGCCCTAGCAAGAGAAAATGCATTATAGCTGAGAAGCGTGATATTCTTCTCAGAAGGAATAAGTCATCAGGTATGTAGCTAGAGTGAGAGATAGCACAGGAAATATGTTCCTCTCAGATCCTTGCATTGACTCTGGAAATTTTCAGTAACCCTTGAAGTTTCATAGTGACATGATTTTGCATAAGACAATTTGAGTATAAGAGTCTAGTTGTAATTTATTGTTAGAATAAGAGGCAACCCGAAATTTAAGAGGATATGAGTTCATCGAAGACTAGCCTAATCAAACAAGAGGCCTGGTATTGACCTATGATTCTTATACTCTGAAAAAAAGTAAGGAGTATTGATGGAATTGTTGTAGCACCACTGTAAGAATGAAATACTAAACCTGCCCACTGTCCTGAAGCAGTCATTCAAACCTCCTTACGGAAATTTTTTTTTTTGGATTTCAAGTGGGTATGGTCTGAAATACTTCAAACTATGGAGAAGTAATAGTCCTATTATGACATAAGATTTGTTGGATACATGCAAGTGTATTAAAGACTCTAAGGGCTCTATCTACATACATTTCTTGACAACTATTTGACATCTACATGAGTCATGGCTATACGATGAGGAGACTTCATGCCTGTCAGAGTTTCAAGAGTGACTTTAGCTCAAGCTTATTCGACTTTCAAAATTGCAAGCCAATGCTATATGGGTTTTTTTTCTGGAAGATTACAGATCTAGGTATAGAAGCTCTTATGTTCAAGTTTTAGTACTCATTCAATCACATTCTTCTACCGTAGAACAGAACGACTTGTCCTGTGAATTGTCCACTTGAATCAACCTCAATACAGACCGACATTTATCAGCCTTGAATTCTCTTGAGTCTGATTTGAAGTTCTGAACCAGATTACAGTTTGTTGTTGTTTAAGGTTCTCATAAGCAGTTGTTGGAAATTGATTGCATTGAAATCAAGCTAACATGAAGTAACTATTCTAAGCAAAGAACATGTTAATCCTAAAATTAACATTGTATCATAGCCAAGGTGAAGACAAGCCCCAGCAAGAGAGAATGCATTACAGCTGAGAAGCGTGATATTTATTTTCAGAAGGAATAAATCATCACGTATGTAGCTGGAGTGAGAGATAGCACAGGAAATTTGTTCCTCTGAGATCCTTGCATTGACTCTGGAATTTTTCAGTAACCCTTGAAGTTTCATAGTGACATGATTTTGCATAGGACAATTTAAGTATAAGAGTCTAGTCGTAATTTATTTGTTAGAATAAGAGGCAACCCAAAATTTAAGAGGATTTGAGTTCATCGAAGACTAACCTAATCAAACAAGAGGCATGGTATTGACTTGATTCTTATACTCTGAAAAACAGTGAGGAGTATTGATGGAATTGTTGTAGCAAAACTGTGAGAATGAAATACTAAACCTGCCCACCGTCCTGAAGCAGTCATACAAACCTCCTTAAGGACAATTATTTTTAGATTTCAAGTGGATATGGTCTGAAATAATTCAACCTGTGAAGAAGTAATAGTCCTATTATGACATAAGATTTGTTGGATACATGCAAGTGCATTAAACACTCTAAGGGCTCTGTCTAAATGCATTTCTTGACAACAATTTGACATCTACATGAGTCACGGCTATACAATGTGGAGACTTCATGCCTGTCAGAGTTTCAAGAGTGACTTTAGCTCAAGCTAATTTGACTTTCAAAATTGCAAGCCATTCCTATATGGGGTTTTTTTTTGGAAGATTACAGATCTAGGTATAGAAGCTCTTATGTTCGAGTTTCAGGACTCATTCAATCACATTCTTCTACCCTAGAACAAAACGACCTATCCTGTGAATTGTCCACTTGAATCAACCTCAATACAAACCGGAAGTTATCAGCCTTGAATTCTCTTGAATCTGATTTGAAGTTCTGAACCAGATTACAGTTTGTTGTTGTTTAAGGTTCTCATAAGCAGTTGTTGGAAATCTATGGCCTCTCTTCTACTCTTTGAACAAGGTATGTATAGGGTTTCAACCTAATTATTTGGTTATTTTAACACCTTGTTCTGTGCCCTAACCAGAGATCCAAGAAATAACACAATTCTGATTTCGATGTATCTTGTTTTAATGTTACTCAAGTTTTGATGCTCATTACAAATCTGGTTTGAGGCATAATTACTACAACCATTTTGACCATGTGGTAGGGCATCCCTTGGTAGACTATTAATCAAAATTATGATAAATATTTGCTAGGGCCTAAAGATCAAGTATCATTGGCATATCTCACTTAAGTTTCATACATGTAGATTTCACTATACATCTGATGTAGAATGAGTAGTCTCCTCTAGTCCAAGGGTTTTTCAACAGAAATCTTGATCAAGACTCAGTTCCCAGTAAGACCATCTCAAATTTTAGCTCTCCAAGGACATGAATAGTGAGCAGTAACATCTCCAAAACTTTGAATCTACATAGTGACAAGGCAGAAAGCATACATCATCAGGACATCAGAGGTACATCAACTTAGCTTGATTTCTGTTTTTTCTCAGTTGAAGGAATTGTCATCAGTCGAAGTTAGTGTGTAGCTTCATCATTATCAATTTCTTCATTAGACAATAGAATGAATTTATTGTAACAATTGAGACAGTGTAAGGATGGGTACAACTTAGAATTGTGACATCCAAGTCATAGATCCATTTCAAGAATAAAAGTATCACATTCATTCTCATCACAGGACATTCATCCTATAAAAGGCAGAAAAATCTAAGATATTGAACAACATTCAAAATCCATCATGACCATTACAATCTAGTCAAGGATCTCTCCTTCAAAATTTGTAGGGTTTCTGGAGCAGCACATTTGCCTCAGAAAAGAGCAGCATGCAAAAGTAGTGGTAGCAACACCTTCAGACATCGTGGGTACTGAAGATTGTGTAAGTCTGCAACAAAAGCACCCTTATTCAAGATTGACTATGAATCAAGAACTCTTGATCCTTAAAGAAAATATAAGGTTGAAACACCTTGTGATTCAAATCAATATTTGTTGTGGCTAGTTAGCAGAGGATTTCAGAATGATGGTACTATATAACCTGGAAGTGTTTTCTGCTTAATGACAACTTTCTTCATGAACAGAGTTGTATTAACAGTAGATGAATGTTAAACATGGCTCTGACCTCCAGGATTATTGTCATAATAGCATCATTGGTATGGAGAAACCTTTCATGGCTTAGATGGCAGTAATATTCAATCATGTAATCCTATCTTGATGTCCTACATCATATGGTCTGTTAGTTGATTGGGCAGACCACGTAAGAGAGACTACCCATGCATGTGATTTGGTAATTGGAAGTTTGCTGCTTAATAAATCTTAAAAATAAGGAGCAGATTTATGAAGGCCAGATTTATGAATGTGGAACTAAATTGTAATGTCGCTGCAATTCATGAACAAGCTGAGATCACACTTCTTGTCCTCTATTCAGATTTGGTTCAATAACTGGTTGTTGGGGTTGTTTGCTTATGGTGCCAAGATCATAGTCTAGCAGAGGATTGAAGTCCAATTCTATCCTTACAGTTTTGTTCACCGAATTTTTATATGCCAACATTGATAGCAACACTCTATATCTTTCAATGTGCATACACAACATTTTGTGAACAAACCTCTTTCATTCATGCAATATATTTACATATGTGCAAGCAATATGCAAGTACTTTTCACTGTCAAAGTATTGACTGCCACATTGAGACTCAAAGCAGTAAAATAAGGCATGATATATAAAGTAGTAAAATAAGGTAATAAATAAGGCATCAAAGCAGTAAAATTAAAGAAAAATACTCCCTCTCAAAGATTTGCAGAAAATTAACTGAAGATTTTAAGGGCTATTTGGACTAGTTATAGACCTAGCATACCATTATTATGAATTTGAGGGTCATTTCAAAAGGTTTTCCTCTCCCCTTCCATAGAATTATATCACCTTTACCTATTTCTAACAAAGTAACTTAGGAAATACCTTGTGTCCTACAAAAATGACACATGTAATGAGGGTACAGTTGTACCACCATGGTGAACTTAGGTAAACTTGTAAAATTAACGTATGTTATGAATGTTAAGGGAGGTTACCTATATTATGTGCCTAATGGATCTTTGGAATGATCCTTCATTATAGGTTGGGCACCACACATTGGAATCTGAGCACTATGCATTGGGATGCATGTACCTACATTAGGATCTGTGACAACTTACTTGGATGATGATATGGACACCATATCATCACAACAAGTGTGCATCAACATCATGTACAATGGAATCATAGGGATTACTTTACAACATTATATTTTGGTTTATCTAGCACATGTGAGCCCATTTTTCAAACATGGGACTTGTATGATGTATTATTGAGCTAGTATGTCTCAATCACACATGTGTGTAGAAATTTTAAATAATAAACACTTATTCACAGATATTATCCCGATTATACACTATTGCGGAATACATGCATAATACATAACCTCCTCTACATTGATCATCAATTTAGCAGCATTAAAAACAATGAAACATCAATCGCATGCGCACATTAACATAGTATGTAACCCGGGGAAAGCATACAGTTGAAAATTCCACACTATCTGTATATTAGAATGATTGAGAACATGTAACAATAAATAGTACAATACTCCTCACAAGTACTCAGTACTATCTCCACCTGTTACACACAAACTAGCTCAGATCTGATGCCTCAAATCTCCTCCACTGTTTTCCTACCTCCACTGCGCAATCCTGCATGAGAATAATGATGAATGGCTGAACCAAACTTGTATTTCCTTGGCTGAACCACGCAATCCTCATTGGAAATACTCAATCCCACTGATTGTGCAAGATCTCATGCACAACTATAGTCACCATTGATAGCAATCTCAACCTCTAACACCTGTCTCCATTGAACTGTCCATGCACTAAGTTAACTGATGTATTCTTTAGTTGCTTTATGAATTAATAATTAGTGAATTAATTAATAATTAATTCACATCACTCATCACTAGTGTATTATACAGTTAGACTAAATACAACTAGTTCAACTAAGTCAAACTGAACACAACTCCATCAACTCCTCAATCAACTCCACCAAACTCAATCACTTGAGTTATAACTGAAGTCCATCATGCAATAACTCAACTAACCCATAAGAAAAGCGTATTTCCTTCTGGCAGTTGCATGTGCCACATCCATAGCTCGAACTGAAGTGCTCCAAGAGGATAAGATAATGTTTATAGTCCAAATATTATTAAGAGCTAATAATATTCGACTGTTCTATTTTTAGCCTGGCAGTCTAAAAATAGACTCTGCCCATATGTCTAAAAATAGAAGTCCATCTATTTTTACCAACATGACCAATCATCTACAAATAGCATCCTGCAACTCATAGACCATGATCCATATGTCTAAAAATAGACTTTGCGCCAAAAATAGCCTGTGGACCCACTTAGTGAAGGCGACTTCTTTTCACTAAGCTCCATCATCTTGTTGCATTTTCAACACTCCCTCTCAACAAGATATGGATTATCTACAACCACTATCCTACAACTCTGGAATGTTCTGCATGCAACACATTTGCCCAGTCC
Organism: Pinus tabuliformis; assembly: GCA_031772625.1. Lineage (NCBI taxonomy): Eukaryota > Viridiplantae > Streptophyta > Pinopsida > Pinales > Pinaceae > Pinus > Pinus tabuliformis. The sequence continues at coordinate 1,062,508,362 of CM062818.1, forward strand.
ACTTGCTCCAACAACACTTGGAACAAAAACACTCCCAACTGACCACTCTGTTGGGCTAGGAACATACTCTGATGCTGAAGATCTACCTGCTGCTGACAAGTGCTCCCTCTCTGACATCTACGCTACTACAACATCTCCATGCATATCACACCATTGCACACTTCTCTGTGCCACCTAGCACTGTGCAAAACACTTGTGCTTCTCGCATTGCTGCAGCCTGCTAGCTATGCACTGTCCTGGGATTCCCTACACTATCGCTCTCTCTGCCGCTCCATCCACATCTATCTCTACCCAATCAGTCAGTTCCTACTACTCCACATCGGGGCTCCCGTAGCAAGGTCTCATCCAAGAGGTTGGGTACCTCAAGGATCCTACCCCTCCTCCTTGGGACGATCAATCCACATCACCCCACCTCCTACCTAGAGGTATGGCTGCATGCAATCCCTCAGCCCACTTGGCTCGAAGTTTCCCCCTACTGGAGGTCTCTGCATGAGTAGATGTCTCTACTCAATCTCCTCTCAACTTCCCTTATTGTGGCTGCTCGAGAACCTCCTGAAGCTGTTGCACCAATCGTGGCTCCTCCACAATCATCTAAGACTTCTTCTGGCTCTGCATGTTGAGAGGTAATATATGCTCCCTCTCAACCACCAAGTCTCCATCAGTTGCCTCACTGCTCAAGGCTTTGCATGCATCTTGAACCTCAAGAGCATACAGGTTCTTGACCCGTGAACCAATCTGCTTCACCTGTCTAGTGATGATGTGTCTAAGGAAAACCTTTCCCTTACTGAAGACTACATCACAGCCTTTGTCTTCCAGCATCGCGATCGACACCAAGTTTCTCTTCAGTCCTAGTACATACTTGACATCGGTCAAGGTAAGGTGAGCTCCATGCTCCCTCTAAAAAATAACCGTGCCTACACCTGAGACACTATACTTCTCATCATTACCCATCGCTATGAGTATCTGGAGATCTTTTTCCTCCAAAGTACTGAATAAACTCTTGTCACCGGTCATGTGGAAAGAAGCTCCACTGTCAAGAAACCAACCACTTCCCACCATGGATGAAACCATGCATGTGAAGAGTGTGAAATCCAACTCAAACTGTGAAGCAAGTGCCTCACCTTCAGATCCTTCCCCAGATCCCTTCTTGGATTTCTTCTTTGGGCAATTAGTAGCATAATGGCCCAACTCATGACAATGAAAGCATCTCACCTTCGACTTGTCAACCTTCTTCCCATCATTGGAAGAACTGGATTCAGAAAGAGAACCCTTCTCCTTCCCCTTCTTCACCTTACTCGCTAAGGCACAGTTCTCCTCATCATGCATGGATGAAGAACTATCTATGGTGCTCCGTCTGATCTCCTCTTGCACAAGATCCGACCAAAGTCTCTCCCATCCTGGAAATTTCTCCCGACCATTGACAGAGTCTTGATAGGAATGCCAACTCTTCAGAAGACCAAGGAGAGCCAAGCTCACCAATTCCTCATCATCGACAGTCACCCCCACACTTCCCAGCTCATCCCGGCACTGGGTGAACTTCGTGAGATACCTGGGCATACTATCTCCATTATCACACTTAATGTTTCTGAGTTTATCCTTGAGCACCAACTTCCTCTGGTCGCTCTTGCTTTGGAATAAATCTGTCAACGCTTTCCACATCAAGTATGGAGAAGCCTTTCCATGTAGGCTGGACACAATGTGATCCTTCACGCCCTCCAACAGAATCCTTCGACACTTTGTTGTCTTCTTTTGCCAAACCACAGCTTCAGCAGCATCAGTAGGTTTTGGGACCTCAGCATCTATGAACTCCTTCAACCCATTGTCATCTAACATGGCCTCCATCCTGTCTTTCCATGCAATATAATTCGAGCTGCCCTCAAGGGCATACTCCAATCGCAATCCGTTGAAAGACATTTCAACTTTGACACCAAGAAAACACTGCTGCAAATTCGAATTCCACCAGCTCAAAACTCAACCGCTTCTGATCTAAAATTCATGAGAACAAATTATTTCTCATACAGAGATTGACTGTATGGGCTTTTACCGGATATCTCACCTTCCAAAAGAAGGATGAATCCAGAGGCTACCTGGCCCGATTACAGACTCTACCTAAAGAAATCAGATGTAAACACTTTCTGAATAATAGATCTGATGATCAACAGCTCTGATACCATTTATAAATTTTGAATAATAAACACTTATTCACAGAGATTATCCCGATTATACACTATTGCGGAATACATGCATAATACATAACCTCCTCTACGTTGATCATCAATTTGGCAGCATTAAAAACAATGAAACATCAATTGCATGTGCACATTAACACAGTATGTAACCCGGGGAAAGCATATAGCTAAAAACCCCACACTATCTGTATATTATAATGATTGATAACATGTAACAATACATAGTACAATACTCCTCACAAGTACTCAGTACTATCTCCACCTGTTACACACAAACTAGCTCAGATCTGATGCCTCAAATCTCCTCCACTGTTTGCCTGCCTCCACTGCGCAATCCTGCATGAGAATAATGATGAATGGCTGAACCAAACTCGTATTTCCTTGGCTAAACCACGCAATCCTCATTGGAAATACTCAATCCCACTGATTGTGCAAGATCTCATGCACAACTATAGTCACAACTGATAGCAATCTCAACCTCTAACACTTGTCTCCACTGAACTGTCCATGCGCTGAGTTAACTGATGTATTCTTTAGTTGCTTTATGAGTTAATAATTAGTGAATTAATTAATAATTAATTCACATCACTCATCACTAGTGTATTCTGCAATTAGACTAAACACAACTAGTTCAACTAAGTCAAACTGAACACAACTCCATCACCTCCTCAATCAACTCCACCAAACTCAATCACTTGAGTTATAACTGAAGTCCATCATGCAATAACTCAACTAACCCATAAGAAAAGCGTATTTCCTTCTAGCAGTTGCATGTGCCACATTCGTAGCTCGAACTAAAGTGCTCCAAGAGGATAAGATAATGTTTATAGTCCAAATATTATTAAGAGCTAATAATATTCGACTGTTCTATTTTTAGCCTGGCAGTCTAAAAATAGACTCTGCCCATATGTCTAAAAATAGAAGTCCATCTATTTTTACCAACATGACCAATCATCCACAAATAGCATCCTGCAACTCATAGACCATGATCCATATGTCTAAAAATAGACTTTGCGCCAAAAATAGCCTGCGGACCCACTTAGTGAAGGCGAGACTTCTTTTCACTAAGCTTCATCATCTTGTTGCATTTTCAACAATGTGAACATTACTAGGCTCCACTTTCTTTCTCATCATGTGCCTCTAGATGTTTCTAGAAGGGGAGCATTGATTGTCTGACCCACTTTTCATGCATGAGATCTCTTTGAGCTTCTAGATAGGGTTTATCATTTGAATTTAGCATAAATGAGGTTTTGATTTGGTTTCCTTACACATAGCTTTACATATAACCCTAAGCATAAATAAACTCAAGTAATTCAAAGTTCAAACATCTACTGAGTTTTCATGCCTGGAAATGAATGGCCAACATTACCACTTTCTCTCTAATCTGAGGTTATATGCTAACATTACACCATTGAAAAGTGGAAAATCAATTTGAAAGGGGACAATGATCTAACCGTTGAGAGCTATAATTTACACGTTGGTATAGAATTTTCAAGATTTGACTTTTCATTCTCATATTTCAATTTTTCATGGTATACTTGGCATAATGAACAGTATGATGTCTATCTAAAATCCACATATGAATGCCTAGGTGTCTTGATCTCGGGCAATGGACCATCATACACAATTATGTGTACTCTGGAAAAATCAAGAGCTACGTAGATTATGTAAGATATCACAAGACAAAAAAAATAAATAAATAAATAAATAAATAAAAAAAATAAAAAAAAAAATAACATGAAAACTGCTTGCAAAATATAAAGCAGCCAAATTCAGTGACATACCTATAAAAGTGAAGGCAGTCTCGGTGTAATGAATGACCACACAACTCTAATTTCTGCAACATGATTAGAGAAACTAAGTTCTAGGAATTTTCCAAAGGATAAACCCCATGCAACATCCAGACATGACTACTCATCGGGTTGCTTCTAGAACTCCATCTTTCCATTCACATTTTAAGCACCTATGCCACATTCATAATTTCCCTTCACTTTCATCAAGTAATGTCAACAGTAAAGGATATAGGAGATATAGAATATGAGATGATGACATGGACACCATATCATCACAACAGGTGTACATCAACATCATGTACACTGGAATCACAAGGAGTACTTTACGACATTATATTTTGGTTTATCTAGCACATGTGAGGGGTGTCCCCCTTCTTGAGCCCATTTTTCAGACATGGGACTTGTATGATGTATTATTGAGCTAGTATGTCTTAATCACACATGTGAACATTACTAGGCTCCAATTTCTCTCTCACCAAATGCCTCTAGATGTTTCTAGAAGGGGAGCTTTGATTGTTTGTCCCACTTTTCATGCATGAGATCTCTTTGAGCTTCTAGATAGGGTGCACTTTCTTGTTGATTTTTGTGTAGCTTGGGAGGTACTCCAAGCCCTAGTGTTCGAGGGTTGGAGGTCAAAGTGCCACAAGTAGACTTGTGGGCTTAGAACCCAAGCTTGGGGTTTTGCACCCATAGATGTTTGGGCCAAAACTGTGATGATTCTTCGACATGTGATGGATGAGGATGATAGCTCTCGGCGAGACGATTCTAATGCAATGAGAATCATCCGATTCCGAGTTGTCGTTGAGGAGTTATGAATTTTGGAAGTCTAATGTTGGGTTGGCACCATATGAGTTAAGGTTAGCTTAAGTTTAGTAAGCCTCCTTGACAGTTAGACAGCTCTAGAGTGAAGTTGGAAGGAGGCCCTCTTTTGGATATAAATATAGGGTGATATGTTAGGTTATTACACATCCAAAGAGAGCAACATTAAGGGAGCATTAATAAGGAGGGACAACAACTCAGTGAAGAGGGAGATACCTCTATTTTACCGCAGGAGAAGAAGACAGAATAACATGAGGGCTTAGGGCTAGTTTGGGTGCCTCTTTGACTGCGTGGAGGGTTGTCTCATGCCATAGCAAGGCCGAGTAAGGCAAGGTGTGAACTCTGGTGAAAGGAGAAGGGATTGGGTCTATTTTAAGGTTCGATTGAGGGTGGAAAATCCCAAATATAGTCTATCACAAACCTGTAGGTGGAGATCTAGGGCAGCCACAATACTTGAAGGAAGATTGAGGCTTGTTTGAAGGCTAGGACAAAAAAAAATTGCCTCGGCCTCTCAAGGAGGGGCACCCGCACTCAAGGGAAGTTGTTCTAGGCTAGTTGACATAGGTTATCATGCTAGAATAGGCCGTGGAGATCACAGACTTGTGGAGACTATTGGAGAAGATGTAACTAGGTTCGTTCTTCATATATGTAATTTTGATATTTGTACTTATTCAAGAAAAGAGAATTTATTTTGATATTATTTTTCAATGAGTTTCTTGCTCATTGAAAATAGGTCAAGCACATTTTGAAGTGCTTCTAGGGAGTCAAAGTCAAAATGTAATTATGATGAGACCCTTTGAGGGCATGTTACATCATGTATGATGTCATACAAGGTCATGGGAACACCTCCAAGGCAAGTCAAATCCTCTCCTAGCAGCAACGAAGACTACAAGCAACAAATAATGAAGAAAAATGAATTTAAAAGCTGAACTGTCAAGTCGGCTTTAGGGACAGTCATGTTGGCTTGAAGGAGGAGGGACAAACCTCTATAAATAGAGGTTGTCCACTCCTTATTTGAAAACACCATCTTAGCTCAAATCCGCATACATGAAAGGGTTATAAGGATGAAGAAAAGAGGAGATAAAGGGTCTAAAAGGGCAGCGTAGCAAGGAGACCAAACAACGAAGGAGGAGAGGGCTAATTCAAGCCTAGTTCAGGAATCTGAGAGCTGGAAGGAGGGCCGAGTTCCCTTGCTAGAGGGCCGAAGCTTCAGGGGTTGTTTGCAGACTGTTTGAGGGCAGAAAAGAGGTGAGGTATGACTATTTTGGAGGGTTGTTAGGGTGCCACAGAGACCTATGGTAGGCCGCAGGCCTAGCCACACCAAAACAGGGTTGCATGGAGGCTTGAGAGGTTGTTATATGCCCAAAATGATAGCACATAGAAGCAACACCTTACCTTGACTAAGCCGCAGTTATTTGAAGGGTGTTTTTTGGGTTTATGAAGGGTTGTTGCAGCATGCACTTGCCCTAACCAGGGACAACAGTACAACAGTTTAGGGCAGCAACATAAGAGACCTAATTTGGATGAGCAGTTGGGTCTACAAGGTCTCCTAAGGACAACAAAGAAGGATCTCTTTATAGAGAAGAAGAGAAGCCCTAATATTCTAGGGTTTCCTAACCTAGAAGATAAAGTGCTGGAAGACAAAGTGCCGAAAGAAGTGCCAGAAGATGTGCTGGAAGTGACAGTGTAGAAAGAGGAAGGATTTGACTCATGCTTGGAGGATATCCTAGTCAAGGGTCTAGGGTTTGGTAGTTGTTCAAATAAGAAGCTTCAATAAGAGAAAACTTACAAAGGGTTTCCCTCTCAAGAGTGGAGAGGGTTTGTCCTTGGCAAAGAGCCAAATTTTGTGTTCTTGTTATTTTGTTTGGGTAGCAGTTTGATGAAGCACACACATGCACTAATAAGAACAGGAAGAATTATAAGCTAACTAAGAAAAACCAAAAAGACTTCACAAATTGTTATCAAGTCTCAGAAAATCACCACAACACTAATTTGCCATAGATTCTCTAACAAAGACTAGGCCGCAGGCCTGTGGAGACTAGGCCGCAAACCTGTGGATATTAGGCCGCAGACCTATGGTGGTTGTTTGGAGGGCTAAACAACCAAATTTGGGTGCTCTAGGTGCCTATCAAGACAGCGAGTGGCAGAGGCTTGTAGATTTTAGGAGGTCGCAATATTTGGTGGAGGTTTTGATCTCAGATGGTAGGTTGTTGTGGGCTGCAAGGATGCCCTAACTAGTGACCAGAATTCAGTCCATGAACAACAGATGAATGGTATGTTATTTCTCCAGTTTTTCCATGTGTTGGGTCACAGTTTGTGACCAGTATTGGATCGGCTAGTTTGCAGCCTATGGGAGCCATTTGTTGGAGTTGCCTCGGGCATGAAGGAACTCCAACTAGGAGCAGATCGCACGGTTGATGGTGTCCTAGGAGAGGACAAGTTTTTGATGCCCAGATTTGTGCAATAGCTCCTCTATTGTAGAGCAAAGGGTGGAATGGTGGAGTCTATGGGCAGCCATGTGTAAGGGTCTTCCAAGTGTGGGGATGCCCTAACAAAGTGCAGATGCTACAACGTGGACTTGGTCTCTCGTGGACTATTGGAGGGCAGTGTGAGAGAAGACCAAGTGTGGACATGATTGGGCACTTATGGTCTACTGGAGGATAGTGTGATAGTGTCCAAGTTGGAGCCCAATGAGCAACACCTTGATGGACAAAGGTGGTTGCAAGAGAGGCAGTGGTTGAGCTCAAGGGTCTGATCAACCAGGAGCAGTTTGTGGAGCTCGAGACTTGTGTGTGGAGAAGGACTTCTATAGTAGATGATGGGCAGTCCTCCTAGCCCATGTTCATTGTGGGAGATGGACATCTTGCAGTGATAGGTGGCATCCCTCTGTGCCATATGTTGGTCTTCATCGGTGTAGCGCAAGAAGATCATAGTGGGCTGAAGTCCCTAAGTAGCTGAGGAGCAGCAGTGGGCAGATCGAGAGTTGTTCACAAGTGGAGTTGTGAACAACTCAACATGAGTCTTGATGTGTTGTGGCCTTGATGGATGAAGGCACAATTAGTGAACAGATTGGATAGCCGAGATTCAGTGGTCAGATGGACTTGGAGCATTTATAGAAGTAGGAGATGCAGATCGGGAGCTGAAGGACCAAGCAGGTACAGGGTACGACTGAGATGAGCTGAGAGAGCATGCAACAGCCAGATGGTTAGAATATCTTGTTGAGGACAGATTGGTTGTCGATGGATTGAAACCAAGTCCCAATTTTGTATCTTGTACTAGTGGATGTATGAGGGTCATTATCCCTGGTATGGGAACCCTAGAATAGTGTATTATATGTTGTTTAATATAACGAAGTTGGGTTATTATACAAAATTGTGAAAAGATGTCCATATTTTGTGCATATGTGATTTACTGTTGTTTATATCCCATTGTGCAAAGTAGTATTGTTGAGATTCGATATTCTTTTATATGTGGAAAATTGGGGATCGTGATGGCTAGGGTTTCTGGAACAGAGATCGGCGTCGCCGCAGCATTGCAAACTAGAGAATGGGGGTATAATGGAACAACACGAAGCCCCCATAGGAAACCAATAGCTGGGTTAGTTGAATCTGACTTTCTGTCAATAGTTTGGCTCTGACTTGAACCAGAGAATGAATACGCTATGGAAGATCGATCCCCACTCAGGTCAAGGGTATGCTCTCTACTCCAGAAACGGGGTGATTTTTACTGTGTGGTACATGGATCTACCGTATGGCTAGACCCTGGTTCTTATTAGCCAGTCGTCCACAAGCATGAGGACAAGAGAGAGGCTATCTGGCCAGAAGGGGATGTGTGCGATTGGTCATGGGACGCGCGGCCTGTTGCATTCTCATCTTCTTTTGGACTAGAGTGGGCTCACGTCATGGAGCGGAAGGCGAGAATCATTGCTAGGGCAGATCCGGCCAAAAATGCCATGGCCTTGGAGGTTTGGGCTTTCTTGTTGATAGCTGGTACTCTCGGTAGTGTCGCTGGGCCTCTGAAAAAGGAGCTCAAAAAGTTAGATCTGGAGATATCACGACACAGACAGATCCCAAAACCCTAGGGTGCACTTGGGCTTATAGAGAAAATGCCTGATCCAATAGATCGAGGCCTTAACAAGGTTGTTTCACTATGTAAGGAGGAAGATCTGATACAAATCTTCATCAAATCGATAGGGGGTAGACATTACTGCATGTAGCTCAGCAAATGGATGGTTATCCAAGATTTATAGAAGGAAATCCAGAAACAACTTGGAACCCTAACAAAATACCAAAATCTGATATATACCGGACATAGTATGCAGAACAATCATACTCTTCAGGACTATGGCATGAGTAAAGATTCAACCATCATTCTAAATCTGAGACTGTGAGGTGGATGCAAGGGAGCTAGCTCTAAAACTTCAGGCTCTTTCCGTGATGCAGTCAAAGGAAAGGAACACATGCAAAACAAACCAACACCAACATCAGAACTACCAGGCCCCTACATTGTGGAACAAAAGCTGAAATCTCCAATGCTTACAATATCTATGCCGGAGGTAACTGATCTATACATGTTTTTAGCCCAGAATGTTATAATCTGTAGATTTAATGGTTTCTGGCCAAAGTCTGATGCACTGCATCAATGGATCTTCTCCACATGGTCACCAAACTGTGAAATCTATCTATGCCCAAAAGGGTTTTTCATAGTCAGATTCAACACAAAACGAGAACGAGATAAAATTATCAATTAGGGGCCTTAGTTTTTGGGCAATCCTGGCCTCTTCATCACCCCATGGTTCCTGGATTTCGATGCCAATACCATGGTAGTCTCAACAATGCCAGTTTGGGTAAAGCTACATAACCTCCCACTACATTTTTGGCATCACAAAGTTTTAATAGCCATTGGGAACTCCTTGGGGAAGTTCCTAAAATCAGATGAAGATAGGACTTCTCAGGGAATCTTCACATTTGCCAGAATATGCGTAGAAGTGGACCTGAGTCAAGGACTACCAAATCACATCACATTGAATTTTAATAATTCAATTTGGACACAACCGCTTGATTATGAGAACATATCATTCGGATGTCGCGGATGCTTCCAAGCAGGGCACCTCCACTACGCCTATCCACTGGCTAGGAAGGATCCTAAAGGAAATAAGAAACAATAGAAAAAACCCAAAGGCTGGCAACATACTGAACCACTAGAAGAAGAGGAATTGAAGTTAGAACCTACAGGCGAGCAAATGGGACAGGAAAACATACAGGAAGAAAAGACCCAGGAGACAAAATTGGGGCATAACAATTTGGAACAACAACAAGAACCTTAGCTGGAAGTGGCATCAAACGAACTCACGGCTCCGAAGAATCGCAATCTAAAAAAGAAAAACCAATGAATAAAATGGAAAACCAGCTTGCCATTATTGATACCACTCCCAACACTAGTGGTTGGCGAAGGGTGGAGAAGAAGAAGGGCAGGAAAGCATAGTCCAGCTGGATCATTCTTTTCTTTTTTCTTGTTGTTTTCCTGATTTCAAGAACATCACATTTCACGTTTCTTTGACAGGATAGTGTATTTTACACCCTGTGGGCCCTATGATCTGCAATCATATAGAAAAAATGAATGCTTTATGCATATACTATGTAACGTTTTATTTCGGTTAATGAAAAGTTTGATTTTTTCTTTGCAAAAAAAGTATCGTCGAGATTCTTGGTTTGGTAGCGTCCGAGATTTTATGACTATCCTAGACCCAAGATTGTGGAAATTCAACATGGTATCAAAGCATATCTGAGCTACTTTGAGGGACAATGAATGAGAGTGTGCACACGGAAGCAACTCAGAGGGAGTTATGGGTGTCTGGATCATGGAGTAGAGGGTTGAGCTGAAGACATGGAGATGTGGTCTCGATAGACTACATGATGAGATAGGCTGGAAGTTCTGGTGGATCAATGGTGAACCTGGTGCAATTGACCAAGATGGACTCATGTGATGGACTACATGTTGGCAGGCTAGAGTCTTCCTCAGATCGTAATGTTGTATGTTCGATATTGGTGGGATTTGCATGAGTGTTATTTAATATAGGAGGATGAGTGCTTGCAGGACTGAGCCAGTGGAGATTGTCTAGGCTTAGAGGGAGTCTAGCCTCTAGGCACTAACGACATTTTCAGATTCATTTTACAAGGTATGTTGTAGTGATGGATGCTAGATGGGCTAGTGTCGCCAAATGATGATGGTCAGTTCCTAGTATTGGAAGTACCTCCCTTGCTAAGAGGGAGTGTTGATTTTCTTGTATCTTTGGAGGTACTCCAACCCCTAGTGTTTGAGGGTTGGAGGTCAAAGTGCCACAAGTAGACTTGTGGGCTTAGAACCCAAGCTTGGGTTTTGCACCCATTAGTCCTTACAATCTCCTAGGCTGAAAAGGAAATCAAGAAGGGTAACCTCAAACCACTTCAGCTCAGTAGCTAGCCCTACTGAGCATGAGAGGGATCTCTCTAAGTCTCTTATCAGTGATATGGCTTTAGAGAAAATTCGTTTTAGGCTGGATATATGTATTTGTTTGTTTGTTTTTGAAAATTTGGGTTTTAGGGTTTGCTGAACTTAGGGTTTGGAGCCACAAATAGGTCTAGGTTGTAGGAGTACAGGAGAAAATATGAGAAGGAGCTAGATATCAGAAGCCATGGTGTATTTAGAATATAGACAAGAGAAATCATACATATAGACTCTCTTAGACCACTTTCCCACTTTCAGGAGTCAAATTCCTTGGTGGAGGAATTGACTTCAAGATTCTCTCAACCAACAGGTGAGAGTGAGAAGGTGAAACTCAAACACTTCATGGAGAGTTTGTTTAGGAGTTTGCTTCTTTTATGAGGCCTAATAAACATAAAAACAACGTATGATGTACATTTATTCATGCCTACATCACCTAGCCTCGAAACTAGTGTCATTACATAGATAATCTTGACTTTGACCGAGTCAAACTAGAAACTAGAAATTTTACACAGTGAAATTTACAAATTAAAACACAGAAACGTAAAGAAGCGCAGTGCCGACGTTGAGCTGATTTGTAGGTCCCTTCCAGGGGTCAAAATGCAAAACTGAGAGAACGGTCAACTAGCTCTTCAAGTCTAGTTTCCCAAACAGTTTGAATTTTTGAATTTGGACCATGGGAAGGCCTTCAACAATCCACTCTCCCAAGGTCACTCCCTATGCGCAGCGCCTATCAAAAAAGGGTTCAGAATGCTAGTTTTTTTCCACTTTTTTGCATTTTCCTCCAAAACTAAGCCACCTCTGCAAAATATGAGAAAATGGGTTTTTAGAGGATGGAAATAGATTTCGAAAAATGTAGACCTTTCCTCAAATGGAGGCCTGAGGAAAAACCGCAACACCAAGGCGCTGCGCTTCTGGCGCTGCTGATTTTCTAAATTTAGCTCAAAATTTCTCAAAAAATAAAAAGTGCTCAGAATTTGCTCAAATTTCGCTGGAAGCTGTAAAAATATGTTTTTTAAACCTTCATAGATTCTTCAGCAAGCATCTCCAAGTTTCCCTCATCCTTTTGGTCTTTTTTTGCTTCCTTGAGCTTGTTTTCAAGCTGCTTTACCTTGACCTTGTTTGCCTTCTCAAGGAGCTTCTCCAAGTGTTCATTCACCCTGTTGAGCCAATACTCCTTGTCTTGATTGACCTCAAGAGAAATTCTATCTTCTAGGTCCATGTCTTCATTCAATAGGATGTGTTTTTCCTCTTCTTGCAAAGCTTTCTTCAGGCCCTTTGTTCTTGGCCTTTTCCTCTTTCCTTTCCCTTTTGATCCTTCAGGCTCACTTGATTCTATGATTTCTTTGCCTTTGCCAACCTACTGCAATAACTTGGCTTGTTCTTTTTCCATGATCAATTCCTTTTCTTTGAGATGACTATTCTCCTGTTCAAGGAATGAGATGACATATTTTGCTCTATCCATATTGATTGTAAGCTCCTTGATTTGATAGTATTTATCTCTGATTGTCTGTTGCATGCTTGAAGTTTGATCCTCGGCCTCTGAATCAACTAGCTCAAACTCATGCTCAACTGTGTCTTTATCTTTCGTTGTCGGTCCCTGCTTTGTCGATGAAGAAGGCTTGGCCCCTTTCTCTCCATGAGAAGAAAACACAAGCCTCTTTCCTCTCTTGTACACTTTAGTCACCTCAGGCTTAGGTACTTGAGTTTTCTCCACTGATTTGCTAGAGGACCCCACCTCCATTTGCTATTTTGGCACACTAGAAGACTGAGCTGCTACATTGGCTTCATGCCATTTCAGGGCTATTTCCAAAAAGGCTTCCCAAGCCATACCTTTCTCTGCAAGCTGGTGAAGGACAATAGTTTTGATTAGACTGTGATGAAACAAGCTTGGGGAGTGCTCTTTGTTCTTCACTTGTATCTTTTCTGACATTTTGGAAATGCTCTTGGATAGGTAGTTACACATGTTGAGTGGCTTTTGAGAGGTGAAATGCATCAAGAGGCGAATATGATAAGCATACAACCTGGAGAATCTTCCTTCACATGTAAAGAACTTCATGAAAATCTTCATCAAAGGGGCATATTTCTCCAATAAGTATCTGAAAGGCATAATGTGAGCATGTTTTTCCCTGTATGGTGTTTTTAAGAAAGGCTTGTAGTATTCAAGATCTAGGCTCATTCCTTTGAACCAATATTCACCATTGTCTGGTAACCCTATTGCAAGTGAGATGGAGGCCACTGAAAAAATGAACTCAACACCAGCGATGACAACACTTTCACCCTTCAATTGAGTTGCCACCCAATCTATTAATTGTTCATGGAACCCCACCTCACTCACTCTTGTGCAAAACTCCAAGCAATGTACATCTTCGAAGCACTGTCCGATGAAAGGATAGGAGTTGATTTCATTACAATTTGATGGCTCATATCTGAGGATCTTCCCTCCCTTATGATGTCTTTTCCTCTCTGGTGAAGATTCTGCCTCCATGATGACAAAAAACCCTAGCAGCAGGCAATGAAAAATAAAGTGTGAGGTATGAATGGAAATGAAGTGATGTGAAGGTGGATTTTGACAAAATGATAGAGGATGTTTGAAAAAGGTGGATATGAACTTTGGAATCTGATGAAAATGAGTGAAGAAATAGTGGAAGAGTGATCTGCTTGCAAGGAGGAAAAACAAGGTTTGTAATGAAAAATGCCCAAAAACCTCTAGGAATGAGCTAGGGTTTTACTTTTTGAGGGGTAAAACTTTGTTTTGAGGTGGATTGAATGGTTAAAATGGTTTATTAAACATGTATGCAGGTGTAGGACAACATTTTACATGTTTTAGAAACCAAAAATAAAAATGGCCATTATCACCCTATCGTTTCCCATGAAAAATTTCACTACAAACCCTAATTTGAAGTATCATTGGCATGAGATGATTTTGAAAAGAAAATGAGGGATAATGATGGTGTACTTACTTGTCTCTTGGCTTAGAAGTCAATGAAATTAAGCTTGCAAGCCAAAAAATGAAATTTGGGAGAGTTTTGGGTGAATTCTGGGCACTTTGTCCTAAGTGCAGCGCTTTGTTCTTGAGCGCAGCACCTATGTGAAGCACATTTCTTCTGAGCGTAGCGCCTTTGCTCTTAGCGCAATGCTTTGTTCCTGAGTGCAGCGCCTCAAGAATTTTTCCAAATTTTCCTAAGAAACCGACTTTTTTACTCTCTTGGACAGGATAACTCGATTCTCAAGAGTGAATAGGAGGTAGATGAACCAAGTTTAGGGGCTTTTGAGTTTATATAGGGAAAATTATTTCTCTTTTTAAAAAAGAAATGGAATCCACCATCCTTTAAAAATTTATTTTTCACTTATGAAAACAGAGTTACCTTTATCACTGAAAACCTGAGCTGCCTTTTACTTTCCTGAGTGCTGGAAGTCCTTCTAGAACTTTTTGAACATAAGAACATGATGAATGTGTGAAAATTCACAAATCAATACCCAAGAGTTGCTTGTCATGTTCCATTCAGTGCTAGATTTATTCATGATAAGGATAGACCTTGGAAACCCTAGCAACCTAATGAATGACCTGAGACTACATGGAATGATGATGATTACTCACATGTTTTTATTATGACACCTCCATAAAAGTGTGATAGGTGACCAACATGAGTGAATTTCCAAAAGATTGACCTCATCTCTAAACTAACCAAACAATGACCAAATTTGTTGTGTAAACCTAGTGACATAAAAAATTTGATTTTGATAGTCTCAACAAGCAGAGTAAAAGCACATGTGATCCAAGTGACAAGCTAACAAGACTGACACTAACAACACCCATAGATATTTGAGCCAAAATTGTGATGATCATTCGACATGTGATGGATGAGGATGATATCTCTCGGCGAGACGATTCTAACGCAACGAGAATCATATGATTCTGAGCTGTCGTTGAGGAGTTATGAATTTTTTGTTAATTTTAGGTATGTTCTATGCTAAGAGAAAATTTACTTCAATTTTCCATATTAGCTCAATATCAATTCTAGATTAGCAATAACATTTAGCATGATAGTAAAATGCAGATAGAACATAAACATAAATCACATAAAACAAGCCAAGACTAGAGGACACAAAATGTGGTGCCAACCAGGGAGAAACCCCAATGTGGGGAAACCCTTGAACAATTCTTCTTATGTTCTTCAATACTTCAGTAGAGAGAGAGATAGTACATATACATCAGAAGTCAATACTTTGACTTGACAAGATAAGAGCAGAGATCTTCACCGTGAAGATAACATAATGACGTACTTGATCTGAACTCAGGTGAAGGCATACTGCTTCAACTGATCCTCCAAGGTGACTCCATCACCATCTTGCACCCATCACTATGCTGCACCTCATCATCATGTTGTACTTGACACTGTGCTACACCCAATCACTGAGTTTCTCTCATCACTATGCTGCTCCCATCACTGAGAAGTACCTCATCATCATGTTGTACCCATCATTAATAAGTTTTTTCAATGCATCATGCTGCTGCTATGCATCCATGTCCATCATCACTGTGATGCACCATGTTGTGCCATCATTACAGTGTTGCACCATGCTATCACCTATCATATCATTAAGTTTCACCACTGTTACTATGCTGCACTTCATTATATCACCCAATATACTGCATATATGCTACACCTATTTATACTACCAGCCTTAGCTGCTTGCTATGGCTTATAGGCTAGCAAAGAAACTAGGATATAATTGCAGATTCCTTCAACAGGTCCATGTAAAAAGCTTTTCCCTCAGTCCTTAATATAGAGACAGCTGCTCCCAAACATGCCTAAGTCATGCCTTAGAACAACAGTCTTTACTATTGCTTCCAAGCTTCCTTTGTTGTGACTTAGGGCAGTATATATATCCTTGACTGTGGCATATCCTCACATTATGACTGTGTCCTTTTTGGAGCATCCATTGACAGCATACATATGCTTCTCCTTGCTGGGTATAGAGGACTCCTATAGGACAACATGAAGGGTCCTTAATCTGTGTTAGGGTTTTCCTCCTTCATGACTGTGTTAGGCCCTTTTGATGACTGCGTTAAGGTTAGGGTCATCCCATAACATTTAGGCCTTTGATCTGCAGCCATGATTCTTCTAGGACTGTGGCTATAGTCCTCCCAATAGGATTGTGGCTAGGGCTTGTACTCACAACAGTTAGGGCACATAAAAACCCTCTTTAAACTACGGCTTAGAACAGTTTGATAGGGTAGCATTAGGGTTGTGTTCTTTCCAATGTATGAGTGGAATAAAGCCAGCAGATAGGACCTGCGTTTAACCTCCTTCCATGACTGTGTAGAGCCTTCTTCATCACAACTTCTAGGGCATCTCCTATTAGGGAAATGTATCACCTAGGGCACTCCCTCTAGATCTCATCTTCATCAAACCCAAAACAGAATGAAGAGAGATCACAAGAGTGAGTGTGTGTCAAATGACTTAAAGTCCTCTTCTATTTATACTAAAACGTGGAGGATTAGTGGGGGCAATTTGGTTGTTGGCCGACCTTGATGAATTGTCCCATAACACAAATAAATTCATATCTCCATGAATACATGTCGGAATCAGATGATCTTTAGATCAATCCTACACCTCTCGATGAGAGGAATCCAAGAAAAATATCAGTTGCCATAAATAAGATGACCCACATGGAGTTTGGCCCTAGTTGCCAATTTTTGTGTAGCTTGGGAGGTACTCCAAGCCCTAGTGTTTGAGGGTTGGAGGTCAAAGAGCCACAAGTAGACTTGTGGGCTTAGAACCCAAGCCTGGGGTTTTGCACCCATAGATATTTGGGCCAAAACTATGACGATTCTTCGACATGTGATGGATGAGGATGATAGCTCTCGGTGAGATGATTCTAACGCAACGAGAATCATCTGATTTTGAGTTGTCATTGAGGAGTTATGAATTTTTGAAGTCTAATGTTGGGTTGACACCATATGAGTTAAGGTCGGCTTAAGTTTAGTAAGCCTCCTTGACAGTTGGATAGCCCTAGAGTGATGTTGGAAGGAGCCCCTCTTTTGGATATAAATAGAGGGTGATATGTGAGGTTATTACACATCCAAAGAGAGCAACATTAAGGCAACGTTAAGGAGGAGGGACATCAACTCAGTGAAGAGGGAGATACCTCTATTTTGTCGCAGGAGAAGAGGAAAGAACAACGTGAGGGATTAGGGCTAGTTTGGGTGCCTCTTTGACTACATGGAGGGTTGTCTCATGCCACAGCAAGGCCGAGTAAGGCAAGGTGTGAACGCAGGTGAAAGGAGAAATGATTGGGCTTGTTTGAAGGTTCGATTAAGGTTGGATAGTCTCAAATATACGGTATCACAGACCTATAGGTGGATATCTAGGGTAGCCGCAATACTTGAAGGAACACCAAGGCTTGTTTAGAGGCTAGGATAGTAGCAAACTGCCTTGGCCTCTCAAGGAGGGACAGTCGCACTCAAGGGAAGTTGTTCTGGGCTAGTTGACATGGGTTCTCATGCTAGAATGGGCTGACGAGATCATAGACCTGTGGAGACTAGGCCGCAGACTTATGGTGGTTGTTTGGAGGGCTAAACAAGCCTAATATGGGTGTTGTAGTTGCTTATCAAGACAACGAGTGGCAGAGGCTTGTATATTTTAGGAGGCCGTAGTCTTTGGTGGAGGTTTTGATCTCAGATGGTAGGTTGTTGTGGGCTACAAGGATGCCCTAACCAGTGACCAGACTTTAGTCCATGAACAACAAATGAAAGGTATGTTATTTCTCTAGTTTTGACTTGTGTTGGGTCACAATTTGTGACCAGTATTGGATCGGTTAGTTTGCATCCCGTTGGAGCCATTTGTTGGAGTTGCGTCAGGCATGAAGGAACTCCAACTTGGAGTAGGTTGCACGATTGATGGTGTCCTAGGAGAGGGAAAGTTGTTGATGCCCAGATTTGTGCAGTAGCTCCTCTATTGTAGAGAAAAGCGCTGGAGTTTGTGGGCAACCATGTGTAAGGATCTTCCAAGTGTGGGGATGCCCTAACTAAGTGCAGATGCTACAATGTGGACTTGGTCTCTCGTGGATTGTTGGAGGGCAGCGTGAGAGAAGACCAAGTGTGGACATGATTGGGCACTTATGGTCTGGTGAGAAACACCTTGATGGACGAAGGTTGTTGCAAGAGAGGCGGTTGTTGAGCTTAAGGGTTTGATCAACCAGGAGCAGTTTGTGGAGCCCGAGACTTGTGTGTGGAGAAAGACTTCTACAACATATGATGGGAAAACCTCCTAGCCCGTGTTCATTATGGGAGATGGACATCTTGCAGTGATAGGTGGTAGCCCTCCGTGCCCTATGTTGGTCTTCATCGGTACAGTGCAGGAAGACCATAGTGGGTTGAAGTCTCTGAGTAGCTAAGGAGCAGCAGTGGGCAGATTGAGAGTTGTTCACAAGTGGAGCTGTGAACAACTCGACAGGAGTCTCGATGTGTTGTGGCCTTGATGGATGAAGGCACAACTAGTGAGTAGATTGGATAGTCGAGATTCAGTGGCCAGATGGACTAGGAGCATCGGGAGATGGACCTGCATATCGGGAGATGAAGGACCGAGCAGGTACAGGGTACGACCGAGAGGAACTGAGAGAGCATGCGACAGCCAGATGGTTAGAGTATCTTGTTGAGGACAGATTGGTTGTTGATGGAGTGACACCAAGTCCCAGTTTTGTATCTTGTACTAGTGGATGTATGAAGATCATTATCCCTAGTACGAGAGCCCTAGACTGTTGTACAATATGTTGTTTAATATAACAAAGTTGGGTTATTGTACAAAATTATAAAAGGTTGTCCATATTCTGTGCATGTGTGATTTACTGTTGTTTATATTCCATTGTGCAAAGTAGTATCGTTGAGATTCTTGGTTTGGTAGTGTCAGAGATTTTAAGACTCTATCCTAGACCCAAGATCGTGGAAATTCAACATTTCTCTCTCCTCTCTCTCCAATGTGGGAGACTATTTGTACACATTTATGAGCTCTTTAGTGGAGGCACTAATGCTTTGACCCTTTCTTGACCCTCACATGTGGGAAAGAACAGGGTTTGTTGGCCAAAAGGAGTAAGACACTCTTGTGTTTGACTATTTTGACCCTCAAGTGTGGGAAAGGGTTGGAGTGCACCACCTAACATCTAAGAGAGGGCCACACATGTGAGGAAGTTAGTTGGGAGTCAGTTATTTACCACTTGTATTAAGCACACCATTTCATGATGGCACATGGTTTTGTAATGATGGCTTAGGAGGCCTCTCTTCCTATAATAGGATGGCACTCCTCTCATTTGTACATGGTTGGAAATGGAATAAAACTCTCATTTTCTCACTATTGGTATGAAATTTTTCTTGTCTCTTAAGCATTTA
This sequence comes from Pinus tabuliformis, assembly GCA_031772625.1. NCBI lineage: Eukaryota > Viridiplantae > Streptophyta > Pinopsida > Pinales > Pinaceae > Pinus > Pinus tabuliformis. The sequence goes on from CM062818.1 coordinate 1,062,528,038, forward strand.
GTCCCAAGTTAGAAATAGAAAGGATTTTGGGCATGCACATTACATTGAAGGAAGGAGCTAGTGCAACATCAACAAATGCAAGTAAGATATGGAGTGTTCCTATGTTGTTTCATTGTGAAAATCTTTAAGCTAAATTTTGAGTATTGGGGTTGACTATTTTCAGAATTTAATTCTTTACTTCAGATTTGAGCTTAGAAATTTTAATTTTTTTTAGTTTCATTACTTACACTAGATCTAATACTAGTCTAGCCTCTCTTTGATTTCTATACAATCCAGCTTCCTAGAGTGATGTTTTCCGAGCATTCACCAGGGAATGTGTAGAAACTTCAAAAATACAAGGCAAAAGGACTTTTGCTTGAGAGTAAAGATAAGACTCCATGCCCAAGGGAGGCATTTAGGTCCTTTTGTTTTCTTTTCCAATCATCTCTTTGAGTTTTTCCTTTAACTTCTGTTTACTTGCAACCTAGGACTTTTATATCTTTACCTTTAGAACTAAGTTTCCTTTTCCCTGTTTCAATGAGCTAATTTCTTCATCTTTTGTTACAAATAGATTTTGTTCTGCAGGTCGACCATAAGAGATGGCAGAATCTCTAGATTGATTTGTTGTTTGTATGATATTATCTACAGTCGTCCATTTAAAATGGGCCCATTCCAAATTGGCTTGCATTCATTTTCTTTGCTATAAGGATTTATTGGGTTTGCTCAATTTTTTTAACTTAGATCCTGTCATGCTAATAGTTTTTCTCAAGGTTTATCATTTGAATTTAGCATAAATGAGGTTTTGATTTGGTTTCATTGCACATAGCTTTGCATCTAACCCTAAGTATAAATAAACTCAAGCACTTCAATGTTCAAACATCTAGTGATTTTTCATGCCTCGAAATGAATGGCCAATGTTGCCACTTGCTCTCTAATTTAAGGTTCCTTTCAAATGTATCCATACACCTCAGAGTTATCAAAGGTTGTAATTTTATATTCATATGCAAATGACATGTTTTCTACTCCGAATTGTAGAGAAAGCCTCCAAATCCAAATCAGGAGAAGAATATAAAATGGGTGTTCCAATGAACTAAGAATGAATTCCCACATATACACATATAATGGGAGATCAAAAGAGTTACCCCAGAGTATTGCCTGGGTTATTGCCTGGTAGTCATAGCCTGGCTTAGTCAACCCCGATTACCTTGTTACGATTCCTTGAGACCGATTGCCTGGTTGTTACCGATTACCTTCTTGTTACCAATTCCCTCCAAATCCAAATCAGGAGAACAATATCTCAAATAAAGCTAGAAAATGAGCGAACCCAGAAAGAAATTATTTTTAACGTCCACGAGGCTAAAGATAGCCTATGGGATAGATTGCTTCTTCATCTGCTTGATGTATTCGACTCTTTTTCTGTGAAGCTTCAAAATAAATGCTCCCAACTTCTCGACAAACCCCTCGCTAAATAGATTATCCCAAGAGCTAGCTACCAACATATCTGCATAACTTTTTCTGTTGTCTTTGAAGGCCTCACATTCTAAAATGAAATGTTTTTCTGCTTCCACTTTTCCGAAAGAACAAAAAAATGAATACTCTTTCCTCCCACACTTCCTTTGGCCTTTTCCAGTGCCCTATTTCACAACGGAGTTGATGAGAATTAGATCTGATATAATAAATACACGTGAAAAATCTAGTCGAATCGATAGTGCAACAAGAATTGAATAGCATAGAAGGGTATGGAATTTGTTGTGAAATCATAAATATTATGAGCAGAGAAAGAGCGAACTGAGTCCCAAACCTGGAAAGGGAGAATAACGGCGGGAAAATAAATTTTAATAGGTCCATTTAGACTTTAGAGTATCCACTTAATTAGATTTTAATAGGTAGTAAAATCTTATAGAACAATTGCTATGGTCGCTTACATTTTCATTAAGTTTATTTTTATTTTAGAAAAAGGAGGTCATGTCACATACAAGTGATATCTAATGATGTTGAAGATAAGTAATAATGTTAGTCTAATTAAGGCATCAATAAAAACTATATGACATCTCTTTAATATATGTAAGTATGTTCATATAAGGAGGGAAAATGGACGAGCTTTACACATGAGGGAAATATCTATTAATTTTTAAGGAGGTGAAAAATATGCTTAAATTTGTAAATAATGTTATCAATAAATTTAAATAGGTAGCCCATTATTTTTTAGGAAGTTCACTTAGAGCTTAAAAATACTTTATTAAAAGTTAGCCATAACTTAGAAGGCCTTCACATGTGTTGTTAAGAGAGACATGGGATAAATTTTGACTAAAGGAAATAAGGGGTACAATAAGATCAATGTATAACACCTACTCAAATCACGAAAAATATACCCAAACCATCAAGATGACACACTTCTATGAGAAAAATTATGAAACACCATGGAACAACTTAGATTAAAACTTATAGCCAAAGCATTAAGAGTTAGAACAGAGTGTTTAAGTGAACACAATAAAAATAGTACACATTGGACATAATATCATATACACATGGATCATACATATCCAGCTAAATGTGGTAGCTAAAGGAAGCTCTTCCTACACCTAGTGTCCTAGATGGCTAAGGCAAGGTGTGATCAAACCAATGATACATACATTAATTACATATAGATTTGTATACCTTAGATGGAAAATGACCAATGTGACAGGAATCGTAGGGGTTGAGATGATAATCTATTAATTTTAGTTAACAATGGTATGTTGTATGCTTAACACAATTACTTCAATGTTCCTTAAGCAGCCCAATAGCAATTTCAATTTAGATTTCCAGTAGCAATCACATTAACCATTAATCACATTGATAGTAAAAGTAGATAGAACATAAAACAATATGCAGAAGACAAGAGGACACCAGATTTGGCGAATGCCAGGGAAAAACCCCAATGTTGGGAAAACCCTTTGATCAATTCTTCTTATTATTATATCAAAATTTTAGCATAGAGAGAGAGTACAAAAGTCAAATTGACTTGCTGAATTCAAAGTCAAAATAGTCCTATCAATTTATGCAATCAAACTTCAACCATAACTAGAAAGTCAACGTTGGTCAAATCAACAATCAATCATCCTCAATCAAAACTTGACCTAATCGGGAGGTCAAATTCAGCTCAAACTCAGTGAAAGGAGAGAGAAAAATGGTTATAATTTTTTACAGTCAAACTGCAGCCAACCATGATGTCAACGATGGTCAAACTGCCCATATTCCCTCAATTTTTGTGCCCAAAAATGCAGCCTAAAGATACAGAAAAGATCCTCCAAAAATCACAGTCAAAGTTGGTCAATAACTCCTTGGTCAAAGCTAGTCAAACTTGGTCTGCTGCCTAAAATTTTGGTCCTGCAATTCAGCCCAAAAAACTCGTCCTTCTTCCACACGTGTGAGAGAGACAAGTTGCCCAACAGTTCTATGAACCAATGAGAGAAGGAGAGAGAAGAATGTGTGAGTGATGACGATTCCAAATGAGGTGTGAGGTCACTTGTATTTATACAATTCATTGAGGGTGAAGAGACACATCCATTGGGCTTCTTGAGCCTACATGTTGATGTAGTCGACCTGAAAAATTTGTGCATGTGTTCAAAAATCACATTTCCGCTTGTCTAAATGAGATGATCGTTATATCAATTTTGGTCCTCTGAAAAAGAGGAACTTAATGTAATCATCATCTCCATCAAATGATCTATCCTACAGTGGAATTTGGCCCTAGTTACCAATTTTAACACAATCAAAATTTTAAAATATCCTCTAAGAGCCCAAATAGAAAATGGGGTAACAGATCCCATGACATCCAACTTATGATCTATGGTGGGAAATCCTCAAAGTATGTCTGAAGATATATGTCTCATTAATGTCGATGTCAAGAAGAGGTACGATGCCTCACTAATTTGGTAGATGAAGAAGTTTGAATCTTGGTTTGTTAATTTGGCCCTAAGTAGACAAGGCAACATGGAAGGAGGTGACCCCATTGGAAGAGTTTTATAGGGGAAGGCCACATACGGCCTTATATAAAGATCTAAATCAAAGGACCTCCCTCATAAAAAGTTCTAAACATGTATTAAAGAATGTAGATAACGACCCATCCAAATGTTGGTAAAAACAATAGAACATCCCTTGAATCTCATAATAAATGGGGACATCTATAGATGAGATGATCCTTTAATTCTATCTCGTGTATATGGAAAATCTAGCAGATGTTATTAAGAAGATCAAGGAAGGTCATTATGATTAGTTTCAACTCAACGCAAATGTAAACCCACTTTGAACGCACCAAGGGGGGGTCTGAAGGGAAGCATCTGGTGCTCTTGTGTGTATGTGGTTAAACAAAAAGGTCCCCTTTCATTTTCATGAAGTGTTCTTGGTACAAATCCATATTAGAGTCGAGGCCTTGAAAAGATGCAGTCTAAGTACATTGAATGTATTGTCTATAAATAACCTCTCTAACAACCTGACACAAACATATAATGATGTCATTTACATTGGAGGTGTAAATCACTTGAATTGTGTTACAACTTTAATCGCTCCCCCACAAAAATGTGTCATGCTTCCTTGTGATGATGCTTCAACCCTATTGGAGAACAACCTCACAATTTAAAAGGAATTTAAACATGATGTAACTTTAATAGTGCCCCACATTCACCCCCTAGCTCCCCACTCATCGCTAATTTAAGGTTATTTCAAGCATTGATGTGGATAATATCATTTTATTTTCTCTTATGTATATTATTCTACATTGACACAATTGAGTTTAGCAGTTAAGGACTTAAGATTTAGGGGATTTAGGTGTTAGTTCTTAAGGGTTTAGCAATTAAGGTGTTTAAGCGGTGAAGGGTTAGGGTTAAGGGTCACAGGTTAAGAGGATAAGGAGTTATGGCTTAGGATCTTGTTCATGGATTATAGGTTAGGGGTTAGTGCCTTAAGATTTAATGACTCAAGTGGTTTATGGGTTATGAGTTGTGAGTGTAGGGGTTAAGGGATTATGGATTGGGGGTTAAGGGGATAGGGAATTTAGTGGTTATGGGTTAAGGGCTTGTGGTTTGTGATAATTGGACTCCTAATCCCCTTATCACCACTATTGGGGGTTCCCCTATCAATTGCTTTTGCTACCTTCCCTCTAGGTCCCCTAGACCCTATTAAATTAAGTCCTAAGGGAATAGGACAATCCATGTCACTTAAAAGGCTCTCCATTTCATAATATACATCTCAAATATGGAGAAGGAGACCTCAACCAGGTCAACATATTTTCAATAGACCTCCCATATTAATGTGTTTGAGCGAGCAAGTTGGAGAATCTTCACTTGTTAGTGTCCAACAAGCGGATAAAAAATTAAAAAAAAACTCAACTTAATCAGTTTCCAATTGTAATTGGTTGTAGTAATTGTAACTTGGTCAAGCTGTTGTTATAGTCAAGTTGTTGTTATAGTTGAGGCAAGATTGGTTGGTTCCCATGTTGCAAAAAAATTTAAGGGTAGTTGTGAGGGCATGATAGCTAAGGAGTGCCAGGGCATGGTAGGGAATGAAAAGGCGTGCTAACACATTCCAGACAATGTGAATGCATGCCAAGGAGTGTTGGGGAGTGTTAGGGCTAGGCACAACATTATTTTTTCAATGAATTGGTTGGTTTCCCAAGTCACAAAAAAGGTGAGGCTATCCATAATGGCATGACAACTAGGGAATGCCAACATGTGCCAGGAAATGCCAAGAAGTGTTACCACATGCTAGACAGTTCCAAGGCATGTTAGAAATGTTGTTGGGGCCTTCTTTTTGAGTTTTTGTGGGAAGAAAAGACAAGAACAGGCGGCGGGGATGACTGGTTGAGTTGCAGAGCTAATAGTCGAGGGGGGGAACAGGAACCAGGAGTGGTCTGGTAGTTGTGAAAAGGTGGCGAGGGAGAATAAGAGCAACCAAGCAAGTAGAGAGCAAAGGAAACCAAAGGCAGTGTCAACCAAGAAGGAAATAAGTGGAATCGACAGTCTAGGTATGAAGAAGAGGATAAAAGGAAAAAGAAAGGATGGGAAAGGGTTGGTGATTACTAGCTATTGATGAACCATGCGAGTCAGGAATCAATGCAGCCTTCCTGAGTTGCGGAAGGAGGATACACCCTTGCTCTGTTCGTCTTTGATCTGTGGGTTGGGTCATTCTTGTTGTTGATGATCAAGCTTCGAGCCTTATGTACTTATTTATGTATTTATTTATATGAAGCGTAATGAAAGAGACAATTTTCACTTATGATGTATTGTTGAGTTCTATACTGGTTCTTTAAAATTTTAAAATATTTTTTTATATGTTGTATGATTTCCTAAGGTAATGTGAGTAGAATAGTATGGTTGGATTACAGTAGGTGCTTGATTGTTATGAGTTAAGATCAGTTGCAGGTTGTGGTTCCCTTGGTTCCTCATTCTACTCGTTCACACTTCAGTCATGACACTCCTCGGGTAAGACTCCTTACCCTCTTCGGGTAAAGTGAAAATGTCGGCGTTGTTCTAGACTACAGCAGAGCCTTGTAGACCCTTTGTGCCTAAACCCAAGGTCTCTTCCCTGTTCCCATTTCCATGCCAACACATGCCAAGTCATTCCAAGTGCTAAGGCATGCCAAGATGTGCCAGGTGTTAGGGTGTGGCACCAACACATGCTAGGGAGTGTTAGGGAGTGCCAGGAAACACAAGGGAACACTAGTTTCAATTGCATGAAAAGGAATGAATAAGAGTGTGTGATAGGGAGTGTTAGTGAGTTCCAAGTGTGCTAAGGAGGGAGTGACAAGGTATGCTAGGCAGTGCTAAGGCATGCTACAGTGCTAGGGAAGCATGCCAAGATGTACCAAGTTCCAAGGTGTGCCAATGTGTGCTAAGGAGTGTTAGTGAGTGCTACGGAAACACAAGGGAGCACTAGGTCAAAATGCATGGAAATGAATGAATAAGAGTGTGTGATAGGGAGTGTAGCAAGTTCCAGGTGTGTTAAGGAGGGAGTGACATGGTATGATAGACAATGTTAAGGCATGATAGAGTGTGAGGGAAACATCCAACTGAGATGTTCCAGGTGCTAGGGTATTCCAACGCTTGCTAGCAAGTGTTACAGAGTGCCATGGAAACACAAGGGAGCACTAGGTCAAAATAATACATGGAAATGAATGAATAAGATTTTGTGACAAGAAGTGTTAGTGAGTTCCAAGTTTGCTGAGGGAGTGACAAGATATTCTTTGCAGTGCTAAGGCATGCTAGAGGCTAGGGCAACGATATGCTAAGATGTGCCAATGCATGCCAGGGAGTGTTAGGGAGTGCCATGGAAACACAAGGGAGCGCTAGTTTAAAATGCATGGAAATGAATGAATAAGAGTATGTGACAGGGAGTGTTAGTGAGTTCTAGGTGTGTTAAGGAGTGAGTGACAAGGTATGCTAGGTAGTGCCAAGGAATGCTAGAATGCAAGGGCGACATGCCAAGATGTGCCAGGTGTCAAGGAATGTTAGGGAGTGCCATGGAAACACAAGGAATAACTAGCTCAAAATGCATGGAAATGAACAAATAAGAGTGTGTGATAGGGAGTGTCAGTGAGTTTCAGGTATGTTAAGGAGGGAGTGGCAAGGTTATATGCTAGGCAGTGCCAAGGCAAGCTAGATTTCTAGGGCATGTCAAGGAGTGCTAAGGAGTGCTAGGGAGTGCCAAAGCATACCAAGGAATGTAGAGGGTGCTAACACGTGCCACATAGTGCCAAGGGATTGTTAGATGTGCCAAGTTCTATGGCATGTCAAGATGTAAACTATGTTGCTCAGTTTTTTTATGGCCACGGTTGGATGTGAGCCCTGACATGGTAACTTGTAGCTTGTTAAGTTGGATAAGTTGAAATTATACATGAGTAGCCTAAGATGAGTTATATTCAGTTCTCAGGTGAACAAGGCATAGTCTAGTTGTAGTAATTGTAACTTGGTCAAGTTGTTGTAGTTGAGGCAAGACTTGGTTGGGTTCCTAAGTCCCAAAAAAAGTAAGGGTAGTTGTGAGGGCATTATAGATAAGGAGTGTCAGGGCGTGCCAAGGAATGAAAAGGCATGCTAACACATGTAGAACATTGCCAATGCATGTTGAGGAATGTTAGGGAGTGTTAGGGCATCACAAGGGAGAACTAGGTCAAAATACATGGAAATGAACAAATAAGTGTGTGTGCTAAGGAGTGTTAATGAATTCCAGGTGTCTCAAGGACAAAGTGTGTAAGGAGAAGGTCAAAATAGGAATTGTATGAGGCAAGCATATGATTACAATTATAAGGGGTTGGTAAAACCAATTTCAGACAAAGGCAGACTTTGGGCTGGGCACAACACTATTTTGCCAATGACTTGATTGGGTTCTCAAGTCACAAAAATAGTAAAGCTATCTATGAGGGCATGACAATTAGGGAGTGCCAAGGTGTGCCTGGATTCTAGTCAAAGTAGATATCAAAGATATTTTATTCAACACCATTAAATTGGTTTACGAGGAAAGAGCCTAGATCCATGACATTGATTATTGGAAAATCTCATTTCATTATTTCAATTGTTACAAAGTTGGACATGTTTAGACCTAGTGGTTAGAGTTGAAGGCACTTTTCTCTTACAACAAGTAAAGTTTGTGTACTCTCTTTCTTTTTCCCAAGCGTTTTCACTGTCTTGGTTGTCAGACAGTGGGTCTTGTCAACAATTAATTATGTCCCACCACAATTTTGAATGGAAGTTGATATTGTTAATTATGAGCCCAACCATGTCCACATGAGGCATTCAAATCCCAGTGTGAATTTACAGGTGACACTTCATTGTCTTAACAGATCATCTCCAACCAAATCATGAGGTGTTTCTAAAATGGATGGTGTTCCAAGGTAAATATTTAATTTGAGCATGAGTTTTCCAAGGTTGTTTTTGTTTTGAGCAAAAATAGTAGTGCAAAAGAGCTAAGCTCTCATTCTAGCTTTGAGGTAGTAACTATCCCTAAGTCTCAGCCAAACTCTCTTTCATTTAACATTTTTAAGCCTCTTTTGGTCCCTCATGGTTCCAGAGTTTTGTCTAAGCGAAAGCTCTATGTTAGAGTGAAACAAGATAAGTTTTTAATGGTCATTGGTAAGGATATCAGGTTCGAGTATATCCCAAACTTGTTAGAAACTACTTTGGTAGGAATATTTTATGGTAAGACAATGCAAAAGGCATCTCTCACTGCATGGGTTTTGGACAATTGGATGTCAGCCCTGGGTTATATGTCAGTTTTCCGTGGATTTGTTCACATTGGATAGGTTTTCAATTTTGGCTGAGGGTGGACTATAATAAGATGAAGGAGACAGAATGGGATTGGGGGCCATCGAGCCTAGTCCTGGAAACATGGTTGGTGGATTTTGATCTCACTCACAAACATATCTCGATGCAACAACTTTGGGCTATATTGTCGAGCCCTCCCCTTGTCTTTTAGACAGAGGAGGCCCTTCACACTATTGACAAGAAGCTTGGTATATTTATTTCTATGGACCCTAATTGGTATGTTTCAATTAATAGGAATTGGGTCTGGATTCTATTCAAAGTAGATATCAAAGAGTGTTTATTCAAGGCCATTGATTTAGTTTACAAGGAAAAAGTCTAGACCCATAAGATTGATTATTGGAAAATCTCATTTCATTATTTCAATCATTACAATGTTGGACATGTTCATACCCAATGGTTAGATTTGAAGACTCCCTTTTTGAGGAAAAAGAGAATTTGGAAGCAAGTTTGAACCAAACCTACATTTTCAAATAATCAAAAGGTTCATGTTAGCTTGGAACCTATCCTTAAGGTTTAACAAGAAGTTCAAGTAAACATTACGCCTCCTTCTGCTAAGATTAGTTCCCCTTGATATTCTTCTTTGGTTTTATCTCTTCATATAAATTCTTTTACTTTGATGGATTTCCCCATTATTTTGCATTCCCCTCTCCTTTTTCCCTCTGTTGTCCTTGCCCCTTCTATTCCTAATCGTATCTCCCCCCCTTTGACCTTGAATTTTCAAGCTTCCTTAAAGAGGTTCAAATTGTAGTGAATAAGCCTAAACATTCAAATTTCCCCAACACTCTCAAGCCTAAGGTTAGACTAATGGAAGAATGTTTATCGAAAGGAGGATTAACTTCAAAACCACAAATCTAAAATGCAGCAACTTGAAAATCTCACCTTCTTAACGCACAACAAAAATCACGACAAAATATTAAAAGGGGAAAAGGAAAAGGAAAATGAAAGACCTTTCAAATAGGTTGGGAAAAAATAGGATTTACAGGAGGCAAGCCTAAGATTGCAATAAGGGGTTGGGAAAAAGTAGTTTCATATAAAGGGAGACTTTGGGCTATGCACAACATTATTTTTTCAATGACTTGGTTGGGTTCCCAAATCACAAAAAAAGTAAGGCTACCTATAAGGGCATGATAACTAGGGAGTGCCAAGGTGTGCTAGGGAATGACAAGAAGTGCTAACACAAGTGAGATTGTTCCAAGACATGTTAGGCATTCCAATACATGCCAAGATGTGCCAGGTTCTAGGGTGTGGCACCAATGCATGTTATAGAGTGATAGGGAAACACAAGGGAGCACTAGTTTCAATTGCATGGAAATGAATGAATAAGAGTGTGCGTTAAGGAGTGTTAGTGAGTTCCAAGTGTGCTAAGGAGGATCAACCCCACCAAATTTAAGCACACTAACGCAAGGATAACCCAAGGATCCCGTGACCCAAATTGCAACTAGATACAAAACCCGTTTCAAAATACTCAACCCATATGATTTCTAAGGAAATACATGTGTCAGATACTGAATTCAGCAAAGCCAATTCCAAAAAAAGAAACAACCCAGTTTAATTCTAAGGAAAATATGTGTTGGAGCTACAAACCTGTATTTCTGTCGACCCCCGTCATAAACCTCCGCCTAGTACTTGGTCTTACATGTATCTAAGGGATACAAAATGGTAGTGATGATGATCCTCGCTATGGATCTTGAAGTTGTGTTTGCCAAAGATTCAAAATCAACCCCCATTTCATATAAATTCCACCAAATAATATCTTTAATATGCTATCTATATATATATATATATATATATATATATATATATATATATATATATATGTCTACTATGGGGGTACAAAATCAGGTATTCAAAACCCAAAGTGCGAATACAGAAAATTGATGATTGATGCTAGAAGTCCAATAATAAGAAGTTGGGTTGCTCGCAACTGAGATTCCAAATCAAAACAAAAAATCTCCCTAAGGGATTAGAATAGAGAAAAATCAGCTTGTTTAACTAATCCAATATATGGGAGTTTGATGCAAGTGATGATGCCGGCTCTTGACTTACCCGGCTATCAGTTACGACGAAGTTCAGATTGTAACCGTTGTTGATGATTTTGACGGTGTGGTACACGGTAGCATTGGATGTTTGGTGTCTCAATTAACCAAGTTGCAAAAAGTTCGACTGGATCCCTGTGCTGGTCTAGATTGAAGTTAGAGTTTTTTGATGAAGCTAATTTTAAAATTGGGTGGGATTGTTTTATGTAACTACATGTAATGGTTCACAACGTTATTGAATGAGGTACTGTGCACTAGTTGAGTGGACTTGGAATTGGAATTCAACATTGTTATTAGATTTATTTTAGATTTGGATTAATCAAGTATTCAAGAATTTAGATAGATTAAATTTCTTTTTATTTTTAATAAGGAAAAAATTATTGATTTTCATTAATAAAAAGTAGATATATACTTTGGTATTTCATTGTTAATATTTTTGCATGCCATAAATTAGATTTTAAAATAAATGGTTAAATTTCTAAGTATCTTATTACTCTAAATTATAGTTCTTTTATTTCTGAAATTTGTCTACTATAACAATTTTCACAAAAACAGCTTAAAGTTTTTTATGATAACAAATATAACATATATGATTCAAACATGAAAAAAACATATCATGATCTATGAAAATTTTCATGGAAGGATGATAAATAAATGAGATGAAGGAAAAAATTTCAAGAGCATCCCTTTATAAGTTAAAACTCCCTGAGTTGCAAAAGGATTCCTTTGTCGAAAACTGAGTAGAAAATCCTCCTTGGCACACAGTTGCATCCCTTCTTTGATAGGAGATACGCCACTTGATTCTACTCTCTATAGACATTATTAAAGACCAATATTTGAAATGTATTCATCAAAGATATTATGCATTGCATCCAAAAAGTAAGGGAAGGTGGTCCAAATTTTGTTCTCTTGGAATCTCCAAACACAAGTAAATCTTTAATTACAAGCGAGTTAGCACATAGAAGCGCTGAGTATGATTAGCTCAACTCTATTTTTTGACCCTGTGCCACTATACCAACTGAAATGGAAGGTGTTGTTTGGCTTCAAAACCAAATGTGTCCCACTTCCACAAACCCTGTTGGTGGATGCTCCATAAAAAATAAAAATAAAAAATAAAGTATGACCATAGCTCCATGAGTCGAAAATGTCTTCTAGGTTGTTCCTCCTTCATTAGCCATATCTCCATAAAATATGCAAAGATATTTAAATAGGTGTCTCTAGTATCTAGTTCTGTTTGTTCAAAAAATCTTCTCATTCTTGCTTCTCCATATGCCCCACAAAATATAGAAAGGCACGGAACGATATGTCTTGAAACCTTCAAACCATTGAGTGAGACATCTCTAAATGGAAACCATGTTCCAGATTACATGTATTTTAAGTGTTTGAAGAACCCCACTCCATACCAAAATCACAAAAGGACATGTTAGAAATATATGTTCCACGTATTCTAAATCTTCTTTGCATAAAGAGCATCTTCCAAGATCCTGAAAGCCCCTTTTATGGATATTATCCCAAGTTAAAATATTATTGTGGACCACCAACCACATAAAACATTTTAATTTGAGAGGTATATCCCATCTCCACGTGTTATGAAACCAAAAAGCATTATCATTCAAGCCACGTCCATGAGAAATATGTTTATAAATCTCTTTAACCGAGATCTGCTCATTATACATAACACCTTCCCATTTTAGCTTTTCTTTCTTCTCAGTGAATTTTAAACATGTTAGACTTAATTATGTTGTGAAATGTGCCCATTCCACAAATAGATCCTCTAGAAATCCAAGTTCAAATGCATTAAGCCAATAACTTGTAACAGAAGAAGATCCTCAATCACAAGAGATTTAGTTCATAAAGTAAAGCCTTTTCTTATGTAAATGCTCAAGGATGCAAATAGAAATAGTATGTATTCCCTCCACTCCTTTGATATCATCTAGTCCTATTTCTATCCTATTCCCCCTTCCAACCTCCCATCTCAGATTTCGTAGTAGCCAATATTTGTTTCTCATCATGCTTCTCCATATATAAGATGCCACCTTCTTATTTGGAGCCACCTCTTTAATCCATTCCTTAAGCTGTCTATTTTTAGATATTTCTCTTTAATAACCTATTACCAAATACCTTTGCTCTGGAAATGTTTCCATAATTTATTGACAATTAAAGCCTTACTAAAACATTATGTGTCCTTTATACCCCACCCTCAATCCTTCTCATGTCTCGCAAGCACCTCTAAATAGACCAAAAGTATCTTATTTGTGGATTTAGGCCTAGCCCAAAGGCACCTAGCTATAATAGCATCAATTATTTTGGTCTAAAGATACTGAGGAGGGAAAGATACTGAGGTTTGAGCCCTCTAATTGCAATGAAATCACATATTCCCCATTTTTCATGAAATGCTTTGAAGATGCAAATTGTTTAGGGTTTTTTCAAAGAGTGCAGGAAGTAGGTTACCATGAGCATCTCACGGGTATATTTTCCCTCACCTTGAAGGAAGACAAGATCACCATTGCAGAGACTGATTTCATGTTTTCAGTGGATGCCATCTCTCAAGCTATAGGTATACCAAACCATGGTGAAAACTAGTTCAAATGCATGAACCTAGATCTAGAAGAGTACAAACCCTACTTGAAATCACAATACAAAGGATCTCACTCACATGTTTTCCCATTCAGATACTTGTTGGAGAGATATGCACCATTGATGAAGGCTGTCATGAAGTTCTTCACATGTGAGAGTAGATTTTCTAGGTTATATCAATACCTCATAAGACTGCTCATGCACTTTACAGCTACCAAGTCTCTAAATTTGTCTAGCTACTTGTATAGGAGCCTAACCAAAATGTCTAAAAGGGTACAATTGAAAGGAAAAGTGCATTATCCCAGCCTCTTTCACCATATCCTGATAAAGGTTATAGTACTCCATCAGTTGAAAGAGAAGAACATGACATGGGACACCTTCATTGAGGCAGCCTTGAAAACGCTTATAACCACTTCACCAAGCCAACACCAAACCATGTCAGTACAACCCATGGAGGTGGGGTCATCAAGCAAACATGATGAGCCTAAATTTTCCAAAACCTACCCGAGCCTAGATATCTAGCCTAAAGTCCTTTACATTCCAGTCATCTCCTGGATGTGATTTCATAGAGAGAGCCATCTCCTGTTTGGTAGGTCTAGCTACCAAACTAAAAGCTTGGTCTGTGGTTACCTCCACCGATCTCCTCATCATCCTGGGACATTGTGGAGGATAATAGAGGGTATGCCAACTAGGGACTGCCAAGGTGTTCTAGTGAATGTAAGGTTCCCAAGTCATGAAAAAATGTAATGCTAGTTGTGAGATCATGGCTACCAAGGTGTGTTAAGGAATGCTAGGGCATGTTAACATGTGCCTAATAGTACGAAGACATGTCAAACAAGTTAAGATGTGCCAAGTGCTAAGGCATGCCAAGATGTACAAGGGTGTGATAATGCATGTCAGGGACTGTCAAGGCAACAAAAGGGAGGAACAAGTTAAACTACAAGGAAATGAGCACATAATAGGGTTAATAAGTGTTACACTAAAAAATGTCACCATGACTACTTACAGTTAGTATGGCTCAAATCAACAGTCATGCTACCCTCTTAGGCAAGTCTCATGCCTCTGTTATCCATCTCAAACTCAAAGAAGAGAGAAAGTCTTGTAAAAACTATGTTTATCTCTGGGGTCGCAGGTTCTCTCTAGCCTTACCTGCGGGGACGCTGACCATGTTCACAAAATCTGCGTCCATGGACGCTCTGTATGTTAAGGGACAGGTGCGTCCCTCTGTAAAAGGCAAAATGCGTGAGTTTTATCTTGAAAAAGTTACTTGTGGTTACTTCTAGAACATTCTAGAGGTCGGTTTGATGAAATGGATGCGCCTCCAGTTGGTTCATGTATCTCTATTAAGGGGGAACTTATCCCATCAATAAGGGAGCTATCCCACCCAAAGAGGGGGATGATCCCATTGATAGTGGACCTGAATAACCTCTTTACAGCACTATAAATAAAGACATTGAGCCAGAAGGAGAGGAGGTTGGAGCTATACATTTTCTTTGGGTAAATGCTGCAGGATTTAGGTCTTCCATTAGAGCCTTTGTGAGGAGAGATTGTCTTCACTTGATTCTACTTGGGAGAGGGTGAGCTTTGTCAAAGTAGAGGAAAACCCTTGATGGACCCTGGGAGGAACTTGCACAACACCAAGGCCAGGTTGTAAGAGTTTCTTTGTTTCGTTATTAATACAAACTGGTTTATTTTTCTCAATAGCTTGTGTTAATGAGTTATTTCATGTGTTCCTTGGTCTGCATGTTGAATATATGTTTTATTATATGAAATGCAAGTGCTTGGTAATTGTTTGATTGTTTGTGGTTGCAGGAATTGACTTGAAGGAGGAGCTCATCCGGATCGTCAAGAACGGACTTCAACAACAGCGTTTTGGAATAAGGTAAGCCTAAACACTTGTAGTTTTCATGTTGTAAAAGGTGTATTTAGAGAAAGATCACTCCATTTTGTCTTGTTTGTCATTAGAATGTCTTAGACTTCTAGGAAGGTCAGTCGTGTCCGCACCCTTGACAGATTCCGTGTGACAAATTGGCGACTCCGCTGGGTTTTTGTCGTTTCAAACTCGATAAGGAAATAAAACGACGTGTCCTTGATCGCTTTTTACTTTTCAGGTTGACGACACTATTATGAAAGTACTCCTTGGTCGCAAGATCAAGCGGTTCCCCCAGGTATTATTTTATACTTTTTCGGGCTTGAGGGACACAAATATACGAAAAAGTTCAACGTGGAGTCTCCTTTAGTTTTTTCAGACTCTCTAAAATTGAAAAACGCCGAGTTTCTCCTATACTGGGCTCGTTAAACTTTTACAGTAGAGGACCTGTTCAATTACAAACAGGAACGAACCACTCCTTCCTAGGGTTCGAATTTAAACTAGGTTGGACTCGTCCGAAGGATGAGCTTATAATCAAGCATATGTTATCCTCCTCAAGCTTGTTAAAAATAAAGAGGTACTTGCCAGAAATGGTGGGGGAAAAGAGAGAAGAATGAACCTGTTTGTCACCTTTTGTCTCAGAAGAAACTTTATTACCACTCTTGAACACGACACTTTTCATTCACCTGGGTTGGGAAATCTTTTACCTCACAGTTGATCAAACCACTTTGAAAGTCTTTAACCGGGTTCCGGGGATTAACTTTGAGTTATTCGTCACCAAGCCATCTGTCGTGTCGTTATGTGTTCAAGAGGTCTGCAAGCAAAACTTTCATCTGCAAAATACTTGTCATCCATTTGACCATCCCTGAGTCAGTCCTTACAGCAACATTTCTTCAACTTGAACAATGATTTCGTGTTGCGGGCTCGCCAATTTGCATCATTATGCCGGGGGCATGTGAACTTGTAACAAGCATAGTTTTTCGTTTCAAGCTTGTGTAAACATGAAACCGAATCCGAGCATAGTTCTTTTCTTGTGTCAAGCTCGTTTAAAAAATGAAACAAATCCTCCTCTACTTGAGTCGAGAGATTGACTAGATCTCGTAAATGTTAAGTTGTATATTTAGGTTAGTTGTTTCGGTGTTTTGCATAATTTTCTTACAGTTTTAGGTCAAAGTCTTTTAAATGATCTCGTCACTAAACCTTCATTTCATCCAAATGGTTGAATGAAATGAAGCTAGGGGGGCATGCACTCTAGCAGTTATGCTTAGGGGGCATCAAGCACAGTTCCGAGGAAAGTTCCTTTTACTGTGTCAACCTCGTTAAAAAATGAATCAGTTGATGAGGATAGTTCTTTTACTGAGTCAACCTCATTAAAAAATAAATCAGGAAGGTTTTAGGATACGTAGATAGATGTAGAAAGTAGGGTTCCGAGGAAAGTTCCTTTTACTGTGTCAACCTCGTTAAAAAATGAATCAGTTCCGAGGAAAGTTCCTTTTACTGTGTCAACCTCGTTAAAAAATGAATCAGTTCCGAGGAAAGTTCCTTTTACTGTGTCAACCTCGTTAAAAAATGAATCAGTTGATGAGGATAGTTCTTTTACTGAGTCAACCTCATTAAAAAATGAATCAGGAAGGCGAGGATAGTTTGTTCCTGTCTCAACCTCGTTAAAAAATGAAACTGGATGGTACGAGGATAGTTTGTTCCTCTCTCAACCTCGTTAAAAAATGAAACTGGATGGTTCGAGGAAAGTTCCTGTTACTGAGTCGACCTCGTTAAAAAATGAATCAGGTTTGAGGATAGTTCTTTTCTTGTGTCAACCTCCTTAAAAATGAAACCACTCCCTTTTCAAGTTAAATATTGAAAGTAAACCTTCATTTCATCCAGCCGGTTGAATGCAATGAAGCCTGGGGGGCATGTACCTCATTTTGCATCATTATGCTGGGGGCATGCGAACTTTTTGAGCATAGTTCCTTGTCTTGTGTCAAGCTCGTTAAAAAATGAAACAAGGGTAGGTTAAGTAGGTAGATTGTAGAGAGTAGTCATGAGCATAGTTCTTTGTCTTGTGTCAAGCTCGTTAAAAAATGAAACAAGGATTTTAGAGCATAGTTCCTTGTCTTGTGTCAAGCTCATTAAAAAATGAATCAAGGTTTTTAGAGCACAGTTCCTTGTCTTGTGTCAAGCTCGTTAAAAAATGAATCAAGGTTTTTTAGAGTATAGTTTTTTGTTAGGTAGATTGTAGAGAGTAGTTATGAGCAAAGTTCCTTGTCTTGTGTCAAGCTCGCTAAAAAATGAAACAACTCCCACGAGTCTTTCCAAGATATTGAAAGTAAAGCTTCATTCCATCCACCTCATTGAATGCAATGAAGCTTGGGGGGCATGTACCTTGATTTGCATCATTATGCCGGGGGCATGTGAACTTGTAACAAGCATAGTTTTTCGTTTCAAGCTTGTGTAAACATGAAACCGAATCCGAGCATAGTTCTTTTCCTGTGTCAAGCTCGTTTAAAAAATGAAACAAATCCTCCTCTACTTGAGTCGAGAGATTGACTAGATCTCGTAAATGTTAAGTTGTATATTTAGGTTAGTTGTTTCGGTGTTTTGCATAATTTTCTTACAGTTTTAGGTCAAAGTCTTTTAAATGATCTCGTCACTAAACCTTCATTTCATCCAAATGGTTGAATGAAATGAAGCTAGGGGGGCATGCACTCTAGCAGTTATGCTTAGGGGGCATCAAGCACAGTTTTATCTCTGTTTCAAGCTTGTGTAAAAATGAAACTACTCTGAAGCATAGTTTTTCTCTGTTTCAAGCTTTTGTAAAAATGAAACCTATCTCGAGTCAATTTCAGTTATTTTCAAGACTCGTTAAACTCATGAAAATACCGAGATTATTTTGCTATCTTTCATTCTCGTAAAACAAATGAAAAATGTCGAGTTCTTTCCGTCTTTTCCTGCTCGTAAATTAAATTGAAAGTCGGCCATATGAGTACATTTTTATCCCTTTTTCGAACTCATTAAAACTTACGAAAAAGTGAAAACCATGAGTACATTTTTATCCCTTTTTCGAACTCGTTAAAACTTACGAAAAAGTGAAACCTCAGAGTCATCTTTTAAGCCCTTTTCTGACTCCTAAAATATGAAAAGATTGCCGAGCGTTTCTTTTACACTCGTTAAAACGGAATTAAAAGACAGTCCCCTTTTAGCTCTTTTCTGACCGCAAAATCAGGAAAAGATTGCCGGGTTTTTGTCGTTTCAAACTCGATAAGGAAATAAAATGACGTGTCCTTGATCGCTTTTTACTTTTCAGGTTGACGACACTATTATGAAAGTACTCCTTGGTCGCAAGATCAAGCGGTTCCCCCAGGTATTATTTTATACTTTTTCGGGCTTGAGGGACACAAATATACGAAAAAGTTCAACGTGGAGTCTCCTTTAGTTTTTTCAGACTCTCTAAAATTGAAAAACGCCGAGTTTCTCCTATACTGGGCTCGTTAAACTTTTACAGTAGAGGACCTGTTCAATTACAAACAGGAACGAACCACTCCTTCCTAGGGTTCGAATTTAAACTAGGTTGGACTCGTCCGAAGGATGAGCTTATAATCAAGCATATGTTATCCTCCTCAAGCTTGTTAAAAATAAAGAGGTACTTGCCAGAAATGGTGGGGGAAAAGAGAGAAGAATGAACCTGTTTGTCACCTTTTGTCTCAGAAGAAACTTTATTACCACTCTTGAACACGACACTTTTCATTCACCTGGGTTGGGAAATCTTTTACCTCACAGTTGATCAAACCACTTTGAAAGTCTTTAACCGGGTTCCGGGGATTAACTTTGAGTTATTCGTCACCAAGCCATCTGTCGTGTCGTTATGTGTTCAAGAGGTCTGCAAGCAAAACTTTCATCTGCAAAATACTTGTCATCCATTTGACCATCCCTGAGTCAGTCCTTACAGCAACATTTCTTCAACTTGAACAATGATTTCGTGTTGCGGGCTTGCCTGCAACGGGTCGCTTTCTATCGACATCGACACATTATCTAGAAAGATGACTTAGGAATCGACAGTACCTTGAAGTCTGCATGCATCAATGGCAGGTTTCTCGCCTTTGACGTCAGTTTACATCATTGACTTTCGATCAGAGGATTCCGTGAAGTGTTCGACATCAAAACATCTATTCACATTTCACGGGTTGTGCTTGGTACTTTGAGAACCATTGACATTACTGGTGGTTTCTCTCACGCTTGTTAACAGTTTACATCATTGACTGGTAATCAAGTGGTTTCTACCATGTTCGACATCGAATCATTTAATCACATGGCTAGAATCGTACCAATTCGGGAAGTAGAAGTGAAGACCCTGGAGCTAGTTTCTACCATCCAGGCTGCGAGGAGTTTTGTATTCATTATCTATGTAGACTAATCATAAACAGATGGCTGCGTCCATACTGTGTCTACAAAAGTCTATTAAAATGATGTACTGCAAGATCATTCCTGTATCAGCATAGTTAGTCCATTAGTTAAAGTTTTGAATCTGAGTATGGGAATGCCTACCTCAGTGATGATATAATCTTATACATGTATTTTGTGTTGAAAATTGCAGGTTCCAACCAGGTCATCCACAAGACAATCCTTGAAATGATAAAGCGCTTCACCCTTCCTAGAATTACAAAACCCTAATCTATTCCAGGCTTCGCACTTTAGGGGGCAATCTGTTACACTAAAAAATGTCACCATGACTACTTACAGTTAGTATGGCTCAAATCAACAGTCATGCTACCCTCTTAGGCAAGTCTCATGCCTCTGTTATCCATCTCAAACTCAAAGAAGAGAGAAAGTCTTGTAAAAACTATGTTTATCTCTGGGGTCGCAGGTTCTCTCTAGCCTTACCTGCGGGGACGCTGACCATGTTCACAAAATCTGCGTCCATGGACGCTCTGTATGTTAAGGGACAGGTGCGTCCCTCTGTAAAAGGCAAAATGCGTGAGTTTTATCTTGAAAAAGTTACTTGTGGTTACTTCTAGAACATTCTAGAGGTCGGTTTGATGAAATGGATGCACCTCCAGTTGGTTCATGTATCTCTATTAAGGGGGAACTTATCCCATCAATAAGGGAGCTATCCCACCCAAAGAGGGGGATGATCCCATTGATAGTGGACCTGAATAACCTCTTTACAGCACTATAAATAAAGACATTGAGCCAGAAGGAGAGGAGGTTGGAGCTATACATTTTCTTTGGGTAAATGCTGCAGGATTTAGGTCTTCCATTAGAGCCTTTGTGAGGAGAGATTGTCTTCACTTGATTCTACTTGGGAGAGGGTGAGCTTTGTCAAAGTAGAGGAAAACCCTTGATGGACCCTGGGAGGAACTTGCACAACACCAAGGCCAGGTTGTAAGAGTTTCTTTGTTTCGTTATTAATACAAACTGGTTTATTTTTCTCAATAGCTTGTGTTAATGAGTTATTTCATGTGTTCCTTGGTCTGCATGTTGAATATATGTTTTATTATATGAAATGCAAGTGCTTGGTAATTGTTTGATTGTTTGTGGTTGCAGGAATTGACTTGAAGGAGGAGCTCATCCGGATCGTCAAGAACGGACTTCAACAACAGCGTTTTGGAATAAGGTAAGCCTAAACACTTGTAGTTTTCATGTTGTAAAAGGTGTATTTAGAGAAAGATCACTCCATTTTGTCTTGTTTGTCATTAGAATGTCTTAGACTTCTAGGAAGGTCAGTCGTGTCCGCACCCTTGACAGATTCCGTGTGACAATAAGTCATCAATTTACCTTTTCCATGAGGGGCATTCTAAGCACACCAACACTAGGTGCCAATAGGTGCCAAGTGCCAAGTGTCAATGCATTCTAAGTGCCAAATCTTCCTCCGTTTCTTCTCATCTAGTTTCCAATAATTGATCTCAAATAAATTTAATATTAAACCATGCCAACACATACCAAGTCATTTCAACGCATGCCAAACATGCTAAGACTTGCCAAGTGCCAATGTGCGTCAAGGAGTGTGATGCATGCTATGAAGTGGCAGAGCATATCGAAGAGTGCTAAGGTGTGCTAGAGAGTGCCAATGCATGCTGAGGAGTGTTAGGGAGTACTAGGACAACACAAGGGAGCACTAGGGAAAAATGAATGGAAGTGAATGAATATGAGGGTGTGTCTGGGAGTGTCAATGAGTGTTAGCTGTCATGCCAAGGAGGGAGTGATAACGTATTCTAAGCATGGGTAAGGCATGCCAGGGAATATCAGGGAATTTCAAGAAGTGCTAGAGTGTGCTAGGTAGTTATGGGGTGTTATAACATGTGCCAAATAGTGCCAAGGCATGCTAGGTGCTAAGACATGCTAAGATGTGCAGGGTGCCAGAGTATGCCAATATGCATCAAGGAGTTTCATGGCAACAAAAGGAATAACCAAGATAAAATGCAAGGAAATGAGCACATAAGAGGGTTAATAAGTTGGGACTTTATCTTTTTCAAAAGGGGCATGCTATGCACACTAATAATATGTTCCAATACATGCCAAGTGCCTATTTTTGCCAAGTGCTAATGTTTGTCAATGAAATATTGTGCCGAGGTGTTCCAGGGCATGCCAACACATGATAGGGGAGTGCTATGCTATGTTAGGGCATGCCAACATGTGCTTGGGCATCGTACTCATGGCAATATGTTCTAGGTACAAAGATGTTCCAAGGCATGCGAGGTGCCAAGGAATGTTAGTGTATTGTTCCAAAGCATGTTAAGGTGTGTGTTAAAATTGGCAACTAGGGAAAAACTTAATGTGGGTCATCTTATTCATGGCTGATAATATTTTTATTATATTCCTCTCATCGAGAGGTGTAGGATTGATATAAAGATCATCCGATTCCGATAAGTATTCATGGAGATATGAATTTATTTTGATTATGGATTATCAACCCGACCTACAACTCATGTAGGCTCAGAAGCCCAACGGTCGCATCTATTCAAACACCAACATTGTGTATAAATACAGGAGGAATTTTCCTCATTTGGACTCACTCATCTCATCACATATCTCTCTCTCTACTGTGAAGAAAAGAGTCTCTTCTCTACTGCGCAGAAAAGGGTCTCTCCCTCACACATGTGAAGCTGAAAGCTGCTGAAACTGAAGCTGTAACTGCAGAAGTAAAGATTGACCTACGTGGAATAGAGGATCTCCTCATCTGAACTATGTTGTAGGTTCATCTAAACCTCCTCTGAAATCTGCAACTTTTGGTGGTGGAATCAAGTCAATCTGACGGACGGTTTGCAAGATATCGACTGCCCTAGTTTGAAGTCAGAAAATGCCAAAACTGAAGCTGTAACTGCAGAAGTAAAGATTGACCTACGTGGACTAGAACATCTCCTCATCTGAATTTTGTTGTAGGTTCATCTGAACCTCCTCTAAAAGCCACAACTTTTGGTGGTGGAATCAAGTCAATCCGATAGACGGTTTTCAAGATATCGACTGCCCTAGTTTGAAGCCGGAAGCTGCCGAAACTGAAGCTATAACTGCAGAAGTAAAGATTGACCTGCGTGGACTAGAAGATCTCCTAATCTGAACTACGTTGTAGGTCCATCTAAACCTCCTCTACAATTCGCAACTTTTGGTGGTGGAATCAAGTCGATCTGACGGTCAGTTTGTGAGATATCGTCTGCCCTAGTTTGATGATGAAGTCGCTAATGCTGATGTTGCTGATCTAGGGTTTGCTACTGCTGATATAAATCAGATTTATTGTACTATTTCTCTTTGTTGAATTATTGAAAATAAAGGAAGATTTGATCAAATGGTTTCCCCACACATTGTGGGGTTTGTCCCTGGCTAGCCGCCACATCTTGTGTCTCTTGTCTTGGCTTGTTTTCTGTCGATTGTTTAATGTTCTATCTACACTTTACTTTATGTACATGTGATTGCTAATCTATGGAATATAATAAGAAAAAGAAGTAAATTGTTATAAGCATAGAACATACCATAATTTAACATGGTATCAGAGCTGAGGTGAAGACAAAGCCCAAGCAAGAGCAAGAGAAATCACCGAAGAGAAGATTGGCAAGGCTATCCTAAAAGAACTATGGGGTCCTCAACACTCTTTCTTGTCGAAGACAAGCTCCGTGAGAAAGCTAACTATCACAGATGGAAGATGTCTATCGATCTAACCATAGAAGACTAAGGAGTGCTGGACCATGTAAGAGGCAATATTGTTGAGCCTCCATCAAATGCATCCGTTGCTGCCTGGAACAAATGGAAAACCGGAGAAGTCAAAACAGAAGATCATCCAGGACTCTATCGACAAGCACTTGGTGGCCTACATCTCCAACCTGAACACCTCCAAGGAAATCTACGATAGACTGGTGAGTTTATTTAAAGTTAATGATGCAAATCAAGTTTTCTTTCTTAGAAATAAGATGAAGGAAATTCATAAGGGTAAAGATGAGAGTATGCAAGCATACTTCTTAAGAATCACCGAGATCAAGAACGATCTCCTATCTATTGGGGAGACTATTACTGATAGGGAAATGGCACTCACGACTCTTGGAGGATTACCATCTGAATGGTACATGTTTAGGACTACTCTTCTAAACAATAATGTAATTCCTGGTTTCGAGGAATTAATGGTTAGATGCATTCAAGAAGAAACAAGGATAGAAGAGAAAGAAATGTCCTTGCCTAAAGGTCCTCCTGCTGCCTTTTCTTCTCATGAAATAATTCCGAGTCTAAATCAAGGAAAGGCTAGACCTAAGGGTGGAAGAAAAGGACGATGTTACATTTGTGATAAAGCAGGTCACTATGCAAGGGAGTGCCCTTATAGAAAGGACTCATACCAGGACGATGATCAAAATCCCTCTAATGGCAATCAAAGAAATGACAAATTCAATAGCAAAGGTAAGAGGAGCGCTGGGAATCAAGGAAGAGGACAACCATTCAAGAAGGCTAGAAATTCCAGGATATGTTAGATGAACCTGACCTCCGAAAGAACCTGGTGTCCATCTCGACAATGGAAGACAAAGTCTACAAGGTAACCTTCAGTGATGGCAAGGTATGTGTATCAAAGGATGCTATGACCAAGGACAAGATAATTGTTACTTCAAACTGGATTTACAAGATAAAGTTGTAGCAGATGGAAGTACGGAATAGTATACGGCTCGTTTTGTTGCTCGTGGTTTCTCCCAGAAGGAAGGTACAGACTATGATGTGATATTTGCACCTGTTGCCAGATATACGACCATCCGCTTGATCATAGCCCTTGTGGCTTCACAAGGATGGAACCTACATCAGATGGATGTCAAGACCGCGTTCTTGCACGATTCGACCAAAGAAAAGGTCTATGTGCAGCAACCCGAAGGATTTGAGATTTATGATAGAAAATCTCATGTATGCAGGTTGAAGAAGGCTCTCTATGGGCTGAAGCAAGCACCCCGAGCATGGTATGAGAGGATCGATAGCTACTTGATGAAGCTGGGATTCACTAGGAGTGAAGTCGATCCTAACCTTTAATTTAAGGTTGAAGATGATAAACCTCTCATACTGGTGTTGTATGTGGATGACCTCTTTATAATAGGTGCAGATCCTCTCATTCTCAAATGTAAGAGGGAGTTGGCTTCTGAATTTGAAATGAAGGAACTAGGACTGATGCACTATTTCCTAGGACTTGAAGTGTAGCAGAAGCCAGGGGAAACTTTCCTATCTCAAGGAAAATATGTGGTGAAGATATTGGAAAGATTCGGTATGACGAATTGCAAGCCTGTGACTACCTCGAGGATCTTAACTTTCAGAAGTTATATGGTAGTGATGTCAGACTGATTTGGGAATTGCCACTGAGTTTCAAAAACTCATTCGCGTTGATGTTCTTGGTGAACCTTTGTCCGAACATATGTTTTGCAGTTAGCATTGTGAGCTCATATTTGGTTGAGCCTTACTGGATTGATGCCAAGAATCTTCTGAGATATCTTCGTGGCATAATTTCTAATGGGTTAAGATACACTGCAAGAGATGTGAGACTACTTGGATATACTGATGTTGATTGGGCAGGCAGTGTGGTGGACCATAAGAGCACTTCTGGGTATTGTTTCATCTTGGGATCTGCTTCGATATCATGGATGAGCAGGAAGCAGAAGTCGGTGGCTTTGAGCACCGCCGAAGTAGAATATATTGCTGCCAGCATGGCCTCCTGTGAGGCAGTCTGGTTGTGAAAGCTCTTTAGTGAGCTATTTGGATTTACATTGGATACCACTATGATTCTCTGTAACAACCAAAGGTGGGATTCGATTATTGAGGAATCTTGTATTCATCGATTTCTCCATCAGATAGACGTCATCTAGGATATGGTAAGTCGATGAGCAAGGAGGCTCCATCGCATTAAGATGATGTACAGGTAAATACACCTCGTCAAAGCCCCGAGGAAAGATCTAATCCGTTATTTTCCCAAACAACTTGGAGTCATCAAGAAACCCTTGTACAAGGGTCCTGCATGTTCCATACATTGAGCTCTGAGAGCTCTGAGGGCTTGTGGTTCTTACTGGAGCAACACATGACCACAGGGTGACTCACCCTCCCCTGGTGGTGCACACTGGAACAAGATGCTTCGCTCTCTTGTGGGACAAGATGATTCGCTCTCTTGTGGAACAAGATGATTCGCTCTCCTGTGTAGCAGGATGATTAGTTCTCCTGTGAGGCCTGGATTGATGTGTTCTCCATGGCGTTTGTAGCAGGATTGATGTGTTCTCCTGTGAGGCCTGGATTGATGTGTTCTCCATGGCGATTGTAGCAAGATTGATGTGTTCTCCTATGAGGCCTGGATTGATGTGTTCTCCATGGAGATTGTAGCAGGATTAATGTGTTCTCCCGTGAGGCCTGGATTGATGTATTATCCATGGCGGCCTGGATTGATGTGTTCCCCATGGCGATTGTAGCAGGATTGATGTGTTCTCCTGTGAGGATAGGATTGATTAGTTCTCCTGTCGAGGCATCCTACCCATCCAGTCTGGGACTCATGGGAAGTACCTCTCATTTGATCAATGAGCAGGGAAATGAAGTTAGGGACCATAGTAGTACCGATGGATGCATCGTTGTATCTACCATACTCCCTACGCTAGGATGACCTCCATTGATCTGGGATCAATGATACTGGTCTAGGACCAGTGGTAGGAGTTGTACCATACTATGACACTGACTTCAGGTCAGTTGAGACTGGTCTGGGACCAGTGGTACATACTCTGAGACTGACTTCGTGTAAGTGCAGAACTGGTCTGGGACTAGTGAGAGTGGTACATACTATGACGTTGACTTCGGGTTGGTTGAGACTGGTCTGGGACCAGTGGTACACTCTCTGAGACTGCGATACTAGTCTGGGACCAGTGGTACTTACTATGAAGCTGACTTCGGGTCGGTTGAGACTGGTTTGGGACCAGTGGTACGCACTTTGAGACTGACTTTGAGTCAGTGGAGGATGATACTGGTCTAGGACCAGTGGAGTTGTACTCACTATGACGCTGACTTCGGGTTGGTTGAGACTGGTCTGGGACCAATGTTACATACTCTAAGACTGAATTTGAGTCAATATGATACATCCTCGATCATTTCTTCTTCTTCATAATTCGGACAAAAGCAGAGCAGAACAGAACAAAGAAAAGCAACGCATAACAGATCAGAGTCGTACAGATTAGTACAGGGCAGAACAAGACAAAGCAGAACAGGCAAAATAGAGTAGAGCAGGCAACGGTCAGACTGTACAAGGTAGTGCATTTGATGGATGAATAGTAACGATCGATAGACAGATTGCAGATGAAGTTCTCCCTAGTTGAGAGGGAGTGTTAAAATTGGCAACTAGGGAAAAACTTCATGTGGGTCATCTTATTCATGGCTGATAATATTTTTATTATATTACTCTCATCGAGAGGTGTAGGATTGATATAAAGATCATCTGATTCCGATAAGTATTCATGGATATATGAATTTATTTTGATTATGGATTATCAAGCCGACCTACAACTCATGTAGGCTCAGAAGCCCAACAGTCACATCTATTCAAACACCAACGTTGTGTATAACTACAGGAGTACTTTTCCTCATTTGGACTCACTCATCTCATCACATCTCTCTCTCTCTACTGCGCAAAAAAGAGTCTCTTCTCTACTGTGCAGAAAAGGGTCTCTCCCTCACACATGTGAAGCCGAAAGCTACTGAAACTGAAGCTGTAACTGCAGAAGTAAAGATTGACCTGCGTGGACTAGAAGATCTCCTCATCTGAACTATATTGTAGGTTCATCTGAACCTCCTCTGAAAGCCGCAACTTTTGGTGGTGGAATCAAGTCAACTCAATGGACGGTTTGCAAGATATCGACTGCCCTAGTTTGAAGTCAGAAGATGCCGAAACTGAAGTTGTAACTGTAGAAGTAAAGATTGACCTACGTGGACTAGAAGATCTCCTAATTTGAACTATGTTGTAGGTTCATCTGAACCTCCTCTGAGAGCCACAACGTTTGGTGGTGGAATCAAGTCAATCCAATGGAAAGTTTGCAAGATATCGATTGCCCTAGTTTGAAGCCGGAAGCTACCGAAACTGAAGCTGTAACTGCAGAAGTAAAGATTGACCTACATGGACTAGAAGATCTCCTCATCTGAACTGCGTTGTAGGTTCATCTGAACCTCCTCTGGAAGTCGAAACTTTTGGTGGTGGAATCAAGCCGATCCGACGGCCGGTTTGTGAGATATCGTCTGCCCTAGTTTGATGATGAAGCCGCTAATGTTGATGCTGCTAATCTAGGGTTTGCTACTGCTGATATAAATCAGATTTATTGTACTATTTCTCTCTGCTTAATTATTGAAGATAAAAGAAGATTTGATCAAAGGGTTTCCCCACACATTGTGGGGTTTATCCCTGGCTAGCCGCCACATCTTGTGTCTCTTGTCTTGGCTTGTTTTCTGTCGATCGTTTACTGTTCTATCTACACTTTACTTTATGTACATATGATTAATAATCTATGGAATATAATAAGAAAAAAAAGTAAACTGTTATAAGCATAGAACATACCATAACTTAATAGTGTGCCATGAGTGTTGAGGAGTGTTAGGTCTCTCTCATTAATAGAATTGACAGAGCTTGATTATGTATTAAATAATATAGTTCCTACACACACTAGTGGAACTTTATTTAAAGGAAATTTTCTAGATAATAAACCTAATAGAGATGAATCATGTGTTGACTCATAGGAAAACTATATTCTTATGACTTGAGGGAAATGATACACACTAATTACTTCTTAACAAATTGACTGGCTATTATAACCACTATGACCTTAGACACATAATTAAAAAGACTCCACAACAATGGTCTTAAATCATTATCTTTTGACAAAAAATATAGTAACAGGTACATAGCGTCATCAAAAACTCATTGGAATGATCAATGATGACGAACATTTTTTGACTGTCACCAAAAGTAACCAAAAAGAGCATTGGTGAGGGTCAATAAAAGATCGTCACTATAAGTGTCATGAAAGAGAGAATTAGTGATGGGCCTTTAATGACCCTCACCAAAAGTGTCACCAAAGAGAAAATTAGTGACGGGCCTTTAACGACCCTCACCAAAAGTGTCATTGAAAATGGATTTGGTGACAAACCTTAAAGGACCATCACTATATACACTTACAACAACGATTTTTTAAAGACCGTCACCATATGCGACATTGTTGAAGAACCTTAAAGGTCTCTCACAGGCATGAAGTGTCATCAAAAACTCATTCGAATGATCAATGATGACGAGCATTTATTGACCGTCACCAAAAGTAACTAAAAAGATCATTGGTGACGATCAATAAAAGATTGTCACTAGAAGTGTCACCAAAGAGAGAATTAGTGATGGGCCTTTAATAAACCTCACCAAAAGTGTCACCAAAGAGAGAATTAGTAACGGGCCTTTAACGACCTTCACCAAAAGTGTCATTGAAAATGGATTTGGTGACAAACTTTAAAGGACTATCACTATATACACTTATAACAACGCTTTTTTAAAGACTGTCACCATATGCGACATTGGTGACAGACCTTAGAGGTCCGTCATAGGCATGACCCTCACCAATGACCTTTTTTCTTGTAGTGATTTAATCTTATGCAAATGGGTGTGATAATTTATAGATATAGAGAAGTTTATAATAATAGACAATTTTATAAACTAATCTCTAATTATAGTTTATAACTTCACAGGGGATTTAAGATGGACTGATATTCAGTTTAATCTTACCCAAATTTCTCCATAAAGACTTAAATACATGAAAAAAAACATAATGAAATGAACACATAAGAAAAACTCACAAGCAGACAAACTGTCTGAGGAAAATCTAGAATCCTTTCATTAATTTGAAGTAAATCTCCAGTTCAGTTACAATTCTGCTTTGAAAGCTCATCCAAGGGTTCAACCCTTAATAACTCGAAGGAAGAGTTATTTATACAAAATGAAAGATCTTCTAGAGACATTCTTTAACAAAAATACAAAAATAGTACAAAAATATAGGAATTCTAAAACTACTAAGTTGCTAGCACCATCTTCAAGGAATTTGTTAATGATATTGTCCCCAAAAAGTGTTGCCTTGTTGTCTGTTAGTTGGTGATGAAAGTTACTCGATGATTTCACACAAGTGATCCCATCTATCTTCACTTGGTATAGAAAGATTAACCAATTTTCTGTAGACTTCATCAACCTTGGTATACTTTTCAGACGTAAGCTTTCTAACAAAGATATGTTTGATTTCATACTTGATTATTAAATCAAAATTCAGATCCTCTAAGAATTCCTTCCCTGTAAGGTGACCCTTAAT
This sequence comes from Pinus tabuliformis, assembly GCA_031772625.1. Classification (NCBI taxonomy): domain Eukaryota; kingdom Viridiplantae; phylum Streptophyta; class Pinopsida; order Pinales; family Pinaceae; genus Pinus; species Pinus tabuliformis. Next base: position 1,062,558,600 of record CM062818.1, read on the forward strand.
ACCTGCAAATTTAGCTTTTTTAGTTGCAAATGCATAAATATTTTGACAATATTCCTCCAAACTAATTAACCTGTCATTTTGTGCCACTAATCCTGGCAATCCTCTTTGGTTGAGTAAGTTAAACTTGAAATGAAACCTTTGGACAAAGGTTTTCAAGGTCTGGCATTTTGTCTCTAACCGAGTCATGAGATTCTTTTTCTGCAAAACCTTCTTAATCTCCAGAATAGTTTCTGTCCTGTCAACAATCTAAATCTCTTCCAATTCGGCCCTGGTTTCTGATTTGAGCACTTTAATCATGTCCATAGCTTCACTTGGTTTATCCTTAAGGAGTTCTTTGACTTCTTCAATAGTTATCTAGCATCTATTAATGAGCTTTTCCTGTTTAAAAATGATGTGTATGGAGGGCCAAAATTCTATTATAGCTTGACTGATATCTGCCCAAATATTTTACTTGGCTTGGGCCAAGGTCTGAGTCATTAATAACGCATTCTCCAACTCTTCAATACTTCTTGTCAATCTCTAGGAATTCTACATCTCTTCAACATAAAGTGTATCATTCTTAATCTTCTGTGTCTCCATATTTTTGAATTTCTTGTGAAGCCTTTCATTTTCCTGTCTCTGGAGAGACAACTCCTGTATGACTTTGTTTAAATCACCTATTGTTACTGCTTTTGATTCCCCTGCTATCCTTGACACTGTAATGGGTATAACTATAATTGGATCTATGGCTACTTGAGCAAATTCTTCCCTTTCTTTAAGTAATTTTTCAATTTTCTCTTCCACTGTCTTTATTTGTACATTTTTCTCAATGATTAACTTGAGCATTTCTTCATTGTGCTACTCACTTTCTGCTATCCCCTTAGTTTGAGGATTCTCTGTAGAAGGTAGTTTGAGCTACTTCCTTAATGCTTAAATATCTGCATTCTTCTTTTTGATAATGTCCTCTATAGCTTTAACATCAGTGGGATCATACCCAATTTTGATCACTAAGTCTTCTAATGATTTTACCTTGTTATCCTTTTCCATAGAGGATACATTTTCTATATTTAATTGTGACTGCACATTTGAAAGAGTTGTCCTTAATTTTGATAATGCCATAGCAGTGTTAGTCATCGTAGAGAAAAGCATCTCAATAGACTGTATGTGCATGTCCATCTGGTCGATTCGGTGTATCTGGTTGGCATCAAAGGAAAATATGGTCTTCTTGTAGTCTAAAGAAGCCTTTGGAAAATGCACTTGAGCTTTTAGGAATGCCATTTGCATCGTACCTTTTTCACTGTCAAAGGTTGTCAATAACCTGTGTTGTGAAGTGGATGTATGTTTCCAAAATTGAGCATAGACATTTGCCTTCAGAGATTCATTTCGTTGTTTAATTTCAAGGAAATTGGTGAAGATGTGTGGTTCCTCTTGCTCACTTACTCTTGTAGACTTTACTCCTGTAGACTAGGTGATCTCCAACAAATTCTGTGAAACTGAAGAGGAGGATGGAGTGGTGATTACATTTTCTTCTAACCCTGTAGAAACCTGTGAATCATCCAAATTGATGATTATAGGTTCTTTCTGACTTTGAATAGTAGTACCTTTGGAGTCAGTCTTGGATTTCTTCTTATAAATAACGAATTCCTTTGCACCCTTTGTTGAAGATGAATATTCTTCTCTTGGCCTCTTTTCCTGCTTGCTATGACAAGTGGGAGTTTGGAGGGTAGAAGGAGGTAAAGTCTATCCTTCTGGTTCCTAAATTGTGTTATCCTCCCACTATTCTTGATTTCTGTACTTTTCAATCTCTGGTCTTGGTGTATTATTGTAAGGTGTGGTTTTGATTTCCACCCTTAAGTTGGAGATTATACTAAATGGGTCATAACACTAGGTGAAACTTGTTTGGAATCCCATTTGTCTGAGGATTGAGTCTACTTCAATACCAGCTGATATGGTATTGCAAATAAATGATCCCACTTGGGACTTGATTTTAAACTGATATTTCCTCTTCCCTAAAATAAAATGTAGCTCATCCATATTGATCATTTGCCTTATATATTCCAGAGAGAAAATTCTGATTTGAACATATTTAGGCAATTTGTATGGAGCTAGTTCACAACCATACACTCTAATTTCTGTGTAATTATGATAAAGATACGAGTCTCCTGTCTTAGCTTGGTCACTCTAGTGCAGGATTCTTTTAATTTCTGGATGGATCCTAGGCTCGCTATGGCTGCTGAGAATTTGTGCAACTGGATGAATAAAACAGTCAATGAAATCTGAAAATTTGAACTCAGTTGAGTTCCTCCTTATCAATGGAGTCCACTGTGTGATTGATTGACTTACTTGCTGATCATACTGCTTGTGTAAAGTTATAGGCATTATGTCTCCTTGTTGAAAAAGGATCATATGCATTAATACAAAAAAAATATTTAAATACTCCTTCAGTAGTGATTTTCATTAATTGTTCATGCATACTTTCAGCCAAAAATTGACTGTAATTATACATGAAACTTGGTTTGTGTTCTTTGGAGAAGATGGATAGATAACCTAGAATAGATTCATCTACCCATTTTTCTGTTTGATAACCTAACAAGAAAAAAACTAAGAAAATTATATGTTTAACTCTCTCAGGGAACATGGATGTTGGATAAGGAAGGTTCTTTTTAGGAAGTTCAACATCTTATGGAAGAAAGATCTCAAAAATTTGGGGGAAAGTGAGTTTATGGTATAGATCCATGAGGACAGCAGTGGAGAAAAATCTAAGGGAACCATTCCCAAGGATAAGAAGCATTTTATTGATGGTTTCATGCGTGATAGATATTAGAATGTCTCCATTCTGAGCTACCACAGTACTCTACAGTGGATTGTACTTCGCTGAACACCACATGACTAAGTCGGGAAATGGATGGCTCTAAGGAAACATGAACATTGGAAATAAAGGTTCCCATAAGTTAATTTCATCTTCTGAGTCCTGATAAGTCTATTTTAACCAATGGTGTAATTCAAACATATCGAATTCACACTCTGTGTCCACAATTTTGAAAAATTGGTCAACTAAGGGAATGTGGTCAAGGTCTAATGTATCAGTGACTTTGGGATTTCCTGCGATGGGATTTTACTACTAGAGGGTTGGTCCTTTCTTTTTGGTGCCCTCATTTGCATAAATGGGAGGAAGAAATAACAAAAGGTTAAGAATAAGAATACCTAACAGAGATCAGCTTCCGTTATAATAGTAAATATGGGTATGCCACAAAGTAGGCACAGACAGCAGTCAATTTTGAAAACCTGTGAATCAAAAATAAAAATAAAAAAGCCAGGGAAATCACGCAAAGGGGATGAGGGGTTTATTTATAATGAGAAATGTATAACCATTAAAATGAAACTGTTACAAAATGGAAGGATATTCATTTATGGCCAACAGGAAGCTGGTAATGGCTGGAAGAAACGGATAGGCGAATAGGAATGTAACGGATATGGACATGTGGAGTGAAAGGATTAGGTAAGGAAGGCATGGGAAAAGGGAATAACAATTGGCGGGATAACATATGAATGGAGTGGGATAAGCGGATTTCGAATTGGTAATGAGCAGAGGGTGCGGGGGGGGGGGGGGGGGGGGTGAGAAGTAAGGAGGGAGAGACATGTTGCAATGGGCCCTCCATGAGGGAAACTGCTTTTCGGACCCCATCTTGTCGTTATTGCGCAATGGTCGAAGGGGGTGCGAAATGGCTTCCCCGCCGTTGATCTGGGCGGGGAAGAGAATCACCGTCCAAAGGTATCGGCTCATTAGCGCTTCACAAAAAATTTCCTTCAAGGAAAAGTTTAAGGATGGAAAACTATCTTGAACTTTAAAAATATTGGCGAATCTCACTAGCCCCTAATATGCAAACTATAAAATGTTTATTGATATATTTTTAAAATTATTCAAATTTATAATGATTTTATATATAGTCTCTATATAATGTTGGTGATTTTTAAGGTAAAATCATTTTATATTGTAAAATTTACGCGAATCATTTTTAGAAAAAATGGAAATTGGCGAATCTTTTTTTGGAAAAATCATGGAAATTTAGTGCATGTGTGAATATTAGCCCCTAAAATTTTCCATGGTTTCCTTTGTCGCTTTATAAATTTGGTTAAAAACATTGTAAAGTTTTACTTATTACAAAATTAATCACCTTTAATAGGTAATTAAGTCCTAATAAAACCAATCTTAATCTAAATGTTGGTGCATTTGGACTAGCAACCAATTCCTTGCTTAATTTCTTTGTAACCCTAATCTAATACATCATTTTGGCCTAATTTTAAGCATGTTAGGCCATCATTTATTCTATTATATCATATCTAATGATGTTCTACCAAGATTAAACAATTTGGTGAACTTATTCACTAATCTAAAACATAAATTTGAATGATTTGGTCATGATTACACTATATGATTCAAATCAAAACAAAAGGTTGTGGCATTTAAACAAGCTGCACACAAAACCTTAATTTATTACAATGTAATTTATTCCTTTGAAATGGCATTTAAACAAGCTCATTTGTACAAATTTTGATTTTCTTTTGATGGGGTTTCATTTCATCTTCTTCTTTTTTTTCATTTTTCATTTTCATTTTTTTTTATTCTTTATTTTTTCATACCCTCTTTTATAAATAAAAACTAACTTATCAAAAATAAATAATGTTACAACATTCGCTCCAACTGGGGACTACTTCCTCCTATAGGTTGCAGAGAACTTGCAGATCCATGTGCCTTCTCCTCAGGCTAATGGAGTCTCTGTTGAAAACAAATACACACTGCATGTAAAATAAACTCTCCAATGATATACAATTATGGATGAATGGGGAACTTCTCAATATTTAATGTAGTGCTTCAAGTATTTCCCATTGACAGACAATGAGGAATATTGTCCTTCCAAATTTTGTAGAATGAAAGTATTATTACCCTTAACCTCTACAATGCTAAAAGGTCCAAACCAGAGGTTATCAAACTTTCCATGTTTTCCTTTCTCTTCTCTTCTAACATCCCATCTTAACACCAAATATCCTTCTTTAAAATCTGTTTCTCTAGCTTTTCTATCAAACAAACTTTTCATTTTTTTTTGATATTTCCGAAGCTTATAATTAACTTCATCTCTATCTTCATTAAGTTCTATAATCTTATTTATTCTTCTGGAAAAATCATCAGGCTCTTCATTTGCTTCTTGTAAAAACTTCATGACATGAAATGCTAGATGTGTGGGAAATATAGCTTCCTTACCATAGACAAGCTGAAAAGGAGATTTACCTATTGATCTCTTTGGAGAAATCTTGTTGGCCCAAAGTGCATAAATGAGATGACTGTCCCAAATCCTTTTGTGATCCTCCAATATTTTCTTTATGACTTTAACCAAACTCTTGTTTGAGGACTCTACCAGTCCATTTCCTTGTGGATAGTATGGAGTAGAATGATGCAACAAGATTTGGTATTTCTGATAGAATTCAATCATCTTGACATTGTTGAATGCTGTTGTATTGTCTATCACTATTTGTCGGGGGCATCCAAATCTAGAAATATGTATTCTTTAATAAATTTAATAACTACAGTATCAGTCGCATTTCTAACTGGAATGACCTCTACCCATTTGGTAAATTAATATGTGGCATCAATATCCATCTACGCTGACTACTTGATGGAGGATGAATTTCACCAATGAAATCCAATCCCCGTTGAAGGAAAGGTGCTTGGACTAGTACTGGAACTAATGGAAGTGCTGCTAATCTCTGCTTTCCAACAAACATTTGACATTGAGTACAACTTCTGACCTCTCCTACTTGTGCAAACAAAATAGGCCAATAAAATATTGCTTTTAAAATATTGTGTGCTGTAGCCCTCCAAGCATAGTGCCCTCCATAAATACCTGCATGAAATTGATCAATGATTCCTTCTATCTCATTTTCTGTTAAGCAAAGTAAAAGTATGTTAAGAGGATCCTTCCAATAGATATTTGCATTAACAAAGCAATATTTTATGGCCTTCAACTTCAATTTTTTAAATTGATTCTTTGTAAATTCAGATGGACAATCAAAATATCTAAGAAAATTCACAATATTAGTGTACCAATCGGATAATAAAAATTTCTTATCAATATGAATCAGAATTGATTGGTTTGATGAAGAAGTCTTTTGTGGATTCTTCTCCACTGTAGATGAAGAAGGTTCTTGTGGATTCTTTTGTGTTGTAGATAAAGAAGGTTCTTGTGGATTCTTCTCTGTTGTAGATGAAGAAGGTTCTTGTGGATTATTCTCTACTGGAATTTCAAAAACAGAATTTATTCCCAAGATCTTACAATTTGACTTAGCAAGAAGTTTAGCCAAGCCTTGAACCTTTACCAATTTTGTAGTTTTGATAATGAGATCATACTCTAATATCTTAGTAATCCATCTCCCTCTCCTTCCATCAGTATCAGGATGGGTTAACACAGTTTTAACAACACTATTGGGTACATAGGAAATAATAGAAGAGTGAAGGACAGACTCTAAAATATTCCAAGGCTTGAACTAAAGAATAGGCATGTTTTTCAATGATGTCATATTTCAGCTCAGCATCTCTCATGAATTTACTGAAAAAGGAAATAGGTTGGTCATCTCCATCTTTATTCTTTTGCAAAAGAACAACAACCAAGGTAGTTTCGGAGGCAAAAGAAAAAATACTAAATGGTTCAGAATAATCTGGGGTGGCTAATATGGGAGCTTCTGAAATGGTCTTTTTAATCTAATCAAATGCATACCTTGTTGCATGATTATTTCTCAGAATATCAATGATATCCTTAACTATTTCAACATAATTAGGTATAAACCTTCTTAAAAAAATGATTTTCCCAAGGAAAGCCTGGATTTCCTTTTTATTCATTGGTAATGAAAGTGCTTGTATAGCTGAAACTATTTTAGGACAAATGATTACTCCTTCCTTAGAAATCATATGGCCAATAAATTTTCCTTCCTTGAGTGCAAACAAAGACTTTTTGGGATTAAGAGAAATCTCAAACTTTCTACACCTGTCAAAAACCTTGCTCAAGTGATTTAAACGTTTTTTATCAGAACTGGAAAAAACAGTCAAACCATCAAGATAAATAACAGCAAATTTGTTTGTCTTACCCACAAATGATACTCCATAGCTCTTTGAAAAGTAGCTCCAGTGTTAGTTAACTGAAAAGGAATCCAAGCATACATGAATGTACCCTAAGGAGTTGCAAATGCTGTCTTTTCTCTATCCTCTAGACTAACCATAATCTAATTGTATCTAGAAAAACCATCTAACCTAGAAATTATATTAACTCCTAAGACTTTTTGAAGTAATTGATCCATCTTGGGTAATGGATAATTATCTTTCAAAGAGGATTTATTCAAATTCCTAAAATCCACACATAGTATAATTTCACCATTTTTCTTTCTTACTAGAACTAAATTAGCTACCCAATCAGAATATCTCAATGGAACTATAATTTTAGCATCAAGTAGCTTTGTTACTTCTTTTTCAATGACAGGAAGAAGGACAAGATTAATTCTCCCTTTTTTTTTGCTTAAAAGGTTTAGCCTCAGGTTTTAATGGGATTTTATGTTTAATGAGAGATGTATCACATGTCTTCAATTCATTATAAGACCAGGCAAATACATATTTATAAGCTTTAAGGAGAGCTAAATATTTGTCTTTGGCTTCCATTGACAAGGATGTAGAAATTTTAATATTTCTGATTTCTTCAGAACTTCCAATGTTACAAATTTCAATATCTTCCTCGGGTGAATTTGATAATGAATTTTTGGGAACATTGTTATGATCAAAGAGATTTTCAAGAGGAAATAACCCCTTAGGAATAAAATTGTTGGATATTTGAATAATGCTATGATCATCAATTTTTTAGTCAAATTGTGGTGTTTGATTTTCCTTATAAGATTCATGATTATCGAGTTGTTCTTCTTCAATTTGCAGGGTTGAAAATTCATCAATTACTTGCAAAAAGGATTTTAACTTCTCATCATCATCAAATATTTTCCAATGTTTAAGATTTTCAGGAATAAATGGTCTATACTTAACTTGAATTTGATATTGGACAAGCATTTGATCAGGGATTTTAAAACAACTAGCAGAAACAACCAAAGAATCTGCCTGAATATTTTGATCTCTTGGAATAACAGTGATGTTGAATGCTAAAAATAAATTATGTACTGAATCCAAAATCTCATTCCTATAATATCTAAGTCTAGGATGCTTGGTTTGACAAAGATTCCTTACTTGTTTGACAATGAGTTCTGAGTCACTGAATACACTTAGATTATGCACTTTAAGACTTCTTACTAATTCCAATCCTAGCAGGAAAGCTTCATACTCTGCTACATTATTAGTCACATCAAATTCAAGCTTATAGGATTGGGTAATATTCTCTTTGTTTGGTGAAATTAATACAATTCTAGCTCCTGCTTCTTCCTTTGAGCAAGAACCATCAAAGTATAATCTCCAAATATAAGTGTTGATGGTTTTATGTTTGTCTACAATGTTTTCGATACTAAGATGAGTGTTTTTTGAATTATTTGATGATAATTCAAAACATCCACAGTCTTGATCTATTGCATAAATAGATTGATTCCTAGCTTGATCATATTTACAAACAGTATTCATGAATCTTACCTCTCCATATAATATGAGATGCTCACCCCCATATACAGGAATGGTAGCATAAGACATGTCCATTTGAAGGCTTCCTCCTAATTTGGCACAATAGGATCTTGATAATAACATCCCAAATTTGGGATGGATATTTGTGACTACAATGTCTAAAACCACACTCTTAACAGGGATCTGAGCTAAGGTAACCACCAGAGCTTTTATAAGTCCAAGACAAGGTAATTTCTTGGTGTCAAAAGTGTAAACATCATGATAAGTTCTAGTAACTTCTAATTGCAGTTGGTCCATGATTACCTTTGGCATCAGATTATGGGAAGCTCCAGAATCTAACATGCAGTTATATAACAGGAAATCATGAACCTTTAGAGTCACATAAAAAGGTGGTACATTTTCGTCAATCATGTCTGAGCTGGGACCAAAGACTACTGAAGGTTTTTAATCTTGTAGGCTTATTACATCCCCTTCAACATCAACACTAGATGACTGGATCCACTTAGAAACTTGGGTTTTATACCCCGGATTCTTTGAAAGTTCAGATAGAGGATTGGGTATTTTAACTCTTTCTAGTTCCCTCATTGAAAGTGGTTAAAGAAGTTTTATCAATTAGAGTTGTTTTAGCTGTTTGATTCAAGGTTGAATTGTTGTTGTTTGAGTTTCAATAGATTTGATTTGTGGTTCATTTACAATGGGGTTTTTGGGAGGTCTACCAGGCCCTAACCTAGGTCTTAAATCATATCCCCTATTCAATTCCACAATTAAAAACTTAGAAAAGGACTAAAATTTAGAAATTTGAGAGTCTTCTTGATCTTGAGAAGACTGGATTAAAGGGAGAGAAACAATAACATTTTGTAAAGATGAATGATCCAGATTATTTATATCTTCAAAAATCAAAGGGATAATGTCTTTAGGTTGTTGATCATCAATCATCAATGGGGGTTGAATCTGTTGATTAGTGTTTGGTCTTTGCAAAAGTTGAGTCTGGGGGCCTCTTCTAAATTGAGTTTGAGGTCTAGCAGCAGTTTGTTGAATTGTTCTAGGTCGAGTTTCTATTTTTGAAATTCTATTTGAAAGTTTTATAAGTAATGATGTGATCTCATCTATATTTTGATCTTCATTTTTTAGTTTGAGGAAGATCCTTCTTCCTCAACTTTCATTTTCCTTTCAGCTTTTTCAGCCTTAGCTTTAAGCTTAACTAATCCTGACCTATTAGCCTCAACTTCTATAGCATTTTTTTGCATGTCTTGTAGGTATGAGATGTCCTTTCCCTAAGCATCTTATGATAAAGTTTATTGAATCTTTTTATGAAATCTTCCACTGGCTCACCATGGTTTCTTTTCAGTTCTTCAAATTCTATGAGATAGTAAACCAGATCCTTCTTAACCGCCCACTGATTCTTAAATATGGTAGTTAATTCATTCCAATAATGAATTTAATCAGCTCTCAGTTGTCTAAACCAAATCCTAGCATTCCCCTCTAGTGATTGAAAAAACAATCTCATATATACATCTTCATGTTCTATGTTCATTTTATCAGCAAAATCCAAAAAATAAGCTAAATTATCTTCAACATACAGAGCAATTTCTCCATTCAACCTTGGTAGGTGTTTTAAATACCCATCAAGAAAATTGTTGAGCACATTAGTAAGATGTAAAGAAGCATACCTAGCTTGAATAATAGGTTAAAAAGCAGCCATATCTGAATATGAAGATGAAGATGAATCAGTAGAAGAGGAGGAAGATGATGTAGTAGAGGATGAGGTGGAAGATGGTGAATTTGTAGGTGAAGATGGAGGTGTAAAGGTAAGAGGAGGAAGAAAAGAAGCTGGAGGGTCCCTAAAAGTTTTAAAAGGTGTTTTGATAACTAACTTCTAAACCTTTGTTTCAACTTCTTCTTTATTTTCAAACAAAGGATTTGAATATACAGAAAAAGTTTCCTCATGTTGGGCAGAAGTAGATGGAAATGTATAATGAGTGGGGGAGATAAAATCAGTAGGTTTTAACTCTGGTAAATGTACATCCAATATTCTTCTGACTTGGGTGAATCTGAAAATATTTCAGGGATTTTATATGATTCCAAAGAATGGACTAAAATAGATGACTGTGACTCCTTTGGATAGTAGTTCTAAAACCCTAGGTATTAAATCAACCAAATCTAATGGGGATGGAACAGACCTAAAGGGATCAGAAGTTGAAATATCTTCAGGCTGTAGTGGTATCGAGGAAGAGGCAAAAGCTTCAATTCTCCTCCTAAAGAGGCTTCTCTTACCAGTCTCTCCGGATCAGATAATGGAGAAACAATTTGAGAGTTAGAATGAGATCTGGTGTCTTTTGAAAGAACCAGCTTGGGCTTGTGGAGTCACTAGGTGAAAGATTTTAACCTACAATTCCTTTATTCACCTTAAAAGAAAAGTATTTATCGTTGTCCGAGGGAAAAATACTTCAATTTTTTATCCTCGGCAATGGCGCCAATATGATGTTGTCCTCTGAGATGATTCTAGGTTAATTAATCATGCTAGAACATCTAAAATGTTTTGTTTGTTTTAAAGTTTTTGGATGACCAATGTTATGAAGAGTTTGAAAACAAGTGCTTAAACTTTAACACTTGCCAAATAAAATGAAAAGGATATTTATTTGTCTACAAATAGGTAATTGATTTTAATTGAATGAATAGAAGAATATTAAAGAATTACAACTTACTAAATATTCAAATTGAATATTTAATTAATTATAAGAAAGAATGCAGGTAAATAATGTTTACCTAGTCAACAAAATGTATTTAATCTGATGCAGATGGGTGTGACAATTTACATATATAAAGGAGTTTATAATAACAGAAAATTTTATAAACTAATCTCTAATTATAGTTTATAACTTCACAGGGGATTTAAGATGGACTGATATTCAGTTTGATCTTACCCAAATTTCTCCATAAAGACTTAAATACATGAATAAAAACATAACGAAATGAAAACATAAGAAAAACTCACAAGGAGATAAGCTATCTTAGGCAAATCCAAAATCCTCTCATTAATTTGAAGCAAATCTCCAGTTCAGTTACAATTCTGCTTTGAAAGCTAATCCAAGGGTTCAACCCTTAATAACTCGAAAGAAGAGTTATTTATACAAAATGAAAGATCTTCTAAAGAAATTATTTAACAAAAATACAAAAATAGTAAAAAAATATAGGAATTCTAAAACTATTGAGTTGCTAGCACTATATTTAAGGAATTTGTTGATGATCATCCCCAAAAAGTGTTGCCTTGCTATTTGTCAATTGGTGGTGAAAGTTACTCCATGATTTCACACAAGTGATCCCATCTATCTTCACTTGGTATAGAAAGATTAACCAATTTTCTGTAGACTTCATCAACCTCGGTATACTTTTCAAAAGTAGGCTTATTAACAAAGATATGTTTGATTTCATGCTTGATTATTAAATCAAAATTCAAAGCCTCTAAGAATTCCTTCCCTGTAAGGTGACCCTTAATACCTGCAAATTTAGCTTTATTAGTTGCAATTGCATAAAGCTTTTGACAATATTCCTCCAAACTGATTAACCTGTCATTTGGTGCCACTAATCCTGGCAGTCCTCTTTGGTTGAGTAAGTTAAACTTGAAATGAAACCTTTGGACAACAGTTTTCAAGGTCTGGCATTTTGTCTCTAACTGAGTCATGAGATTCTTTTTCTGCAAAACCTTCTTAATCTCCAGAATAGTTTTTGTCCTGTCAACAATCTGAATCTCTTCCAATTCAGCCCTAGTTTTTGAATTGAGCACTTTAATCATGTCTGTAGCTTCACTTGGTTTATCCTTAAGGAGTTCTCTAACTTCTTCAATAGTTAGCTGACATCTGTTAATGAGCTCTTCCTGTTCAAAAATAATCAGTATGGAGGGCCAAACTTCTGTTATAGCTTAACAGATATCTGCCCAAATATTTTCCTTGGCTTGGGCCAAGGTCTGAGTCATTAATGACTCATTCTCCAACTCTTCAATCCCTCTTGTCAATCTGTGGGACTTCTACATCTCTTCAACATAAAGTGTATCATTCTTAATCTTCTATGTCCCCAGATTTTTGAATTTATTGTGAAGCCTTTCATGTTATTGTCTCTAGATAGACAACTCATGTATGACTTTGTTTAAATCGCCTGTTATTGATGTAGACTATGTTGTTGTTGATGTCGATTCCCCTATTGTCCTTGACACTGTAATCAGTATAGTTGTAACTGGAGCTATGGATATTTGAGTAGATTCTTCCTTTTCTTTAAGTAATTTTTCAATTTTCTATTCCATTGTCTTTATTTGTACATTTTTTTCAATGATTAACTTGAGCATTTCTTCTTTGTGCTGCTCACTTTCTGCTATCTCCTTAGTTTGAGGATCCTCTGTAGAAGGTAGTTTGAGTTGCTTCCTTAATGCTGAAATATCTGCATTCTTCTTTTTGATAATGTCCTCTGCAGCTTTAACATCAGTGGGATCATACCCAATTTTGATCACTAAGTCTTCTAATGATTTTACCCTGTTATCCTTTGCCAGAGAGGATATCTTTTCTATCTTTAATTGTGACTGCACATTTGAAAGAGTTGTCCTTAATTTTGATAATGCCATAGCAGTGTTAGTCATGGTAGAGAAAAGCATCTCACCAGACTATTTGTGCATGTCCATCTGGTTGATTGGGTGTATCTAGTTGGCATCAAAGGAAAATATGGTCTTCTTGTAGTCTGAAGAAGCCTTTGGAAAAGGAACTTGAGCTTGTAGGAATGCCATTTGCATCTTTCCTTTTTCACTGTCAAAGGTTGTTAATAACCTGTGTTGTGAAGTGGATGTCTATTTCCAAAATTGAGCATAGACGTTTTCCTTTAGAGATTCATTCTTCTGTTTAATTTCAAGGAAATTGGTGAAGACGTTCAGCTCCTCTTGCTCACTTACTCTTGTAGACTAGGTGATCTCCAACAAATTCTGTGAAACTGGAGAGGTGATTACATTTTCTTTTGACCCTGTAGAAACCTGTGAATCATCCAAATTGATGATTATAGGTTCTTTCTGACTTTGAATAGTAGTACCTTTGAAGTCAGTCTTCGATTTCTTCTGATAAATAATGAATTCCTTTGCACCCTTTGTTGAAGATGAAGATTCTTCTCTTGGCCTATTTTCTTGTCTACTTTGAGAAGTGGGAGTCTGGAGGGTAGAAGGAGGTAAAGTTTGTTCTTCTACTTCCTGAAGTGTGTTCTCCTCCCACTATTCTTGATTTCTGTACTTTTCAATCTCTGGTCTTGGAATATGATTGTAAGGTGTGGTTTTGAGTTCCACCATTATGTTGGAGATTATACTAAATGGGTCATAATACCAGGTGAAACTTGGTTGGAATCCCATTTTAATGAGGATTGAGTTTGCTTCAATACCTGCTGAACTAGTATTGCAAATAAATGATCCCACTCGGGACTTGATTTTAAACTAAGATTTCCTCTTCCTTGAAATAAAATGTAGCTCATCCATATTGATCATTTTCCTTATATGTTACAGAGAGAAAATTTGGATTTGAACATATCTAGGCAATTTGTATGGACCTAGTTCACAACCATACACTCTAATTTCTGTGTAATTCTGGTAAAGATGCCAGTCTCCTGTCTTAGCTTGGTCACTCAGGTGCAAGATTCTTTTAATTTCTAGACTGATCCTAGGCTTGCTCTGGCTACTGAGAGTCTGTGAAACTACATGAATAAAACAGTCAATGAAATCTGAAAATTTGAACTCAATTGAGTTCCTCCTGATCAATGAAGTCCACTATGTGACTACTTGACTTACTTGATGATCATCCTACTTGTGTAAAATTATAGGAAACATGTCTCCTTGTTGAAAAAGGATCATATGCACTAATACAGAAGAATATTTAAATAATCCTTCAGTAGTGATTTTTATTAATTGTGCATGCACACTTTTAGCCAAATTTTGACTGTAATTATACATGAAAGTTGGTTTGTGTTCTTTGGAGAAGATGGATAGATAACCTAGAATAGATTCATCTACCCATTGATCTATTTGATAACCTAACAAGCAAGAAAATAAGGAAATGATATGTTTAGCTCTCTCAGGGAACACGGATGCTGGATAAGGAGGGTTCTCTTTAGGAAGTTCAACATCTTTTGGAAGAAAGATCTCAAAAATTTAAGCTCTTTACGGGAAAGTGAGTTTATGGTATAGATCCATGACGATAGCAGTGGAGAAAAAACTAAGGGAATCATTCTCAGGGACAAAAAGAATTTTATTGATGGTTTCATGTGTGATAGATATCAGAATGTCTCCATTCTGAGCTACCACGGTTCTCTGCAGGGGATTGTACTTAGTTGAACACCACATGAAGTTAGGAAATGGATGGCTCTGAGGAAACATGAACATGGGGAATAAAGTAAATTTCATCTTCTAAGTCCTAATAACTCTGTTTTAACCAATGGTGCAATTCGAACATATCAAATTCGCACTCTGTGTCTGCAATTTTGAAAAATTGGTCAATTAAGGGAATGTGGTCAAGGTTTAGGGTATCAGTGACTTTGGGATTTTCCTGCGATGAGGTTTTACTACCAGAGGGTTGGTCCTTTCTTTTTGGTGCCATTATTTGCATAAATGGGAGGAAGAAAAAACAGAAGGTTAAGAATAAGAATACCTAACAGAGAGCAGCTTTCGTTTTGATAGTAAATCTGGGTATGCCGCAAAGTAGTCCCAAAGAGAACTCAATTTTGAAAACCTGTGAATCAGAAATAAAAACAATGCCAAGGAAATCGTGCAAAGGGGATGAGGGGTTTATTTATAATGAGAAATGTATAACCGTTAAAAGGAAATCATTACTGACAAGGAGGATATTCATTTATGGCCAATGGGAAGCTGGTAATGACTGGAAGAAACATATAGGAGGATAGGAATGTAATGGATATGGACATGTGGAGTGAAAGGATTAGGTAAGGAAGGCGCAAGAAAAGGGAATAACCGTTGGTGGGATAAAGTATGAATGGAGTGGGATAAGCAGATTTCGGAGGGGGGGTAGTGGTAAGTGGTAATGAGTGGGGGGGTGTGTGAAGTAAGGATGGAGTGACATGTTGCAATGGGCCCTCCATGAGGGAAACCACTTTTCGGACCCCCCCCCCCCCCACCGTTATTTCACAACGATCGAAGGGGGTGCGAAATGGCTTCCCCGTCGTTGATCTGGGCGGGGAAGAGGATCACCATCCAAAGGTATCGGCTCATTAGTGCTTCACGAAAAATTTCCTTTTTCGTTTTATGACTTTGGTTAAAAACATTGTAAAATTTTATTTATTACAAAATTAATCACCTTTAATAGGTAATTAAGTCCTAATAAAACAAATCTTAATCTAAATTTTGGCGCATTTGGACTAGCAACCAATTCCTTGCCTAATTTCTTTGTAACCCTAATATAATCCATCATTTTGGCCAAATTTTGAGCATGTTAGGCCATCATTTATTCTATTCTATCCTATCTAATGATGTTCTACCAATATTAAAGAATTTTGTGAACTTATTCACTAATCTAAAACATAAATTTAAATGATTTGATCATGATAAACTATATGATTCAAATCAAAACAACAAGTTGTGGCATTTAAACAAGCTGCACACAAAACCTTAACTAATCTAAAACATAAATTTAAATGATTTGATCATGATAAACTATATGATTCAAATCAAAACAACAAGTTGTGGCATTTAAACAAGTTGCACACAAAACCTTAATTTATTACAATGTAATTTATTCCTTTGAAGTGGCATTTAAACAAGCTCACTTGTACAAATTTTGATTTTCTTTTGATGGGGTTTCATTTCATTTTTTTTTCTTCTTCTTTTTTTTCATTTTTCATTTTCATTTTTTAACATGGATTTGCATAAAGGAACTCATTATGTTTTTATTTGTAATCATAGTTTTGGAAGTGAAATTTGCAAGTCTAGAGTCGGGCCTTCAGGCAAAATGTTGGCCTATAGGACTAGTTGGGTTCAAGGAAGTCAGACTCGTTGTTTGCGTGAGGATATGGGACCCCCGACCACAACTAGTCGAAAGTCGGGCCTTTGAGCTTTATCAATCATGTTTGTGTAAAGACGTAAGACCCCGATCTCAACTAGCCTTTGATAACGTACCACTTAGCCATGCCTTTTTTACTTCTTCACTTATTATTTTAGAAAGATGAACACTAGCTTTTATATATATATATATATATATATATATATATATATATATATATATATATATATATTAACATTATTAAAAAAATGAAATCTAAATTTTATTTAAGTTAATATAAAATTGGATAAAAGCAATGATCCTTTATGGATTTTAAATTATATAAAATATAATTTTATATAGAAATGTAATTGCTTAATGGATTTTTCTAATTTTTTAATTTTGTTTACCCAATTTAAATAATTTTATTCTTATATTAGTTTTGAGAATTGAATCATGTTGAAAAAATAATAATCAATTTTTCTTAATTTAAAGTAAACTCAAAACACACACACACACACACATATAGGCGTAGTCTAACTTATAGACGAAATAACCTTCTTCACAGTAATTCACCAAAATCTGGCAATACTATTTCAAGATTTTTTGTTGTTTAAAATACATTTTTGAATGCATGCATATATGGATTTAGCACCCTCAAAAACCCCTTGAGCACTCCAATTATGCAAATTAAACAATTCAAACTCAGGTTTTAAAAAATCTTTGAGAGATTTTGATTAAAATTAACCAAAAAAAATGTTATGAAAATTGTCATTTTAAATTAGACTACGCCTATATATATATAAGTTTTTCAAAGATGCTAGATGTATAATTATTTTTCCATTCAACATGAAGTTAGTATATGACATTAAAAAAATATAAATGAATTTAATATTTTTATTAAATGTCATATATGAACTTCATGTTAAATGGAAAAATAATTACACTTCTAGCACCTTTGAAAAACTTTAAAATTTCCCCGGATGCGGGTGACAGCTTGGATGGGATGTGCGTTTATTAGGGGCCGCATGCCAGCCACGCGCCGTCGCAAGGGAAGCACATGGGCGGCCTGTCAGTGGCCGCTAGGGAATAAAATGTTTGCCACTCTTCAGAATCGCTTAAATGCACTGTCCGGCGCTTCAGCTCGCATAGAGGTCGCAGTAATGGCGAACGGGTTTCGAGGTGACGAAAACCATGTCAAAAGCAATGGGAGGTTGGATCTTACTGCGCTGGTTCAGGGTATATTCATGGTTCGTCCCCAGGGTCTGTTTTTGCAACCCCTGGAGCTGCGAGCAGCTCCAAGAGGCTATCTTCTGTCCGGGTCTATTCTCAGTCGGTTTGTGGTATCCCCTGGCCTGGTTTGTTCCTCAATCACAGGCTGTGTACTCTCCACTCGGACCCTGCAATTATGGTCAGGCCTAGACAACGTATGCTCAGTGGTCGCGGCACCTCCTGTGGGGGGTCTTCTCGCCCTCCTACAGAAGCTTCTTATCCCCATTGCTGCCGCTGCAATTGTCATCGTTCCCGTGATGCCCAACCCCTTCAGACTAGTCAATTCCTGGACTCAAGTGCTCCTGATTTTGCTTCAATGCCCGCCTTCGGCTCTGCCATTTTCAACTTTAATAGTTCTATGAACCGCCCCAGGATCAGTGCCCATGTCTCGGTTCTCTTCATCGAAGACTCACAGGACGGCAGCGACTCTCTTGATGACCACGGGAAGCGGCCTGCTGAAGACTCAGAGACAGTCATG
Organism: Pinus tabuliformis; assembly: GCA_031772625.1. NCBI lineage: Eukaryota > Viridiplantae > Streptophyta > Pinopsida > Pinales > Pinaceae > Pinus > Pinus tabuliformis. The sequence continues at coordinate 1,062,576,991 of CM062818.1, forward strand.
GATATATCTGCGGCTACACAAGAGGAGGTCTCAAATCGCCCTCTCGCTCAGAAGGAGGTGATCAGCACAGGCGAAGACGCCAACATGGAAACTGCTCCCACTGCAGCGGAGGTGGCGGAATATGGGTGGTGCCGGGTGGTCGAGGAGGAACCGGACGAATAGCGACACCATCGTTCCAGGTCTCTATGGCACTTCTGCTTAGCCTTTCGGCCTCTCCAGCTGCTCTGTTTATTTTTTGGTCTCAAGTTCTAATTATGTCAGCAAACTGTCTTTGTGTGGGTCTTGGGTACCGGGCTCTTGTTCTTTGGGTAGGATGTGTCTGTTTTCCCCTGTGTGGGATTATCCCCTGATATTCTACTGGCGCCCCTGCGAGGGCTGGTTTATCTTTGGTCTGGTAAAATCCTCGGACATAATAGTCTCAGTTGTTCCAGCTGCCATTATAGGCATCTGGTTCTTTCTGTCTTAAAATGATGTAACCGAATTTTGTTTATGTATATAATAGATTAGTTTTAACTAGAAAAAAAAAAAAAAACAAAAAACAAAAAAAAAACAAACAAACAAAACAAAACAAAAAAACAAAAAACTTTTAAATTTCATTGCTTTTTATATAAAAATATATATATATATGATTTTTAATATATAAAATTTGGTCTAAATATTTTAGAATATTAAAATTTAATTAAAACAATGCATAATTAGTTTATTAAGATTTCTTTATTCTAAATATTTAGAATATTAAAATTGAATTATTAAATGCCAAATTAATATTTTTTATTTATATATAATAAAATTAAATATTTTGTTGGATAAGCATGGAATATTTTTAAATAAGTGGAATACAACAAAAACTAATAACTAGAAGTAAGGAAAGAAATGTTAGTTATATGATATTATTAGAACTTTTAAGTGATTGATTTGGAGAAGGTGCAAAAAGTAAAGTAAGATAAATTTTGTTTATTAATTTAAAAGTAAAAGCTATTATATTTTTAAGTTAAAGTTTTAAGTTATTTGAAAAATAAAATTTTATTAACAAACAATTAAAAAGAAATAAAAAGGTTTTATTAAAAAACTTTGAAATAGGATGTTGGATATAGACTAGAAAACCTATTCTTTTGACACGACCTATGTGGCCAAAATTTGTGTGGAAATGAACTTGAGTGATGGGGCGGGGTACTTTACAAATCCGCCATGATTATGAATGGAGTTTAGGATGGGTATTTCAAAAACTCAAATGCTCAATGACAAGTGTTCTGATCGGGAAACAAACCAAAAGCACCCAGCATACTCTGGTTCAATGCTTGCCTTATCTGAATCGGGGAGCAAGAACTACCCTATTCTTATTTAAGTAAAAGAAATGACAATTTGGGAATCATTCTGATTTCTAAGATATAGATTATGTTAATATTCAATGTTAGTACTCCAATTGATATATATAGTCACTTTAGACAAACTAAAGACAAATGTGCTTGATGATGTGGAAAAAGTTGAAGAATGTTTGGAGAATAAAAGTTGAGCACCCATTCAACATGATATTTGGCCTTAATTTTTCTCTTTCAAAAAATAAAATTTGAAATTAATCTTTAAAAATCCATTTTTTTTTATTATGATTTTTTTTAAAATACATAACTAAAATTAAAGCTTTATCTTCCCATTCTGAAAAAACAGAAAAGAAAAAAATGACAAGGAAAATGAATAAATTCAAACCTAATGAAAAAACAAACATGTTGTTTAAATTTTCTAAACATTTTCCCATTTTATTATAATCTCTTTCCGGTTAATTATTTGTATTCCATTCATAATGGTTCCGTTTAGCTCCATTTTAAAAATTCATTACCTTATCCTAAAACTAATAATTTATTATTTTTAATAATATTTTTTTAAATATATATAATTTTAATTTTAATGTTTTAAAATTTATTAACTTAACTTAATAATTATAATTTACTATTTATTAATTAATATTTATAATTTTATTTAATTAATATCTATAATTTTATTTGTTAATTAATGTTAGGTTTAAGATGATTGTCATGTGATTGATTTAAGGTATCCTAATTATCAAAATTACTTGCCAATTACATTTTATTAAGGTCTCACCAATTTTTAATATAATTAATTTTTTTCTCACAAACCTATAACTTTTTCAACATAAAATGCATTAACAAAAATACCCTGTCAACTTTATATATATATATAAATAAATAATAGTTTATTTAAAAAATTTTAAATAAATTTATCATATAATTAAATATTACATAGTAATATATTTAATTTTGATTTTTAAAAATACATGAACCAATGTACTTTTGAGATGAATAAAAAAGACATACTCCAAAAAATCATTATGTTTGGTTAAAGAGTAACAAGCTGCCATTCATTTAGAGAATGGAAAGGTCTTTGGCTTCACTATTTTTCCAAATAGTCCAAATAGTCCATGGACATTGAAGGTTTTGATCTAAACTGAAAATGAGATAAAAGCAATTATGTGTTTATTATGATTTTGTTATATATCTTTTTTAATTTTGAAGAAGTGAGATATAGCTATAGTTGTATATAGAATTAATTATTCAATATATTTATGTCATGAGACTGAAACTTAGATAAAGAGATTATTATTAAACCTTCCCAACCATCCAAACAATACATTATTGACAATTTTTTTAATTATATATCTTAGAAAAACATATCCTATTGATAATGCATAATGTGATGAGACCAAAAACGTCAAAGAAAAAGCAATATCTAGTTATGATTGCTTGTACATACAAATATATTAGCGACTTACATCATAATCATTTTTAGGCTTCTACTATCATTTATTTTTTCTTTAATATAATAATTAACAAACAAATAGATCCGAGGGAAGGATTATATAAAACATTTTATGATTTTCTCATCTGGATATGGATGCTACTGTTTTAATGTCGAATTAGCCAAGGAATCTATGTGGTGAGTTGAATTGGATTTTTCACGTAGGTGATCTTCCATATATTTATTTGGAATTTGGATTGCAAAGACAAGTGTTTAATGAAATCAAAACTTGTAACTTTAAAGATTGATTTATTGCATTATTCAAAGCTTATACTTAAACCTGTAACCCCGCCAGCAACCATAAGCTCAAAGTTCACTTTTCCAAGGGGGTTTTCATTTTTTACAAACTGAGTAATGATAACAGTGATATAATTATGATTATTTTAATAAATAATGATTGAAAATTCCAAAGCATTAAATATAAATAGTGATTACAAATTCAGAATAATTAACAATAATTTTTTGGATAAATATTAATTAAATTATACTAAAATAAAATTTATTGAAAAAATATGTACTTTATAATTCATAAATAATTACATATATAATTATAAACCTATAATAATAACTAAATAATAATATATACTCCTATATCTCGAAGGAAAATAGTATTCAGAATTATATAAATTTTATTAAATAATGAAAACATATATAAAATTTTAAATTTATATGAATGGTGAATAAAAAATAATTTATGATTATAATAGAATGAAAAATATATATATATATATATAAAATAATAATTATGATGATGGTGGTGGTGGCGGCGGTGGTGGTTAACGTCCATTGAGACCAAAGTGGTCTATCAGACCTATAATTTTCTTAGTTTTTAGTTGTGTGGCTCTTCGTCTTTCTTGGCGAGATTGGTGTTGTAACTTTCTTTTTTTCATCTACTGTCTTCCAACTTTCTTTATCTTGCATCTCCTTCATCTCTTCTGGTTCTTGGGACATTTGTGTCTTAGCTTCGCGATCTATTGTGTTCGTCCTTTTGAAGATAGTCGGAGAAGAAGTTTGGTCTAAGAGATCTGCTTTGCTATTAAATGAAGATTTATTTTGTGCGGTATTCAAATCCTCATCATTGATAATGCTTGAGGGGTTGTCGAGTTCACTCTTTTGTTGTTGGGCAGGGCTTTCCCCTCTTGAGAGTTGTTTCTTTCTTGCCCCATTTGTTGTGATTCAGAGTTTTCTCGAGAGTATTCTTCTTTGATGACAGTGTAGTGTTCTTTTTGTGCTCCTTCCCACCATGTAAATCTGTGGTGATTTTTTCTAGCAGAATTTTTATGGGAGGCTTTTCGGCAATTTTTGGCTAGGTGGCCCGTCTTAACTCAAGATCGACATCTGAAAAGCACACTTTCATAATCGAGTTTTTGGTTCCACACAGTCTTTTCTTGTTAGGTATATTTCAGTGGGGAATCAGGCGCTAAAGTCCATTTCCACACAAATGCGTGCATAAGTGGTTCTGACATATTCCTCTGTGGTTGAGGGATCAAATGATGATGAGTTCCATTTATACAAATTATATAATATATATATATATATATATATAATGTAAAAAAATAAAAAATAAAATATATATATATATAAAATTATATGTTTAAAAAATAATAATAATACAAATTATATAGCATTTATCTAAATAAATTTAAAAAATTATATAAAAATAATATATATATATACATATAAATGAAAAACACATACACTATACAGTATTAGTGTTGAAAGGCAGAAATATTATTTTACATTAGAGTTGATTTCAATATTTATTTCTTATGTATTATAAGAAAAAATTTTAAAATAATTATAAAATTAATCATTAATGATTAATTTTATAGTTAAAACTTTCCTATAAACGGATAAAAATAATATTGATCTCTTCAGGCATTTCACAATTCCTATGCAAGAAAAAGCAAGAACAACAACGATAATGATTCTGAAACAAGATACAGAAAATTGATAAAGTCAAAACATCACCAAGAGATAGCAAAAATCAACAACGATACTAATTAAAAAACAAGATACAGAATATTGATAATAAGCCTATGAAAGTCTGCTAGTGCTGCTATCTATCCATATAACACGCTTTCATAGCGGTTTCCAGTCAAAACTATTTTGGTTTTTTCATGTGTCAATAAAACAGCTTCTTCATTTCCACGGCAATGGAACAGGCCCACTGTTTTCAGTAGTTGGCAAAACATGAAAGCACGCTGAATACCTTGCCAGCTTCATAGTCATTGGAGATTGCCCTTCCTCGGCGCCCACCCTTCCTCTTGCGCGATGTAATCGCGTCACCAACCCACCATGCAGATGTAGATGATTCTGAGCCAGAAACCTCCTTTTTCAGAAATACAGAAGAAAGGAAGCGCTCGTCCTCCATAAACAACTGAAAATTCATACACTGAAGCATGACATCCACTGCTTCCAAGTTGAAATTTACAAAACAACCATCTTTAATTATCTCACATAGTCCTGCCACTAAATCAGGAAATTCTACTAACAGACCATCCGAGACCACCTCAGCAAAAGTAGTGGCAAACAACATCGTTTCCTTTTTATTGTGAGGATCAGGTGTTTGTACCAGTAACCGCTTCTTTTCCTTTTCCCATCGCACCATTCTCGTTGTGTTCACTTGAATATTCTCCGCTTCACCAGTTTCTCTCGCCAACAACAGAGAATATTGCATCACGAGCAGGGTTGGAATTTGGATTCCTTTTTAGCCATCATACAATTTTTTTTTGACGTTTTAGGTATTTATTATGCCCTTCAAAAAACGTTATGCTTAAAATTTTGCCCTTCAAGAGTGATGCTTTGATGATAAATTAGCCCTTCACTAATAAATGTTTCATTAAAAACACATATCTATCATAATAAAAATAAAACCAAAATGACCATAACACATAAATGACTTATTGAATTCTCAATTTTGGTTTGAAATTGTATGGAACACTCACAATAAAAGCTCCATAACTCTGAAATCAAATGTCCTTGGCTCAGACATGCCATAGCATCTGTATATATGAGATATTACTAAGGAGATCTTATGGGATATATAAGATGACCAACAAAGTAAAATTATAAGATGGAATATCCTCTACATCCTCTCCACGATTGTAATCACATGGAATCAATGTGGGGGTCCACCCCGGAGAGTTTGTAGTCAAGAAAGTACAATGTATTAAAAGTGTCTTAGTATTTCATAAGTGGCAGTATGTCATTCTTCATAAGCCATATCATTCAAATCTTTTGAGTGATATGTTGAGACACTCTATATCTGGTGCAAATTGTATTCGAACTGACACTTCCACTATTCCACAGGTGACATTGTGACATGAGATAACCTTCGTATGTGAGTGGTGAGTCGGTGACACTGTGACAAGCCTCTCACCTAAACAATCCAATAAAGTTGGGTGGCCAATACACTTAGGGAGAGCAAGTGGCTACAAGAAAGATTGTGGTCCAAATTTATTATGACAAGGAAGAGGTTTTTTTCTTTTATCTACGTAGGTTTGATGATGCACTAACACACTCATGGACTGATTGTTTGTTTCATTCAAGTGAGAATTTTAATGATGTTTGCATAAGAGATATATACATATTCATTGGATTTCAAGGAAACTATTTTGACTAGGATTGTAATCCAACTTACCGTGACCAACTAAAAGAATTGTGAGTTATTGAACAACATTCTTTTTAAGGAGTATGAAATATATATGTTTTCTTCCCCTTCTCCCTCCTAGGTGACACCTATGGGAATTCAATAATACTAAGATCGAGCATCTGATGAGACCTCATCATGAACAAAAACATTTCAAACCAAGCCAAATTTGTTGCGTTGTGGGCGCACACACACACACACACATATATATGAATGAAGTTATTTGATATAGAGTCTCTATTAGACTAGATGCTTATTGATCACTTAGTGTTCTAGATATATATTTAAGTAGACTAGGTAATAACCTTTGTTCAATGGTCTTAGATCCATTTTCCGTGTTTGTGTATCCTTAGGCTATAGGTTAATAAAAATATGTTTTTCTTTCTATGTGTGTGCATATTCAAATTCACTCAGGAACTCTCTTCAATTGGCATGGTCCACTCATATGCACCTCAAGCTGCATCAACAAGAAAGCAAATTATTCAAAGGTGAAAAAGGGGCCTAAATATATTTATCCATGGAAAATTGAAAGCTTGTAATATTAATGGGACAAAAGATAATAGAGAAAAGCTAAGAATGTGAAGCCTGGGAATAAAAATATGTGAAATTGTTATTATAAGTTTATAGTTTCTTTTTGTAATAATTCCTAAAGCATAAAACAGCGAAACAAAAGTCATTTCTAGACGGTTTTGCCAAAATTATTATGTTTACAATTCAGTTCTTCAACACCATTACTACATTTATTAATTTTAATAAATTAATAAATAGTTTCTAGTGATGTTTTAGATTCGTTTCATTCTGATGGTCAAGTTGTAAAAATAATAAATTAGATTTTGGTTTACTTGAATGCTTAACCTACTGTAGTATGTGTTTAAGTAACACACCTTGTTGGTGATGGATAGAGTAAACATAACCCACAGTGATAGTTAAATATATACTCATTTTTTTACAAATTTTATAAAAGAATTGTATTTATAAATCAGAATTGTTGACAATTTTCTTTTTAGTTCTATAGTATGTCTTAAAATTACTTTTGTTTGGCTAAGAGTTTGATTTCATGGAATGTAAGGAAATAGGTTAATAGCCCAAGGCTCAGGGACATTGGTAAGAGTGAAATCCAAACTCAAACTACTAGTAAGGTAATTCTAGGGTATGGTTTTTCTTGAATAACCATGATAAGTCCACCTGCATTAGGTAATTCCATTCAACGTGCATTATGAATAGCTATGAGTGATGATTGTCCCCAATGTGAATTTCACAACTGAATTATAATCATTTTTTCCACTATGTTAAAAAAATAAACAAAAAATATTAAAATATTATAGAGAGCAATTCACTAATTTTACGAAATATATTTCAAGTATATTTTTAACTAAAACATCATAAAGAAAACACTAAATCTTTTAAAAAATTGCATTTGCCAAATTTTAATGGTTTAGAGTTGAAGAGAGTTTTAAACATAGAATTGAATTATACATTTAAAAAAAGTGATTTAATCCACATAAATCCACAATTTCTTTAAAACATACCCTACTTAATTCCAATACAAATAAAATATATAGTTAATAATAACCACAACTCTGAGCTGGATGGTCATAATAATATATTTCAGCGAGTATGGTCGAAGCCACAATCACGGAGCTTAGGGTCCACACGAATTGTAATTTCAGCCACACATTTGTGTAAAATAAAGCTGAGGAAACTGCCTTTATCGTTCTCATATTTTTAATTAAAACATCATAAAGAAAACACTAAGTTTAAAAAAAAAAAAATTATCAAATTTTTAATGATTTAAAGTTAAAGAGAGTTTTAAATACACTGAATTAATTTACACATTTAAAAAATAATTTAATCCACATAAATCTACAATTTCTTTAAAACATATTTCCAATCCAAAAAGAATAGTTAATAATAACCTATCTCTGAGCTGAATGGTCATGAATAATATATTTCAGCAAGCTGAATGGTCATGAATAATATATTTCAGCAAGTATTGTCGAAGCCATAAAGCCATAATCACGGAGCTTATGGCGCACACGACTTTTAATTTCAGCCACACATTTATGTAAAATAAAGTCAAGCAAACTGCCCTTATCGTCCTCTCATTTTTTCAATCCTTCAAAATAATCATCAAAAAACAACTAGTTTTTTTTCAAACCAATTTTCAAACCCTTATTCACAAATTGACACAACTTCAACAACTATACAACTCTACAAATATTATGGTCATAACTGCAAATTCACAAAGCTTCAACAATTATACAACTCTACAAATATTATAGTTAAAAAGCAAGACTAGAATAACCAGGAAATCCTATAATTATGAAGATAAAATTACACTGCAACCAAGTTGTTCGGATTTCACAATTACACTGCAAGCCCATTGTCCGGATTTCAAAATAAAGTGTTATAGTAACACTTTGTTCAAAGGTATAGACTTTGGATAAGATTTTAATAACGTTTTTAGAAAAACCTTAGCCGTCAAAACTAGGTTCTGCATCCTTCCGTTTTTAGAAAAACCTTAGCCGTCAAAACTACGTTCTGCATCCTTCCAGACTCGTCATGCCTGACGGTCATTTAAAAAATTCAACGTATTTTACGGGCGAAATGGCCTCTGACGGGCAAAATGCCCGTCAAATTCCAACCCTGATCACGAGTGGTTCATTCACTCCATAGACTGGACAATCCAGAAGCCCTTTCACAAGCTGATGTCTCTTATGAGCTGGAATTTTGAAGGCAGGCTTTGCAAGATATGCAATAAGTATTTTGTACAATCCCATCCCTAATATCCCCTCCCCTGGTGTCAGCTTTTCCCAAGGCATCATATTCTCTGGAGCAGAGATCTCTATTCTTCTCACCGCTTGTGATAGATTTTTAACTCCAAGATTATTATAAATTGAAAACAACACATCCAAAGGTATTTCAGGATTACAGGGATTCGGCTGCCAAGTAAAATTTAATCTTCCTGAATATTCTTTGAACAATTCTTTCAGCTGCAAGTCATCAGGGACAAATGCTTTGTCTTTGATACAAACACGAATATCTCCATTATCTGGGCATACTGGCACTTTACAGACGCCGTCGGTTTTAAGATATTGCTTTATACGAAAGGAGGAACATGACCAGTTTTGTACAATATGCTTCCACACCAAACAACATTCTGATTCCAATATACGATGTCTGGAATTCGCTACCCATTCCCGCCACAGGGAGCAGTAGTCTTCCATTCGTGGATGTCTAGGCACACCCAGAGATTTCGAGAAGAAATCAAGTAGCGATGGCTCATCATACCAGCCTTCCAACACCTTTAGCCTTGATTTGAAAATGCCATCCACATCATGCACAACACATGAACTTGCATCATGCCAACCATCATTTGGAATCCAAATTATTAACAGTTTGCTCTCGTGAGGCTTCCATTTTGAAGCCTGTAGATACTTATACAGCCTTTTTATCGCGTTAAAATCTTTATGCTTTCGAATATGATGACCCACAATTATGTCACATCCTTTTCCAAATTCAGTGACCACTCCCACCTTTTTAAGAGTGTCCTTGAATTCATGAATAGTTTCTCCATAGTAGTCCTCATCAATAAAAGGAATATCATCATATTGAAGGGGAGAAGATTTCCCCTTGGAATCAAAGAGGAAAGACCTGGCTGGAGATTCGAAGCCTCTGGATGTTGCTAGCCATCTGCCTTCCGAAATACTACGTAGAAAAGCATCAGGCAGCTTGCGTTTTTTTTTCAAATATCGGATCCACTCTAACAGAAGAAATGCATTCTCCTTTGTCAAAGCATGGGAAACAGCAGGAAGCTTGGCATTCGGAGGAAATAGCTCCGGAATATCTACAACATCGAGGTCTCTTCTAAAAAATGTAACCAAATCAATATCTGAATACATCGAACCTCTTCCACAAGGTGGGAGCATAATGGAATCTTCAGAAACCAAATCATTGCCCGAATACATCAAATCTTCTGCACAAGGTGGTAGTTTAAGGTAATCTTCAGAAAGTGTTTCAAAATCCAGAGTCCAGGGATTACTCCCCATTAACTTGGCCCAGTTACCCGTTGATGCAGGCACGAGAAACTTTCGCGACCGTCGTTCCCTGATTAGATACCCATCTTCAACAACCAGGGGAATATTCTTGCAAAGGCTGACAAGCTGTTTGTACGAGATTTTGTTATTTGTATATGAATAGTGCAAAAAATGTGCAGTGGTGATAGCAAGCTGACTGTCTTTCGATTTTGATACAGCATCCAGTAGCTGCTCAGCAAACTTTAACGTAGAAAGTTCTGTAATTTCAGGATGCTGTTTCAACCACTCACACAGTTTCTTACTTTCCTTGGGATCCAGATTTGTAATTGCTTTCTGAGTAGATTCGGGCATTAAGTAATATTCGACGGCACTTGCAAGTTCTCCAGACCATTTTGTAAGCCATGATATATGCGATTCCTTCGACGAGAGATAAATTCTGGTTTGGCCTGCAGCATCTAATACACTAGCCAAATCTGTGGTTTTGGAGGAACTTGTATACTTCAACAAAGGAGCGTCTTGCAGGTGACTTGAAAGTCCCTCCCAATTTTCAGCAATAAAACAAAGAAGTTCAACATACAAATCTTCGGGAAGGCCTTGCAACCAACCAGACGACCGAATACAGGGAGCATACCAATTATAAGAGACGTGAACTACGCCCAAGAAGTTTAAACTATTATGAAACTCTTCTTTATCAAGGGAAGGATGGACTATGTGTACATTACGACAAAACAGATGGGCTTGTTCGCTTTGCTGACCTTGTTTACTTGCTCTCTCAAGAATGTGTTTAAACGCTGGGAGTATGGTCCGAGCTTCTGTTGGCTTACATAAAATTTTACCCCCAAAGCTGACGTCGCATAAAATCACATCCTCTGCTTTTAATTGTGCCTGAATGGCATCTCTGACTTGTGTTAGCTGTGGATAGCAAGGAATATCACATGGAAGGTACCCAAAAACCCCAACTTTTGAAGATAAGGGCGACTTAGCACTTATCAGAGCACGGAATGCTGAACAAAATGCTAACGGGATACAGTGAAGGATTCCCTGGTTCCAATTGTTATTGAAAATGATGCTTTCTCTGGATGAAACCAGTAGAAAGTCTGCTTGTATAATAAATGGAAATCCAGTGACCATTTCGGTGGGATGTAAGGCATAGATACCCGCAGCTATCATATTTTTCCCTGTAAAGCGTTTGCCCAATGGAAAAGCTAATGTAATGGCCCATTTTGCAACATCTTTCCTCTGCTCAACCCGATACTCATTTTCCACGGGAAACCATTGCCTCCACATGTAATAACTGCATTGTCTCGTCAAAAATTGATCTTCTTCTGCTACCAAATGCAGAACGAAGGATTCGGTGTCATTGGTCCCAGACCTTCGAATGTAATTTTCTCGAAAAACAGAGATTTTATAAGTTCTGTTAAGATCACCGTGTTTCAGCTCACGAACTGAGAGCTTCTTTATCTTAGACATAAACAAGAGAACTTCAGGATGAATACTCGAGAGCTGTTGCTTTACAGCTTCAACCTTCTCAGGACGTAGGGGTAGAACTATAACAGTATTGGGAAGTTGGCAACCATAAATTTCTTTGAGTTGTGCAATGCACGGCTTATCTTCTATCCATTCGGGGATAATATATCCAATATTAACATCAGATGGAGGGATTTCATTGAATCTGATCTTATATCCATTACTGAAAATGCAAGGCTGACTTGTGACCAAGAAAACGCTCTTAAATCCAATACCTGAAATGCAAAACAATAATTTTCCTTTCAAAAACGAAAAAATAAAAAATAAAAATCACACAATCATCTAATTGCACTGATGTCTAATTTAGAAACAAGGCAGGTGTCTATTTCATTGCAGGAACAGAGTGACTGAAACATATGTTTAATACCTTTTTCTCCAATATAACCACCTCCCCTGTCATTCGTTTTGGTAGATCGTCCCACGCTGCATATGGAATCAATATTCTGTTTCTGGAATCCCTTTTCATTGTTAAAAACCAGCAATGTCGCAGGAGCTCCTACGCCAGCGACATCTTCCGTTGTAAAGACGAACTCCAACGAAGGTTGCACATCTGGTGCATAGTCATTATCCTCCGCATTCTGCACCCAAATCAAAACTCTAATCGTACCGTGAAAACAGAGAAAACATATAAAATTAAGAACGACTAGAACTTTGAAACTCATTAATTACCTGGATGAGATCCATAAGAAGACGCACATCCTTGCTGTATAATTCATCAGATAATTGTTTCTTGATCTTTTCAATGTGTTCCTTGGGGGTCGCCATAAATATCTCCAAACACAGACAACTTTAATTCCAACTCCTGTAAAAATCCCCAAACATACTAAACGTCCACTCCACTGTAAAATTCCCCAAACATACTAAATACCCAGATACACTAAACTTCAATTACAACACAGTAAATCACGACTCCGTCTGTAGAACGGCCAAACTAACCCTCGATCACAGGAGGGAATTTCACGTGAAGCTCTAAATTGGCAGGAATAGAATAAACTCAAAGCTGAACGAAACGATTTGTCAGGTCAGATCAGGTCAAATTTGGGGAATACGAACACCAATATTGTCATAAATACCTCGGTGGCTCCGCAAGGCAACAAGTAACTGGCATTGGGAGTCTGTATATGTTCATAATTAATAAATGACTAATTTGATTGATCGCAATCAAGTTATTTACTACTGTTAGCTTTTGACAAGCCAGTAATCTAACAATGGGCTCGGCATTTTCTGTTAATTGGCATGCCAGTTATTCGTTTTCTTGCGGAGCCACCGAAGTATTTATGACCATTAATGTTCGTATTCATTTTCTTGCGCAGCCACCGAAGTATTTATGACAATTAATGTTCGTATTCCCCAAGTTTGAAGTATTTATGGAGATCTTCGTTTATATTATAACAGTAATGGCTTCTTCGTACTTGCTACGCCTCCCAAGATATGGCTTTTCATTAATTGCTGCGCCTCCCAAGATATCACAGTAATGGCTTCTTCGTACTTGCTGCGCCTCCCAAGATATCACAGTAATGGCCTCTCCATAATTGCTGCGCCTCCAAACTCCATACTTCCCTGATAAGTCTCAATTTACGAAAATAAAACCTTCGTATTAACTGTTGCCGAGAAATGTTCGTGTGGGCTGTTATCACATTAATTAATGGCTTCCTCATATCTTTGAAATTTAATCTACTTTTCTTCTCTTCTTTTTCTTTTTTGATTTTATGAAAACACATATAATTAGTCATTGGGAAAGGGCTAACCAGCCTGCCATAGGGCATTAAATGACCAAGTATATGCATGCTCTATAACAAAATAACACACAGTTCTTGGTGGTTACATAAATTAAAAGTAAGGGCTGTGTGTTATTTTGTTATAGAGCATGCATATACATGGGCAATTAATGCCCTATGGCACGCTGGTTAGCCCTTGCCTTAGCAATTGCACCATCGTACGCTATTACGAGGAGTGCGGAAATATGGAAGGAAATTTTGGCGTTATATATCAAGTTACAATATCTTAAGATTGATTATGGTTGATCATGAACATAGTAGTTTATTTTTCTTCATTGAAACATAATACAATGATCAAGTACACTTAGGTAATCTAAGCACTTTGATCGCCATTAGTTTGAATGAATACCAGTTAGATGGATGTATACCTATGGAATTAGGTTTTTGTGGAAATATCACTCACTGAACTCTTTCTCAAGACCAGCGCTCTGGCTCCATACACCTTTTGTTAAGGCTCTTGCAACAACTTAGTTTGATATACATATACGACAATAGGCTTACAGGGATATAAATGAAAAGTTTACCATTTAAATGGGGGGACCTTCATTAAGTATGGCATTCTGCTCAATAGAAAAATCTAAAACAACTTACGCCCAAGTTCTTGAAATCTAGATGTAAATATGCAGGGATATAAATGAAAAGTTTACCATTTAAATGGGGGGACCTTCATTAAGTATGGCATTCTACTTAATAGAAAAATCTAAAACAACTTATGCTCAAGCTTTTGAAATCTAGACGTAAATATGCAGTAAATCAATTGTAAATACTACTAAAAACAATAAAGAGCAATTGCAGTTGCATAAATCAACTCCTGACTCCTTGTCATTTATAAGAATTATTGCTTTTATTCTTTTTTCTTTCAACTTTTATATTAAATTGTAACTTGAATTTAACTGAAAAAGTAGATTTGGTATGACATTTTACCGTGAAAGAACAATTAATTAAAAAAAAAGGAATATCTTTACAAGAAAGTGAATATTATAGGCCATGGATCAATAACCCTCGATCTTGTATTATACTTCAGATACATCCAATGTCGGCCTCTCCTCTTGAATCTGAATGGCCATAGGCCCAATTATGAAAATGAATATCACTATGAATAACAAGATCCTACCCTATTAGCCTTATTATCATCATATGGAGTTAAAGCCAGTCTTCTTCCTGACATAATGCACCTGAGCCTAGGCCCATCATCTTGGCTTGCAGTGAAGTCCTTTTTACTCACCACCTTGTAGACCTCACGGAGAACAATGAGAAATGCATTCTCAACATTGGTGGCATCAAGAGCTGAAGTCTCAAGAAAAAACAAGCCCTCATTCTCTGCATATTGTTTAACATCCTATGTTGGGACTTCCCTCAAGTTCCCTAAATCAGATTTATTGCCAACAAGCATGATCACAATGTTGTTGTTTGCATGCATTCTCAGCGCTTTAAGCCACCAAGGTACGTGCTCAAACGAGTACCATGTGGAGATATCGTACACTATTAGTGACCCTAGAGCTTCTCTATAATAAGTTCTTGTGATTGCCATGTACCTGCTTGTGTTTGATTCCTAACAAAACCAGTCAATATGGGAATATCAAACTTAATAGATAACTATATCTCAGTAAATTTTAGATTTCTGTTGATTTCAGTTTAGGTGAATTCTATCTTGAAATTTTTAAAAAATTATAAAACCTGAACCTTATTATAAAGAAAACATCTCTGCAATTTTCAATGTTCAGTGTTTCATATTCAAAAAGAAGAAATAGTGGACAATGTCTTGTTTTGTGGCCATGCTTATTTGCAAATGCTTGTTGGATATGACTCATCCAAAATACAATTACGTGTATACAACTTTTAAACATAAATGATCAAGGTTTGTTGCAAAGAGATTTGAAAATGAGAAATAGTGGAGCATGCCCTGCTTTGTGTCCATGTTTATCTGCAAAAAAAACTTTTTTGGTGGGCAAAGTTTCAACCATAATACAGTTACGTATATATTATTATCAAACTTAACTGATCAAAGGTTTGCTGCAAAGAGATATGATAAACCACATAACTTTTTGTTATTACATTTCCTCAATAAAAGATATGCACAACTCTCGCTCTTGAGGAATCAACTTTCAATTCACACTTCTAATAAGGAGAATTCAGAGTGTTCAAAGATCAACAAACACTCCATGTCAAAATTCAGATTAATATGCTTCAAAGCATGAAAACTCCTTATTGCTTGGGGTATTGTTCAAGACCATATATATTCATGTCTAGAACTTACAAAGAAGAAGAAGAATTCAGAGTGTTCAAAGATCAACAAACACTCCATGTCAAAATTCAGATTAATATGCTTCAAAGCATGAAAACTCCTTATTGCTTGGGGTATTGTTCAAGACCATATATATTCATGTCTAGAACTTACAAAGAAGATCTTCATGCAACTCTTATGTCTATTGATATAGGTTGTAACTAGTAATATCTGAAATTAACAGTTTTTTAGGGGTTATTTTTAAGGTGGTTACCATAACATTGACAATCATTTTTATTTGAATTCAATCAATTTCCCTACCCAATCTACATCTTAACTTTTCCAAGGCAGTAGACAAAATTCAATGGATACACAATTGTTCAAGAAACTTGAATAAGCAACCAAAAAGCATTTACAATTGTTTAAAGTAACATAGATGAAATAAGAAAACAATTTCAGGTTCCATTCATAATTTACAAATTACGATAAACTAAACATATTCAGCAAAAGGGTTTTTCAACAGATTAAACCAACAACTCCAATTCTTGTATCGTCAAATAGAGTTAAATCAGTTTTGCTTTGCCATAAATTTGTTTAATTGTCCCCAAAATGAGGAAAATATGTATATCAACCAAATAAATGTATACATAAGAAACAACTTTGAGCAAACCAGAAGATTTAAGATTTAGTAGTTTACAATTTAATATGTATAAAACATATCTTCACAACACAAAATGGAATCAAATTGATGCCTTTTATAGTTTTATTAACTCATCCAGAAAACAAATTTATTTTCTTCGTTTATGCCGCTTTTGAAAAGGCGTTAGTTTCTCTCTCACATCAACTAACGACATCAAGTAATATAAACCATATATTTTACCAGGCCTCCAGTTCAATCAAATAGATCACTAAACAGTTTCTTCGAATAATGATTGTGTATGGTAGGGCTAAATAGAGAATTGACTACTACACATCCTCCAAGCCACACTATATATGGGAATCATGTGCTGGGAATGAGCTTAGTCACATCATTACCAGATAGGTTTCAGCTTGATGTATGCATTCTTTGGGTTGGCTACTCAGCAAGCCATACCGAATCGTTCAGCAGCAAACAACATGGATTTGTAAGTAAACCAAGTAGATAAAATTTAGTGGGTGAAACGAATTGAAGAACCAAAAATTATTTGTGAATTTTCAGTATATAGGCAGGGAACACATGGTGCAGGGCCTACAACATGAAATTTCACTTCTATGGTCCATGAAATAGATCAATGCATGACAGCCCAAGCCAGCTTGCCAATGTTTTCTGAGGGAAATTCCAGAGATTATAGTTTGGGGTTACAAAGAAGATTCACTGACTAGTGACCACATGAAGGACTATCTTTTATTGTTCTAAGAGTGCTTTAGGCAAAACTTGTTAAAATAAGGAATTCACTGTGCCTTTCTTGCAATCATAAAATTTGTGGTGGGTGCCTTTACTAAGAATCCAAGAGAATTTGTTATTTAAATAGATATGCAATGCAACACAACAAATTTCAGTTCTTTTAGAGCATAAGTAATCACTAAATACCTGCAGCTGCTTACTCTTCACTCTAGTGATATTATGTCAATTTATCACTGCATAGAAATTTGGAAGATGAACTCGTAAATTCAAACATCAAAGAACAAATAATATATAGACTGACCAACTTAAATGCATATTATTGAGCTCCTCAGTAGTTGACAACTGAAAGAAAACCAACTTAAATGCATATTATTGAGCTCCTCAGTAGTTGACAACTGAAAGAAAAAAATGCATAACATCGGGATGATACCATTTGGCTAAACATTTATGAGCAGATTTAATTTCCTCTTTGTCGACATCTCTATCTAGTTCTGCCAATTCCACAAATATATCATAATTTTAGATTAAATACCTCTCTCTCTCCCTCTCCCTCGGCCTTCC
The DNA here is from genome assembly GCA_031772625.1 of Pinus tabuliformis. Lineage (NCBI taxonomy): Eukaryota > Viridiplantae > Streptophyta > Pinopsida > Pinales > Pinaceae > Pinus > Pinus tabuliformis. The sequence goes on from CM062818.1 coordinate 1,062,594,965, forward strand.
CTCTCTCTGTCTTTCCTACACACACAACACAAACACATACATTGCTCAGCACATTGGCACAATTAAAATAGAAAGAATAAATTGCTCAGCACATTGGCACATACATCTCTCTGTCAGTCCCTGCATGGCATGAGAATCAATCAGGATTAAGAAAAAATATATAATAAACAAAGGATATATTCAAAGGGTTCTCTTTTGTCCCCAACTTCACCAAGTCTACGAATTCCCAAATCTTATTGAAGAAGGTACAAAATTACAAACCCTACACTCTACTTATGAATCATATGGAAAGATGAGCATTTAGAGAAACAAAATTTCAAAATACTTGCAAGTGACCAAAATGAAATCACTGTGGCATTGTGTCAAGGTCAGTCGAAAGCCATAACACTCATCTACCTAGCCAAAAGAAAGTAATTTTTCAAACGCTGCCTCTACAAGATTTTTTGAATTTTTACCCAGATTCCAACTACTTTTAGCCGTCCAAACAATTCTTCCACCTCATTAAACTACTCCGAATCGAAATCCCAACTATTTTTTACAAAATTAATATGTTTCGTTCAATTGAATAAAATGTAACCCTTTTCACAACAACCTGGAACAAATAAGTACGTTGGGCTGGCGTGGAAAAATGAGCGGGCGTTCAATAATGGTTTTTTAAAATCATTTTCCACCCCGAGACCACTTTTGGTGGTTTCCGGAATAAGGGATGAGTGCCTTGAGAGTCAATGTTGTCCATTGATTTTAAAGATTTCATATTTTTTTAAACCATTTTATGGAATCACTTATCTTTTTAACCTTTATTAAGTCACGTGTTCCTGCATGTCATTGGATAATACACCATTTATTTTGAGCGGTTGTCGTTGGATGAAACACCAGTTATTTTGAGCGGTTGATTGCTTTAGCAACTTGGAGGGGCATTACGCACCCATCCCGTCATCCTAAAATTTCTTTGACTTTGAGTTTGCTAACGAGAATATTACCTCCACCTCCATGCCTGTGAGTGTTCTAAATTCTTATATCAAGAATACCAATTCTATGCACAACCCCTACATGAAAGCGAGAAGTGCCATGTTCACTTCCATTGTATTCTTCGGGCTCAATTCTTTGGAGAGACCCAATCTTTGAAAAGGGCTCTGACCTGCAACGAAACACATTTCTATTCACATTGAAAATTGAATGAGTAGCTTTCACATGCGCTGTAGGGTACCCGCGCAAAGTGTGGATTTAGTTTTAGAAATAGTAATGACTATTTACTTAAAAGTGAAATGATTTTACTAAAATATGGTTTAATAGAGTGTGACACTTTTTAAAATAATTTAATTAATTCCATTTTCAACTTCCCTTTACACAAACTAATTCACGTGCACCTTATAAGTGCTAAAAATATTAGCATTATGTGCTCTTTTTTTTTCTTTTTTTTTTTTCTTTTTTTGTAGAGAAAAATCATAATTTTTATTAATTTCAGAAAATTACATGTTGTAAATGAGCATATGCAGAAGTGTGGGCAAAGACATTTACAAAACAATACTCCAAATGAAGTATTCCAGAAAAGCCCTAAGACAAAGCAGCAAGCAAATGGGTATGTAAACCCCAGTGAGTCTGCAGAAACAGCGCCCAAAATAAACCCCAATAGGTCAATATTGAGACCCAGAAACAGACTTGTAGAGGATACCCATACCCATTACAAAAAACAGCAAAATAAAGCTCCTAAGGAGGGAAAACCAGAACAGTAAGCTCTAGATCTGGACGCCCAGTCAAGTAGGAGAGACACGAAATGAGGAAGAGAGCAGCCAGGGTAGCCACTCCTCCCCCGCCCCCTCAAACTCTCCTCCTGAAACAGACGAAACCAGAGGTAGAAACAAAACTGCCCCATACTTCCTCAGCAGCCTGCAGAAACCCCAGCGAACCCAACCATGTTGTAGCAGCACGAAACAATGCAGAGACAGTCACCTCCACACCCCAGTTCCCTCAACGCTCCAAATAACCGCAGTGGATAAGCCAGCGAGCGACCAAAATCAGCACCATTTGCCGCAGTAAAGGAACCCATGCCGTTCCAACCAGAGCTTCCAACCAGAACAGAGGGGAGTCCGGGGACAAAGGCCGCTAGGGCAGCCACATCACCCCCACGCAGTGAAAACCTAAAGACCAAAAATTCCCCGCTCCCGCTCCACAACTCAGTTCAAAAATGCAAAAGGCCTTCTCCTTGGCTTGTCTGCCAAAGCAGAACAGCACAGAAGGGATTCGAGCTGTAGACCTCCGAAACCTTCAAAACACGGGCTCTCGCCTCAGCGTCCCGACTCTATACTTGTAGCAAGTCATCCCGGTACTCTTCCGTTGATTCTTAGAGCCCAAGACGAGCGGTCCTCCAACCCGAGTTCTCAGAGCCGAAGACTAGGAAAATGACTTTAGTGTTGCACTTTGGTGAATGATTCTTTATTTGTTCGTCCCGAGGGTTCGGATCTGCGTTAATGGGGAAGCGTGGGCCGAAGATGCAGCTCCGCCTCAGAGATTTCGGCCAGGAACAAACCCTAGCGCTCTCCCCATTATGTGCTTATGTTGTGAATAACAACCTCGATTTACCCATTAATGAAAAACTATTCGTAAAACTGTGAAAATAGCTGCTATTTGTAAAATTGTGAAAACCGCTAAACTTATCTTAATTATGAATTCTTGAAATACTCGAAAATATTAACATCGTTGTTGTGCTTTGAATTTCAATGTATTCTAAAATCTATTCCAATGAAAATAACTCTCATATTTAAATACCTAATAATAACATCAAACATAATTTTTTTCTCCAAACATAACGTCACCTAAACTCGACCTAGCGGAAAAAGATAGCCTTCCCTCATGAATACCTGATCATAACATCCAACAAATAAACAAATCATTTTTCATTAAAAGTAACGCCACCTGAACTCAACCTAGCAGGGAAAAAACGACAATATGATTGACATATCTCTTTTATAGGGCTAATACTGTGGTTAGATCATTATAATAGGATCCACCAATATATATACAACATCAAATGCTGCTCCACAGAATACTCAGACCTTGCTTAATTTATTATACCGTCAAATTTTACATTCCACCAGCATTCATTTTCCGAGTCTTCCCTCACATGACTCCACTGGGAGAAGATGAAGATTATATCTTGTTTTCAAAGAGTTTGGTCATTAACCCCTTTGCAACGCTTTCCAAATTACTATCAGAGTTCCTCCTTTCCTTACTTCCATTTTGGAAGCATCTCTTAGTCTCTCGGCCGCCCTTCTCATCTCCTCACATTTTCTGTTATTTCGGCCCTGCCAATAACCTTCTCTGTATCATCCTCGGTCCTGAGTCTCAGCCCAATCTTCCATTCATCGGCTATGAACTTGCAGTTGGTAAATTGCTCCCCACCGAGAGGGAATCCCAGCATGGGGAGGCCTAAGGAGATGCTCTCTAAAGTGGAGTTCCACCCAAAGTGACTGAAAAACCCACCAATGGATGGATGAGAGAGCACTTTCACCTATGAACACCAAGGAACAACCAGTCCTCGTTGCTTTATTTTGTTCAGAAAGTCGTCTGGCAGCATGGATGAGACATCGGGGCACTCTTCGCCTAGACGTTGAAAAACCAAAATGAAATTGTAATCGATTTCCTTGAGACCCATTGTTATTTCCTCTATTTGGCTTTTTGACATAGGGAATAGGTTGTCGAACAATACATATATGACCAACTTGGGGGACTTGTCGTGCAACCATTGTGTGCAGTCCATCTCTACCCGATAATTGGTCCCCATAATGAAGTCACGAGAATTTGAGAGGTCGAGGTACGCCGAAGGGAGCAATGGGCCAACGCAATACACTCACATTTTCTCCCACAAAGCCTCCACCACGTGACTTTCTAAAGCATGGAAGGAATTGGCTAGATTTCTAAACCATGGAAGGAATTGGCTAGACATTTTGATAACAACGAGCAACCACTCTAGATATTTTTTTTTCAGAGAAAAAATCATAATAAATTATATTAAGAGAATATAAAGATCTAAATACATGATTGTCATTATGACATCATCTGAGATTCATTTTAACTCCAAAGGAAGATCTGCGATCTATAAAGGGGTCGCGCTAGGAATGTGGATTGTCGATTCCTGCGGATGTTTCGCTGCAAAACAACTTGAAGAACAAATTACTAGAACATTGAGAAAAAGGGGGAAATATACATGAATATGAATGGTAAATATGAATGACGGAAATCACCTAAATATGAATGGTAAGTTATGGAAAAGATCGACACATTCTGCGTTGAGAAGGAAACGGACAACAAGCGCAACTTCTTGGCGAGAGGCACTGCCCAACCAAGGTAAGTATTGACGAAAATGCAGGAGACGGGGGTTGCACTGGATTGATTGAGATTATTTGAGCTCCTCTAAATGGCTTTCCATATTTTCCAAAGACTGAGCAAACTCTTGGAGCTTGTTCCATCTCTCGAACTCCCCAGGCAGGAAATCGGGTATTGCCACCAGCCGAATGTCGAGGCCAAGAATTTGAGGTTGGGCAAATGCATCCAGACCGTTGTCGATATGACCGTGAGTGATGATGTTGTGCCATGATTGTGTGAGGACAAATGTGATGGCAATACCCTTAGAGGCGAGCTTCTTTGTGAGCTGCATCATGGGGTTGATGTGGCCTTGCCCATGAATTAGAATGACTACGGCATGAATACTAGTTTTTCCTTCACACTGATCCGAAAATTTTCCCTTTCGTTTTGTTTCAATGTTCATTGTTTTATAATGTCTCATAGAGTTGTGCTAAGAAGGGTACAAGCCTCTTTAACACAGGTAAGGCCATGTGAGGGAGATGGCGGACAGTGCAATCCAATGCGGGAGGTATGGCGAACAGGCTTGATTAACCAGCGAGCAAAGGCTTGATTGACCAGCGAGAAGGAGAAGGGTACAACATGCCAGAGAGGAGGGTGTGGAAATTGAAGGGAGAGCACAGGTATGGTGGATGTGGATCGACTGAACAACGACAAGGAGAAGGGTAATTCAATGGGGTAGGTATGGTGGACGGGTTTGATTGACCAATGGGAAGGAGAAGGGCGCAGTGTGCCATAGAGGAGGGCGTCAAAACTAAAGTTGGAAGGGAGAGCACAGGTATGGAGGGATGACGTGTCATAGAGATATGCATAGGTGGCCGAAACGTGGGCATAAAACTATTTGGAAAAATGGCAAGATTTTATTGGTGGAAGGGAGAGCACAGGTATGGAGGGATGACGTGTCATAGAGATATGCATAGGTGGCCGAAACGTGGGCATAAAACTATTTGGACAAATGGCAAGATTTTATTGGTGGAGGGACAAACACACATCCAATTGTTATTGGTTAGAAGGGCGAAATCCAAGTTTTCCCAATGGCTGGGGTAAATAATGTTTGCCCACCCAAGCCACCAAAGAAAATGCCTATAGACATAATAACACAAGAACAACATGGTGGTGACATTTTCACCTCATTTTTTTGTGTTTAATGTATCAAAATAACATGAGTTTATGCGTGAATAAAATATTAAAAAAATAGAAAAATTAAAAATTAAAATATATATATGGTCTATTGTTTTAATCCAGGAACCATGTTTGAAACGTAATAACCATTAAACGATATAAAATTTGTTATATTTTATAAACTAAATACATAATATATATAATTTTAATAATCTTTTATAATAATTTATAAATTTAAATAACAAAATTTAAATAAATACATGAGACTCCTTAAAATTTTAAGGACCAAATGAATCATAAAATGGTGGAGATGAGGAGAAGATAGTAGTAATTACTAAAGAAACATTATGATTTGAATTTGAGATGATTATATTAATTTTTTTTAAATTACACATATTAAAATGTGAAAAAAAATTAAATAATTAAGAAAAATTAAATAATTAAAGATTTTAATTTGAGTTGTTTTTTGTATTCCAGAAGAATTCAATATTTAGTTTGACATATAATTTTCAACATCTAGTTTGACATATAATTTTTAGTAAATTTATGGGTTTACAATTTGTTTTCCTCTCGGTAAATGAGGTCCTAAACAGTGGATTAGAATTATGGATCTCTTAGTTTTCACAAATTCATGATAACCAATTGAATTACCCATAAACAAATTTTAATTAAGTTTAAATATAATTAAAGTTTTAAATTTAATAAAAAAACGTTAATTATTTACTTAAAAATATATATATGATTTGAATAAATAAGGTGTAATTTTGAATTATATATAAAAAAAATTATTTAAATATTTTAAAATACATAATTTATTATTTAATATATATATTTTTTAATTATTTAAATTGCTTTTAGATATTTTATTGAAAATGGGGTATAGTAATTTTTATCAATAAATATTATTTATTATTTAAAGAATATTTTCTTTCAAGTTAATTGTTTAATTGTCTTGTTAATCTCCATTAAATTGTTGATATAGATTTAATTGCTTAATTTAAGTATTTAACTTCAAATATAAGTTTCAACATTATAAAGTATGTCATTAATAACAGAATATTGGTTGAGACAAACATGGAGCATAATCAACTCATACGTATCAATGTTCACTAGTTGCTAATTCACTAGTTGCTAATTGCTAGTTGGGTACTTGTCCTAATAAAACTTATATTCCATAATGTTTAATACGTCACATTATTTAGTGTTCTTCACTCATTTAAAGTGCAAATGAATCATTTAAATTCTAGGTTTTTTTATTACTAAATTATTTTAAAATATGAACATAAAATTGTTTAATAAAGTTAAACTAGTTAGAAGTCTAATACTTATATAACATATTGAATTTATAATAAATATATCTTTATAATGACTTTAAACCTTTTATTATATATATAAAAATCACATTATTTAACTTTTTTAAAACTAAAAAATAAAATATCTATAACTTACCACACATCTATTTTAATTTTTATAATTTGTTTAAAAAATATCTATTTTAATTTTTATAATTTATTTAAAAATATATACATTTCTAAACTACATTTATTTTAATAAATTGATAATTATAAATATAAAATTTAATAAAATAATATAATTTTTTTTAATTATAAAAAGACATTTAATAGTAAGATAATATAATTTAATATGGTGTATGTTCTTATGTTTTCCATAATGTATAAAACATAATGTAAAGTTTTATATTGCAAAAATTTGTACAAATCAATACAATACCATATCAATAATTTGTGTATAGATCAATTTATAATGGAAAAAGCATTAGAGAAAAGTAGAATCAATCTCATCATCATTATGCGTATAAAATTTTCTAATATTTATGAGGTCATTATTCGTGGATGATTTAGGATTTCAATTATATGTTAAGAGATTGACGCATTATTTTTATATTTGTATTTTAGAATATTGAATACATAATATTTATGAATTCATAATGTTATCATGAATATTGTGATTGTATATTTATTATAAGGTGAAGAAATTTCTCTGTTTGTTTTTTTAATTTTTTTAATTTGAGAAAATATATCATGTTTTAATTATTAATTATAAATAAAAACATTTTTTATTAATTTAATAATTATATTTATTAAAAAAATTATAAACAATAATTATTATTGTTAAGATAGTCTTCGGCAAAATCACATAACCAATCTTTTGTCGACGCGTTTCGAACCAACCAGTGTGGTTCATCGTCAGGACAAGTTGAAGAACCAATCTGGGTTAGCTAGATTAAATAGAGTGTGCAGAGACTCCAACAGCTATAATGCTAACGGCTAATTTGACCTAATGACCTAGTCAAACTACTAAAATAGTTAATTAATATTTCTAGAAATAGTTAAAATAGGTAAATAAAAGAATTCATTTGTTAATTTAAGTATAATATTACTATTTTAATCATAATGGTCATTATATAATATATATTCAATGATTTAATATTATTCAATTATTACATAAATAAACGAATAATAATAAACTAATTTAAAAGTAGATATATTATTAATATTATTTCCAATATTAAGAGTATAATATTAATATTTTAATTATAATGGTCATTATATAATATATATTTTAAATGATTTATTATTATTTAATTATATTATTAAATAATAATATATTTATTTAATAATAGATATATCATTAAATAATTAAATTTTATTTGTTAGTTTAAAAATAGATATATTATTTCAATTATTAAGAGAATTTATAGTATAATATTAATATTTTAATTCTAGGGTCATTAAACTAATATTGGAGTCTCTGCACACTCTATTTAATCTAGCTAAGCCAGATTGGTTCTTCAACTTGTCCTGACGATGAACCACACTGGTTGGTTCGAAACGCGTCGACAAAAGATTGGTTATGTGATTTTGCCGAAGACTATCTTAACAATGTTATGGATCACAGAAGTCTAAATTCCCTAATAATTATTATATAACTAGTTAAAATTTTACTATAACTTTATTTATTTGTTTTGCATGATTCTTTTATACGAATTTTAATATCTCAAATATTTGTAGATGACATATTTTAATACATTGTTTGATGTTTCCAGATTCACTTTGTAATGTGGTTGATCATAATGTGGTTGATCTGTCCAACGTTTCGGATGGTGACTCCATCCATCATCAGGGAGCAAAGAGAGCATTGTAAGTAATTGGGATATCGAAAAGATAATGATGTGAAGAATTCTTAAGAAATTTTTATGGAAATGTGAATATTCGGAGATAAAAGTGCTATAAGAGCTTTAATCAAATTAAAAATTATTTTTATATAATCTAAGATTTATGATGAAAAAGAGTTTTAAACTATATTAATTTCATAAATTCACCATTCAATTAATAAAATAACTATAAATGGACCATTCTCAACAGTATCCGTCGTCAAACACAAGTATTATGTTATATTTGTAGATGACTATTCTCGTAAATGTTGGATATTTTTCATGCAGAGAAAGGATCAGACATTCACAAAGTTTTGTGAATTCAAAGCATTGGTCGAGAAAGAGTTAGGCAAGAAGGTTAAAGCTCTACTGAGTGATAACAGTGGAGAATATGATTCCAATGAGTTTAATAACTTCTGCGCAACAGAAGGGATTAAATGAGAGTTGATGACACCTCCTAACCCTCAACAAAATGGGGTTGTCGAGAGGAAGAACAAGAGCATAGTAGCGGCAATAAGGGCGATGTTGCATCATCAGGGCCTACCACTACACTTGTGGGCTGAGGCATGCAACACAACAGTTTATGTTCAGAACCGTAGCCCACATCGGATACTTGAGAGTAAAACACAAGAGGAAGCTTATTCCGGTAAAAGGCTACATGTTGATCGGGGTCATCGGTTTATTGCCATGTGACCAAATATGGACGGAAGAAGCTTGAGCCAACAACAGAGTTGGGATCTTTGTGGGGTACACTGATACTCCCCACAACTATCGGGTGTACATGCAAACCAGTCGAATGATAGTGGTTCGCAGGGATGTCAAGTTTGATGAGGAGAAGGCCATGTGAGTATCCCTTGAGAGGGAGCTTGAGCTACATGCGGAGGAGGAACTTTTAGTTCCTAAGGTTGAGGAGCCTCAGATTGATGTGGAGCAACCACATGCAGAGGTTTCGGGAGTGGAGACATCCACTCAGGAAAAGTCTTCCAGAGAGGGAAGAAAGTGCACTAGAGAGGCTGACAGATTGTTGGATGATGCACGGGAGAATGTGGGAGCACCCTCTTCTCAGCGCAGACAAAGGAGGTCACTAGAGAGGTACACTGGATACATGGAACTTATGGGTGCATGTGTTGTGACAGAGCCAACTTCCTTTCAAGAAGCAGTGCATCATTCAATTTGGATTGATACGATGGTGGAGTATGACTCCATAGTTTGAAATAGTGTTTGGAATGTGGTCCCGAGGCCGGAGTATAAGTCAGTTGTGATCTCACGTTGGCTTTACAAGGTAAAGCAAGCTGCAGATGGTAGTGTTGAGAAGCATAAGGCCAGATTTGTGGCCTATGGTTTTTCACAAGTAGAGGGGATTGACTATGATGAGACCTTTGCTCCTATTGCAAGGTACTCATCTATCAGATCTATGTTGGCACTATATGCACAGATGGGTTGGAGTATCCATCATATGGATGTGAAGACTGCCTTCCTCAATGGAATGATTGAGGAGGAGGTGTAAATAGAGTAGTTCGAAGGTTTTGAAACCTTAGATCATGAGTCGCATGTGTGTCGACTCAAGAGAACATTGTATGGGCTAAAGCAATCACCCCGTGCTTGGTACACCAGGATAGATAGCTACTTCACTGGGTTGGGCTTCTCGAAGAATGAAGATGCAAACTTGTGTCACATAGTGGTGGAAGGTAAGATTTTGATCATTGTACTTTATGTAGATGATCTCATACTGATAGGTGATGAGAAGCTCATCAAATATTGCAAGGAGGACCTTGCAAGAGAGCTTGAGATGAAGGACATGGGGCTCATGCATTACTTTCTTAGCATGGAGGTATGGCAGGGAGATGGGGAGTTGTTTGTTTCTCAAGGCAAGTATGCCAATGAGATACTCAGGAGATTCTGCATGGAGAGAAGTAAACCCATGGAGACTCCTCTAGCTGGTAATTGGAGGAAGGAGGATGCTACTTCAGGAGAAGTAGTGGAAGCTATTGTTTACAGGCAGCTTGTGGGTTCACTCGTGTATTTGGTGAACACACGACCAAATATGTGTTATGCAATTAACCAGCTTAGTTAAGCAATGGTTAGGCCTACCAAGTTGTATTGGAAGGCGACAAAGAATGTATTGAGATACCTCAGAGGCACTACTCAATTTGGGTTGTGGTACAGATGAATAGAGGGAATGAAGCTTCAAGGATTCACTGATGCAGATTGGGCGGGGAGTCCATCTGACAGGAAGATCACATCAGGAGGGATCTTTAGTATTAGGTCAACTGCAGTTTCTTGGTACTTCACGAAACAGAGATCGGTTCCACTCAGTTCGGCAGAGGCAGAGTACATGGATGCAAGTTAAGTAGCATGTGAGGCTATCTGGATGAGGAAAATCCTGGTTGGCTTGTTTGGTCAGCAAATGGATCCAACAGTGATTTATTGTGATAATCAAAGTTGTATCAAACTATTTGAAAATCCAGTTTTTCATGATTGGTCCAAGCATATAGATATCCGGTATCGTCATCTTAGAGATTGTGTATTGAGGCAAATCATGTTGTTATATTACATTCCCACGGAGGAGCAAGATGCTGACATCTTGACAAAGGTATTGCCAAGATGTAAATTCGAGTTTCACAGAGACAGGATCGAGGTAGTGGATAATCCCTTTCTTGTTGAGAGGGAGTGTTGAGAAACAACAACAAGAAATTCTAGTTTAATTTGTCCTTGAATTAAACTGTGAATTAAAATATAATTTTTTTCTCATAGCAATTTGAAAATAATTAATTAAGTTTAATTAACTTAATTAATTTAGGAAATTCGAATTGGAAGTCTTTTAGAAGGCATGTATATGTCCTCCCTAACTTATAGGAGTTCAGGATGAGTTATGAATGAGTTGTAATTAGTTAACTCAGTTTATTGAGTTAAGTCCAGTTAAATTAGTTCCAATCAGTTTCAGGAACTAATAGTGAGTAAACAGTCAGTTGGGACACTAGTGACCTAATTAGTGCTACTCTAGTTAACTAAAGATTCCACCATCAGAAACTCATGCATGTTGATTCTGAGAAAGACCCAGTTGAGACTAGAGTGCGGGGACAGTGTACTATTTATTTAGATTTTTATGAGTTGCACTGACAGTGCAGGCAATCAAGAATTGATCCTTGAGGGATTGCACTATTTTTAGAGGCTTTATTTCCCTTTAAATACAAGCTATCCTTCATAGGAATTACACATTGGAATAGAGACTTGGAGAGCTTGTGAATTGACTAAACTTTGGCCTTGAGCTTGCTCATGAGTTGGAGATTGAATTTGCTGAGTGCTGGGATTGTTCTAGAGAGAACAAGCATTGTAATTTCATCTTGATTTTCTAGATTAATACAAAATAGATAGTGGGGTTTTGAGCTGTGGATTTCCCCAGATATTTATTGTGTTATGTGCATTTGATTCTCTTCCTCTATTGATTATTATTTGCTCGATGTTTATGGGCTTTCGCTGTAAAGAGTAGAAGTAGATTCTTGTCTCTTTCTTTAGAAAATTGCATTAGCTTGTGAATCTACAGGTTTTTCTACATAGACGTGACCTTCTTACTATTGTGCATGTTTTACAGGTGAGCATTTTAGTTTTTGCACAATTATTTTTACACTTTCTAATCATTGACATGTTTTTTTTTGCAAGTCGGGAATCGTTGCGGTGGCTACATTGGAAGTTTGATTTCACATGACCCGACCTCCTCTCTGGTTAAATTAGGGTTTAGGGTTTAGACTAATTATGTTTTAGGTTTTTCTGATTAATTTGCTGATTAAAGTTTGCTTCTGAGCATTTTCTTTATGGTTTAGATGCACCTAACTTTGTTTTCCTTATCATAGTTGATCAGTTGCCGTGTGAAATTGGGAATTTAACCTTGCACTCATGAAATCTCTACATATGCATTGCATTGGTATTTTATATGCAACTGGATGATTTCTTCTGCATATTTACATAACACAACATTGCATTGCATCATAAGCTCTTCCTATTGCATTACATCATGCATTCATCTTCTTGCAAAGTGTATACTGGCCATGGACCTAGCCTTGTATTTTCCCTACCCTATGTGCCACTACAGAAGCCTTCGCAAACCTAGAGCTTTTGAACCTTTGGTGATGTGACTAGATTTCTCACACATGTTTGTGTATTCTCAAATTTTAAAGGTGTTGCTTTTACCTCTTCACACACATCGAAACCCTATAATATCCCTCCTGGACGCCTTGCCCTAATATCAAAACCCTAACCTAATTATTGTGTGTTGTGCAGTCATTACTCTAAGAGGTAACTTCTCTTAAAACCGGCCATAAAAAAGTACATCCTCGACATCTTTCCTACGAGTCTAACTCATTCGCAAGGAAAATAGGAACAAGTTTCTTGTGGGGAACCCTGATAAGTTCAAACGACCTATACCCATAACCTGAACCTTGTGCTCAACATGGTCTCGAATGTTTCAATGACTTGTTTCATTGTTCACATGTTAACTAGAGATGAGATGTGGAAGCTTTGGATGAGGACAAACCAAAACCAAAATATATTTTAGTTTCTGTCAAACAAGAAACAACCTCTTTCTCGTAAAATAAGTCGAGATTCCTCATCTGCCCTAGCACAATGAACACCCAATAATAAATGCTAATGTGCACATGAAATAAAGTGAAATTGAATAAAGAGTAAAGGATCGAGAAAGGTTTCCTGTGCAGAGAGGTAATGCAACTAGGGAAAATTTTAAGAACTACCCTAAATTTATATGTATAATAAATGGGCTAATCCCCATGATACATAGGAAAAATGGGAGGCGATTTTATCAATAATATAATATGTATATATAATTTTTTTGGTGAATCTCTCACCAGATTATATTATCTTGTACAGTGATGGAGAATCTTTCACTGAATTATAAAATCTTGTAAGATCTTGGCAAATCTTTTACTGAATAATAAAACATTGTGAAGTCTTGACGAATGTTTTGTTAAAGTATGAAACCATATATGATAATAAGAAAACATATTCATTAAATTGCAATATACTAACATATATGTTTGGAAAAAGAAACATAATTTTCTCTTCCTACAAACAATGTTCCAAGTTTCAGTGGTCGTGTTTGTCAAGGTTCTTACAATACGCTCTTTCATATCCTTCTATTAGTTTTGATAATTTTCCACAACAAAGTTCTTGTAGGTGTTGATATTGATAACGAGTTCTGTCAAGGTAGGAGAGATTAATCTTTTCTCTACAACTTTTGTCAAGCTACCACTTTTTTCAAGTTATCAAATTTTTTTCTTATTCCATAGACTCCAACTGCAAGATAAAAAAAACACATCAAGTTTGTTTACCCCAACACGCCAACAAGTAGCAAGCCCCAACTATATTATATAAGAAAGTATTAGGTATCCCAAGGGCTTGAAGGGGATCTAATTGAAAGAAGTGACCATTGTGAGAATCCTTCCAATCAATATATGAATCTATAAATGTAGATTTATTATTATTTTAATTCGAAATCTTCAATTAAATAATAAAATTTAATTATGTCTCTCCCAATCTAAATTTCTTATTAGCATAATTCACTACCCTCATAGGTCTTGCATTTTTTAACAGCATTGTAACATGTAGATTAATTTCCTTTTTGGTGAACAATCTCCACCTTTTAGGAAAATATGGTGCAGTGGCTCCTAACCCTATAGATCATTAGGACAAAATAAGAATAGCACAGAAGATGAAAGGTTGTACAAACCAACTTATTTTTCAAACAACTAATCCAACATTAGTACCTAAACTTTTTCATGAAGATATCATATTGAGAATGTTTGAAAAATGGTGAGAAATATCTTGCGAGGGTGATGCGGAAAGAGTGATAAGGTTTCATTGCTTTGAATTTTTTTTGTTAAATCAGAAAAAGTTAAAAACCAATATTAATGGAGATATTGGTATTTTTTACTAAATTTTGTGAAGTGACTAAATGTAGCTTTAACCATTCACCTTAAGATGTTTTTACAGTATAATTTCCTAAGTCTATTTAATATCTTCATTATCATAAAAACCAACCTATATTCATCTTAACTCCACATCTACCACTCTTAGGGGGATGAAATCTATTTATCCCTCTGAGCACTTGGTAGACCTAGAATTAAGATGGATCTAAGATGATAGAATTTCCCCTTCAAATAGTCTATGATCACATGAATACCATGGGTTATCATAAGCCTATAAAAATTAATAAAATTAATAATTGATTTTTATTTTATTTTTTATTTTAACCAAGTTAAAATGTTTAACATACATTAAATTACAACATCCATTTTTACTCTTGATCCACCAAGCCCTGAGAGGGATCAAATATTTTTTCACTCTATTCTAGTTTGCATATCACGATATTTGATAACTCTCGGGACTTAGTAGATCTAGAGTAAAGATGGATCTATGCTGGTTTAGTTCCCCATTTAAATAGGCTACATTCCACATGAATATCATGGGTCAATACCATGTGCCACTTTTTATTTTTATTAATACTAATATTAGGGTTAATAATGTTTTTTTGCATGGTATTAATAATAATCTAACCCATGGTATTTGGCCCATAGGTTTCACCTAAATATAACACATTTTTTGAGTGTTCGTAAATATAAGGTGACTTATGGAGTAAATATAGAAAAATGTTTTATTTGTTTACCATACCTCTCGTTTATTTATATTTTTATTAATTTACGATACCTCTTTTACAAATATGGTATTTGGCCCATAGGATTCACTTAAATAAAACCTCTTTTTTGAGCCTTCATAAATAGAAAGAGGGTTATGGGCTAAATATAAAAAGAGGTTTTATTTATTTACCATACGTCTAGTTTATTTATATTTTTATTTATTTACCATACCTTTTGAGTAAGTATAAAAAGAGGTTTTATTTATTTACCATACCTCCACTTTATTTATATTTTTATTTGTTTATACCGTTGCTGGTATATAAGGTGACTTATGGAGTAAATATAAAAAATGTTTTATTTATTTACCATACCTCTCATTCATTTATATTTTTATTAATTTACCATACCTCTTTTATAAATATGTTATTTGGCCCATAGGATTCACTTAAATAAAACCTATTCTTGAAAATTAGGGCGAATGGAAGGCTGTAACTCCTAATTTCAAGGGCTAAATTTACCTTTTTTACCCTCTCCCTTAAAATAAGGTGGACTATTTGAGGTGATTTATAAAAATGTAATATGATATAAAATATTCGCCCACTAAAAATTTAAAACCCCTTAATTTCGCCAAAGGGCGAACATTTGCCCCTAAAATTTTTCATGAATGCAACGACTCCGCCGGGGTACTGACCAGGCTCGCTGGCAGCAAAGCAACGTTTGTGATTTATTGAAGTGACTCCGTTGGGGTACTGTCCGGGACTGTTGGCCGTAGAGCAACACCAGAAACCTATTTTAAAATTTTGGATACAATAAGACCTCTTATTTTTTCTCTGCATCATCATTAACCACTTGCATGCGTGAACTTCTAATTGGGTGTTTACTAACTAGCAGGACCTAGCTGAGACACAAAGGAAAGGAATATCTGTAAAGATCAAGGTAACACGAGGTACCCATAGTGATTGTTCAATACATCCCTGCATCATTATCCAAATTTGAGTTGTTATACGGGTGTAACCAAAGATGTTGGATTCTACAAGTGGTTTGCTAAATGGTGTAGTTGCTAGAACAACACCTCAAATTTTGGGCATATTCAATATTTTGGGTCCCCCTCTCCTCACCCCAGGATATTAGGGTTTTGGTAAGATACTCAACTGGTTGCTCTCCCCGCGACCCTTCCCATAAAATCTTAGTGTTGTACCCATTCACGCGTTACATGTTTCACCCACACATCATGTGTTGTCTCAGACACTGACCTTATGATTGCATTAAGGTTTTGAAGGTTTGTAACTTCATTTATGTGTTAAGAGTCTCCCATGACTTTGAAACTTATCATTCCATAATATGCATCACAATTAGTAGAGGCACTATGTGTGGGAGGGAGCACACCACTAATGTCCCCATCAATTATTATTTTGAACCAATGTATTGATACCATGGCGCTACCCTATCAAATGGAAATTAAATGAGAGACCAACACACACACCAACTAGAAGAGAATGTCGCCAAGCAATTACAAAAGGGTAGGGTGCAATTATAGTATGATAAAATAACCAGCCTAAACACTATGGACGAGTGCAACGAGGAATGCAATAGGAGTTATGACACACCTCTATCATTATCGCACCTCCATAGTTTGGCATGGCTATGATTAAAGTCTACGCACCAACAACATATCTATGGAAATCATATGGTCACTCAAGGCGTACATGCATTATCTAGATGACCCTAGTAAGATAACATCGTGGCATCAAGTGTAAGGGGAGAGCACGATGCCTAGCTTCACTTGGTGCATTATGTCATCCTATGTTGATGAGGAAAGAATGTTATGAGAGCCACGTTCCAAGCTACAGCAAAAATGAAATTCGCTGTTAGGAAATACAATCAAGGGTATTTGCATGGGGGGGTTGTTTTCCAAACGTGTATCATGTGACACATGCTAAAGTTGAGTTATGAGCCCGTTCCTTAGGTATCATGAGGCATAAAAATTACACCTTGCGATTTGTTGAGGTGATTGTAATGCTGCTACATTAGAATTGAAAAGGCTGAGGCATAAGATTGGAATACCATAAGCACCTTTCCTATGAATCATTCATGGTGGCAACAAAACGTACCAAGGCACCATAGAAGAGGCCACATATTTCCATATGTGCAGAAGCTCTCCACATAATTCCCAGGTGTCAATATCACACATAAAAGGAAGCAATGAGGGCATAGCCCAAGTGGTTAAGGGATCATGTTGACATTTTCATCATGCACCAGGAAATGAGTTTGAATTGGAATGCACCACATCAAGGTGCTACAAGGGCTTATGTTTCAAAGGAAAAAGTTTTATCAAACAAGTGGCCATTCAACCTTGTGTTCATCGAGCTAGCCAATGCCAATGAATTGATTATAGGCATGGGACATATGAGTCAGAAAGTTATAGGGCAGAAGTGGAGGGATGTAGCTCTTTAGTGCGTCTTGCATGGAGTGTGACCATGCGACCTCCTTATGAGTCACAAGGTCGCATTTTAGAGCCTCAAGGAATCATCTGGAGGAAGCGACCCCTTTAAATGGAAACCATGCGACTTTTACTAGTCACAGTTCCTCTCGGTGATTCACACAAGTCACCACCTCCCTCATTGGTCGCATAGTTGCATTCCCTTTCCTTAGATGAACATCCATGGAATGTGACCTATTCAAGATGCGGCTGTGTGAACTCTGTGACCTCTAGAAAGTTGAATTTCCACTCAAGTCGGATGATCGCAGTTTAGAATCATGACTCGGAAGATGCGACCCCAACCTCAATGCGAGTATGCGACCCCTCCCAATTGGCTAGTTCACATAATCGTTCCTGAGAAATCTCATAACAGGTGCGACTCTCTCAACATTCCGACTACACGATCTCTTTGCCAAAATTGCGACCTAAGGAATATATATATCTAACTCTTCGCTCATCAAAGATATCTTCTTCGTAATGGAAGTAAATGGAACCAGGAGGAATGTGGTGGGCACCAGTATTGTAGCAATAATGCTACAACTCCTGGAGCTTCCTTCTCTAATTTTATCAACCCGGTAGTTCGTAACAAACTTGGAAGCGACGGTGCTGTATGCACAAGTACTAGCTCTTGCCGCAGCTGTCACTTGGTCAGCTGGCACAAGTCCGCTAGGGCCTCAAGCCAACTTCTATGAGCTCTTAGAAGAAGCTTTTTAACCGATGAACGAAAGCTAACTCAAAGGAAATTAACCTACTTTGCAGAAATGAACTGAAAGCCAACAAGAAATGAAAACCCTAGCAAACCCTAATTCTACCAGCTAGTCCTACTGATGCAACGGTGAGAATGCAAACTACTGAAAGTGATGCCATTACTTCTATGAAGGTGAGATGCATGTGTCTAGACTACTTTTATCTGAAGAGAACATATTTTTGTATTTTTGTTCAAGTTGTTGGAATTATTATGCATGTGCTTCTAACTGGGTCTTTACTGTGCAGGGGGTAGATCAAGGGGAGAAATGCTTGGAAGAGGTCAGGAAGGCTCAGAGAGGGTCTAAGGAAACCCTAACATCCTTTCAGAGAGTTTCACAAAGTTTGGATGCCACGCAACCGTGTTTATGAGCTTCTACAGGAAGTCTGCAGGGGTTCTACAGGATGTTCAGAATTTCTACAGGAAGTTCAGTAATTCCTACAGGATGTCCTATACTCGGATTTTTGGGTGATGGGTGAGTGGAAGAGGCTGCATGGATGGATAGGGAGGTAGGGGAGGAGTTTGTAGTGACTCAGTGACAGAGAGATGAGATGAAGAGGGGGTGTGCTAAGCTAGGTTGTCTTGAAGAGGGTAGAGGGAATGGAAGGCCGAAAAGGTAGAATAACGAGGGTGATAGAATGGCTGAGAGACAGGGGGTCTAATTGGGAGATGAGTAGTTGGCCTAGGCACGGTTTAGAAGGATAAGAGAGTGAGGGAGTAGTACTGCACAGTGTAAACGAAACAAATCATCCACGTCCTGCACATAACCGAAATATCATGATCCTATTCTAACTGTTTAATAAAACCAAAGAACAACAACGTTATTTCTAAGGAAAATCATGCATGGTACTGAAGCAAAGAATCATTCCACAAGATCTGAACGCATGGACAACTATTACAGCGAAAACATTGTATCAAAGATTGCATGAACATGTAAAACAATGTTTTTGGTGGGTGGCACTGTCTGCAATTCCAGCCCCTAAACAGAGGTGAAAATGAGTGTGCAATCAACCCTTTTTTGGAACTCTTATTACCTCCAATCTCTTTACTCTATTCTAAACCTGCTGAAGCAACTCTGTCTCATAAAATTTACCTACTTAACCACACCAAGAAATCTAACTCAGCAAACTACGTTTCCAAATGCATGTAAAGGAAAAGAAATACAATGCTGAAAGAAAGATAACAATACAAAGGAAGGAGGCCTTAGGCTCTCAGGTTGGGCCCAACCCCGAGAGCTATGGCTCCTTTAAGAACTCAGAACTGAACTCAAATCTACCTGCTTTCCATTAAAAGATAATAATCATAAGTCAAATAACATGCCAATAATGGCTACAAAAGAGCAAAACAGAGCTAACAGCTCATAATCCAGAATGTGCAACAAGGTTTCAAAAGTCCTTTTCGAAGGCTACAGCCTCATCATTTATACATTACGAGGTCCCAAGCTGGCCTCCTAAATCAGTGGGATTTGGCTGACCAAACTAGGAGTGAACTGCTGCTTCCTCAAAATCCGTTTGGCTGCCTTCTAACTCGGTGGTGGTGGCTGTTGGAGCTCGGAGTTGGGGGTGAAGATCACGAGGAAGGCCATTCAATGTTGTGGACAACCTTCCTACAAAATCTCAATCCCATCTTGGCTGTCTCCTAGCCCACATCTGCGTGGTTTTGCTCCATTAATTGTCAAAAAACCTGAAATAAACACGTGTTAGCCACCTAGGAATAGTGACTGCCCTCATTCGTACAAATGACATAAATATACTAAGAAAATGATGCATCAGTCATGAAAAATGAAGGGTTGAGCAAGGGTAGTTAGGCCAAATGAGCCCAAAATGTTACCAAATTTGGGGCTCATCATCACCCCCCAGCTAAAATGATTGCTCATCCTTGAGCAACTAATCCAGCTCCTCGTCCTTCATTGCCTTCACTGCCACCCTCACATCCCAGGCTTCTGCAGTAGTGTCCTCTTCACTGATATGGAACCCAGCCTTTCTTTCCACCTCTTCCCACTGTTCATGCTCATCTTTGTCTGTGCTGCCTTCCATCAATCCTAACAGCAGAGGTGGGCTTAGCTTGAGGCCAATCCAGCTGGCCTGGAGGTTCTGCATGGATTTCTTATAGAGGGGCACCCATACTAGAGCTTCCCTCATTCGAGTTGGAGTGTGATATTCTCTGATTTTTAGACTGTGGGCCAATGTGTTCCATCGGCGGGTGCAAGCTTGAACACAGTTGTCCCCTAACAGTCTCTCCATATCCTCGAAATGCGCTATGGCCTGGGCATGCTGATCCATATATTTCAATAAAGCTTGAGGGTCGGTGGATAAGTGTTGGTGTGCCGATATTAATGCAGTTGGATGCCCTGGCTCTGCTCTAATTAGTAATGGCTCGTTCAGCTCTCGGTTCATGACCGCTTTGACTTTTGCTGCTCTTTTGTCTTCATGGCTCAACCATGAGGCAAATGCCATTAACTGCATATCCCCTAAGACCGTGTTGGGATCCCATGAAGTCGCATTAGGAAGGGCCAAATTACAGAGATAGAACTCCGATAGTTTGGCCTTATCCTCTGATGAACTGGTATTGCATAATTCAGTGAATTGCTGCGGGTCTTGGAGTTGGGAGATACCTCTTTGCGCTAATGCATTGATTTGAAATTGCAGCCACTGGTCTCTTAGGTACAGGCCATAGGATTTGGCCGGTTTTCTGCATTGTATAGCATCCATGGCCCAACTGGCCATGCAGGCCAATTGTGCCTCTTTTTGCTGCAACTGCTGTTTGAGAGCTTGTACCTCGATTTGTGCTTGCAGCTCCCCTTCCTGTAGATGCGTGGTTGGCTCCCCAAGACCGACTTGCAGTCTTTCTCTGCCTTGCTGTTCTGCTGTGATGTCCCCTGAGGATGTGCCCTTTCCTTTCTTCAGTTCCTGTAGCTGCAGTCTCAATTTTTCATTCTCTTCCTGTAGGAACACCCGCTGGCAATTTGCCACGTGTTTGGCCATAGCTAACTCCTTTCGTGCCTCCTTGAGTTGTTCCTCCAAGGGGCCTATATCTGCCACGCCTTTTGACTTAGCTATTTTCATCCACGTGTGCGTTCTTACTCTTTCTTCCTCCAACGCAAAGAAAAGTGGCACAGTGAATTTCTGTGGTATAATCTTTCCAGCTTCTAAGAAGTTATAATATGAGCTCAGACTTGGCTGAGGACTAGGCTCCGGAATATACTCTTTCTCTTCTTCTCTTGGCGGCTCTACTTCGTCTTCCCTCGGTGGTGATGAGGGTGCTTCTCCCTCCATCCTCTCTGTCTCCTTAAGCCGGGATAAGGTTTCCTGTAGAGCAGCCTCAGCATCTTATAGCCGGGCTTCTGAAGCCAACCTGTCCATTCTCTCTTTCCACGTAGTTTTTTTCGGGCTCCCCCTCTCATAGGTGACTGATATCTTTGAGGGGGACCTCTCCCTGGGCAAAGTAGGGGTATCCTCTATAGTAATTGGGCTGCTGGACGGAGGTTGTGGCCTGCCTGTTTTTATTCTCACACTTCTCTAGGCTTTAAAATATAGAGGGATCTCCCTCTTTCTCTTTTCCTTCGGCTTAGGAGGTGTACTAAGGGCGGCCAGCACGGCTGCTGCCTCCCTTGCAAGAATGTCAGCTCTCTTTTCCTTTGGTTTTCCTTTCTCAGGGCTTCCTGTAGAAGGCCCTTTATCAGCTGATTTCTGGCTTCCTGTAGAAGCCGTTTTTGGTTTTCCTGTAGAAACAGGTGGCACCGTTTTAGCCTGTTTTGCTGAGTGTGTTTTGCTTTTTGACTTGGTCGAGGCTGCTGTCGAGGTGCCTTTACTGACGTGGACTGGCTCAGTCCTATCCACCCTACTTTGTAATCTTTTCTCTCTGGGCGTTAATATGGATTTGTCATCCTTCTCTTTGGCAGCCTTTTTCTCTTGTTTCTCCTTTTGTTCTTTCTTCGGTGCTTTGGCCGTGGGTTCTTGGCCTTTTCCTTTCTTCTCTGTGGGTACTGACTCCTTCTCCTCGCTGCTGGAGGAACCAAGCTCTTCGGTCAACATTTTTATATCGCCATCCTTCGTCAGATTCTGGAAGGCTTCCCACGAGAGAGGGACTTTGTATGTGTGGAGTGCATCCTCCACGAGGAGCTTAATGAGCCCATGATGGGCTACCTAATCTGGCGTGCCTTCTCTCAACTTGGTGGCACATTTTGTCATA
The DNA here is from genome assembly GCA_031772625.1 of Pinus tabuliformis. NCBI lineage: Eukaryota > Viridiplantae > Streptophyta > Pinopsida > Pinales > Pinaceae > Pinus > Pinus tabuliformis. The sequence continues at coordinate 1,062,617,683 of CM062818.1, forward strand.
GACTGCAGTAGAAAGTAGGGAATACTTAGTTTGTTTTCTACAGGTAGGTCCATCTGATATCTCAATTCAGTGAGTAGCTAGAAATGGTACCCATACACAATGCTGAACCGACCTTCGCATGTGATGTATTTCATAATTTGGAGGCTGACCTCGCTCCAAAGTGGCAGTAAGCTAGTTCTGCGAACCCCGTTCTTATCCTCTGAGAATTTCTCCTCTGGTGGAAAGAATTCCTTTTTAGCCTTCTGGCCTAATTTCCTCTCCTCCTTGTCCCACGGTACCCCCATTGGGAGCTCAGTGACTCGGCTGATGAATTGTGGGGTGAGTCTGAGACTCAAACCCCTGAAATTGACAGTGGCCAGTGTTTTGGATTTTGGCTTCAGAGCTCGCAAGAACTCCTCTGCCACCTCATCATCATATCCTTGGAGTTTGTCGCAGAACGACATCCATTGCGCACGAGTGAACAGCTCTACCACCTCAGGGTTCTCCCTTAGTTTCTTTGAGTCGGTCGGTTCTTTTCTGATGAATCCACCCGGCATGGTGAAAACCTGCTAAGTTAGCTGGAGGTGGCGGGTGCGTATCAAGACTAGCCTTTTGGGACAGAGCGTAGAATTACGCCTCTGCCACGCACACAATTCGCGAAGACTATCTACAGATGAGCCTTAAAAATCACCTCCTGTAGAAAATCCCACATATACTTCGACGACGACTCATGCAAAAGGAAGACAACGCTTGCAATTTTTATGATCAGACTGTAGTTTTACGGTTTTGAGAACGTCGACTCCGCCACCCTCGAAACCAATTGCATGGGAGGCACAGGTTCAGGCTTACCTTTTCCAATTCGCCACCTTTGGCGTGAAGAGCCCAATTTTCCTCGTGGCAGTGAGCTTCCTGTAGCGTAGCTTTCCTGTAGAAACAGCGCACGGGTTCTGGAGAGCACTGCAGTGGTTCTGCTCCTTCTGTGCCGCTACCAGACGCTCGAACAAGCCGAAGACTTGGAGTAACGAGCTTCAGATAAATTCGGACGCTCACTCGACTTCAAAACGGCTGATGATAAATGCGTGGGGTGGCGATCTAGCCGATGGATTTGAATCCCGGCGGAATTCGTGGCGCGGGGGTGAGCTGTCCCTGCCGGACCGTTGGACGACGTCACCTAATCATTCCACTGCAAGTTTCCCTGACTGCCGCATCATTCTCCGCAGATCCACCACCGTCATTTATGTTAAAACGCCGCTTCTCCCCGACTGGACACTTCTCACGTGTCTATTACCCGATTTGCTTGCCACGACCGCCACTTACCAAATCCGACTAGACCATCTGACTGGTCGTCGTGGCCAGTGGAATGGCCATTCGACTGCTCAACCCGTCATTCCCACACTTGCAAACATTTCATAGTATTATTCATGTAATTCGAACGAAAGAAGGGTGAGGCACTTACCTGTGCGGCCGCGACATGATTTCCAGGTTTCAAGACGATGTTGAATGGATTTGCTGGTTGTTGCGTCGTGCACAGGCATGGGGGTTCTTCCTCACAGACTGCTGCTGGCTACAGAGCTTATTACCTAGCTGCGGATGGTGCATGTGCCCGCTCTATGTTCTGCAGGCGTTTTGATAGTGTACACTCCAGCTGGCTGAACTGCTACGGGATTCCTGTAGGATGTCCTGTAGCAGTTTTTCCTCCTCGGGTGCATGCTGAATGGTGAAACCGGTGGCATTACGATCATGATCGCAGGGCCCTTGGATAGCTGTGATGAGTATTGCATGGTATCTCTGCATCTTTTTTCCATTGAGAATCGCTTCCTCTGATAATTCAGTGTTCTGATTTGACTGTGCAGGTGTTCCCCATTGCATGGCAACTGGGGTGGTAGAAGGAGGTGACAGCAGTGTGTGATGGAGAAAATAGTAGCTTGCATGCCTCCATGTCGGACCTCGGTCGTTAGATCTCCCCACATAATTAGTTCTGGGCCGTCCAAAACTTCTACAGGAAGTTTCCTGTAGAAATACAGAACTTCCTGTAGAAAGTCTGTAGCTTCCTGTAGAAGACTAAACTGTGATCAAATCGTGCCCATACCTTGGAGAAGATGAGTGTTTCCGGAGGGGGTGCTGGTGAGGTCACCTGGTAGCATAATAAGGACCCTTGTCTTTGAGTTGAGGGACCTCTTTTCCTTCATAGAATACCTGCAACCTGCATGCATTGCCACATTGTGAACTTGCTGTCCCTGTTTTTTTGTTTATTGTTTTTTCTTTTTTTTTTGAAAGAAAGCAGGGGCGCCTCGATGAGGTTTTCACCCTTACCATCTGCCTTGAGCACCTCAGAGAGGTTTTCACCCAAGGATCTTTATTTTTCTCTCCTTTTTTTTTGTTTTTTTTTTCTTTTTTTTTTTTTTGAAAGACAGCAGGGGCGCCTCGATGAGGTTTTCACCCTTACCATCTGCCTTGAGCGCCTCAGAAAGGTTTTCACCCAAGGATCTTTATTATTATTATTATTATTATTATTATTTTTGAACTCAGGGTATGCCCAAAACAGAGGCAGAACCCTTCTCTATGACCAGCACTGATTTTTCCACAGTTTTGATGAATTCTTGCCTTGACAGAGGCTTTCTGTAGATCTTCAACTGATGCCCATTGACAAGCATAGGGATGGCCTCCTCATCAATGGTCTGAATAAGTACAGATCCATTGTCATTACATTTTTCCAATGCGTATGGTCCCAGTCATCTGGTTCTCAACTTCCCCTTGAAATCTTTATGCCTGGAATCATACAAGAGTGCCCAATCTCCCGGCTGAAATTACTTGTCATTGAGGTGTTGGTCATGCCACACCTTCCTCTGAAGTTGAACCACTTCTGAGTGAAGAAGGGCCTGCATTCTGTGCTCGTCCAATCCATTCAGCTGCAATAACCTTTCTTGTTGGGCATGGCTGAGATCTAGGTCCAGCTGAGCTGCCATCCTCAAAGTGTTGTACTCGAATTCAATTGACAGCAGAGCTCTCTTCCCATAGACCAGCTCATAAGGTGTGAAGCCGGTTGTGGGCTTCCAAGTGGTGTTGTAAGCCCATGTGGCCTCAACCAGGCGATCTGCCCAATCTTTTCTACTGCTGATCACCACCTTAGTCAAGATCCCTTCTAGTGCTCTATTGGTGACTTCCACTTGCCCATTTGCTTGAGGATGATAGGGGGTGGAAGTCCTATTCTTGATTTTGTGATGAGCGAGTAGGTCTTCAATTAAGTTGGATGTGAACTGGCTTCTTTGATCGGTGACTAGCTCTCTTGGGTAGCCAAATTTATAGAAGATGTTTTCTCTTAAGAACTCGGCCACCTTTTCTTCTGTTGCTGCTTTGATTGCCTTGGTTTCTGCCCACTTTGTCAGGTAGTCTGTGCACACAATGATGTAACATATTTGCCTCGAAGGAGGATTGATTGGACCCACAAAGTCCATACCCCACTTCTCAAATGGCTCAAGAGTCACTTGAGGTTGGAGAGGCATTTCATCCCTTGGAGTCAGTTTCCCCATCCTTTGGCATCGATCACATTGGCTGATATACCTTCTGACATCTTGATGAAGCGTGGGCCAATAGTAGCCTGCCTGTAGGATTTTGAAGGCAGTCCTCTTTGCTGCAAAATGTCCTCCACAAGGCCCGTCATGACAGGTGAGGAGGATATCAAAGACTTCCTCCTCCCTTACACAACGCCTTAAGATCTGATCAGGGCCAAGCTTGAACAGGTTTCCCCCGATCTAAGTGAATGAGGTACTCTTTCTGACAATTCTGCTCTTCTCTCTTGAGGATAGGTGCGGAGGGAACTGTGCTGAAACAAGGTAGTTTGCTATATCAGCAAACCATGGAGAGAGTACTGAAATAGCAAACAGATGTTCATCGGGCATCTATTCATCCACTATTCCATCCTCATCTGCAGATAAATCAAATCTAGACAAAAAGTCAGCAACAACATTTTCTTTACCTGGTTTGTCAACGATAGTCAAATCAAACTGCTGCAACAAAAGTAACCATCTAATAATACGAGCATTCACATCTGGTTTATTCATTAAATATCTAATTGCAGCATGATCAATGTGTACAAATGTTTGATAGCCAGTGATATAATGTCGGAACTTGTTCAGTGCATGGACCACGGCCAAGAATTCTTTCTCAGTTACAGTGTAATTCAGTTCTGCCTTGGATAAGTTTTTGCTGACAAAATAGATGGCATATGGAAGTTTTTGTTCAACTTGTCCTAAGGCTGCCCCTATGGCTCTGTTCAAGGAATCAGTGTGGATGTGGAAAGGTAGGGCCCAGTTTGGACCTCTCAAGATTGGGGCAGACACCAACTTGTCCTTTAATTCATTCAGAGCCCTCTGACAATCGTCAGTCCATTTAAACTCAACATCTTTTGCCAAGAGGCCAAACAATGGCGAGGCTAGCTTGCTGAAGTCTTTAATGAATCTCCTATAATACCCTGCTAATTCTAAGAAACTTCGAACATCTCTTACCTTCTGAGGAGGTGGAACCTTCTTGATGAGAGCAATTTTTTTAGGATCCACTTGTAACCCTTGGCAAGAAATGTTATGGCCTAGCACGGTCCCTTCAGTCATCAAGAATTCACACTTTTCAGGGCTAAGGGACAGGTTCATCTCAATGCACTTGGTTAGGACTTTTCCCAGATTGGACAATGCTTCCTGGAAGTTGGACCCATAAGGAGTGAAGTCATCCATATAGATTTCCACCGAATCATGGACCAGCTCAGAAAAGATGCTCAAGACGGCTCTCTGGAAGGTGGCAGGAGCATTGCATAGTCCAAAGGGAAGAACTCGGTAAGCAAAGGTACCCCAAGGACAAGTGAAGGTGGTCTTATCTTGGTCTTCCAGGCTGATCTGGATCTGGTTGTACCTGCTAAACCCATCCAGGAAAGAGAAAAACTTCTTTCCTGCCAGTCCATCCAACACTTGATCTATGAAAGGTAGAGGAAAATGGTCTTTCTTGGTAGCTTTGTTTAGTTCTCGGTAGTCCACACAGATTCTCCACTTCCCATTTTTCTTGGGAACCAACACCAGGGGGGACACCCATTCGCTATCTGAGATGGGGTAAATGAATCCGGCATCCAATAGTTTTTGCAATTCTTCCTTGAAGATGTCCTTAAGGGCTGGATTCATTCTCCTCTGGGGTTGCCTAACTGGTTTACAATCCTCTTTGATGTAGATGTGATTGGTACAGACCGAAGGATGGACTCCTTTCATCTCCTTATAGCTCCAAGCAAACGCATCTAGATGACTGGCCAACAGACTACACAACTCCTTTTCCTAGGAAGGAGATAGGGAGGAGATGATCTTTAACGTTCTCTCAGGGCCGAACTCCACACTTTTGACTCTGGGAGTGACAGGGTTGGTCACACAAAGGTCCACTAAGGTGCTGGCTTGGGCATCCTCCACCAATTCCTCTAAGGACAGTGCACTGGGAGGTGGATTCTGGATCAAGGTCTCAATCAAATCATCCTCGGTTGGGGGGTCTCCCCTAGTGGTGTCTAGGGTGCACAAAGGTGCTGAGTACACCTCATCCTCTTCTCCTTCCTCCAACCAAAGTGGTCATGCTCTAATGAGGGTTGGGCAGGAGGGTACAGGACTAGCTGCTTGGACATAGGACCATTTTTGATGGTCATGTTTCCTGCACGGCAGCTTATGTAGGCATCGGCAGTGGCTAACCAAGGCCTTCCCAAAATAAGAGGGTATCCAGTAAGCTTTGCCTTTGGTTGCAGAACCAAGAAATCTGCAGGGTATTCCCAAGAGTCAACAGAGACCAAGACATCCTCTACAATCCCTTCAGGAGTCGTGGTGGAGCGATCTGCTAGTTGTAGGACTGTCGAGGTCTTTCTCAAGGAACCCTGAAGATTGAGTTTGAGCATGGTATCCCTGGTCATCACATTAATGGCAGCCCCCAGATCAATCAATGTGTGAGGTATGATGGTGCCATTGATGTGGACATCAACTACAGGACTCCCAGGATCCAAATACTTTGGGCAGATGACTTGTCCCAACATAAGATCAGACAGTTGTCCTATGACATTGATGGTTGAAGCATCTCTCTTTCGCCTGCCTGGGTGTCTAAAACACTTTTCCTTAACCAGTTTGTTGTATATCGGTACATCTTTGATGGCTTGGAGAAGTGGTATTTTCACACACAACTGTTTGAGCTCTCCCAGAAGCTCATCCTCCTCTGGGTTGGGTTGTGTGGTGGCTGTTAGTCTCTCAGGAAAGGGTGGAATGGCCTTTGGTTCACTTTCCTGTTTATCTTCCTCGTCCTCTGGGGGAGGAGGTTGGCGATCCGGAAGAGTCTTTCCAGATCGCAGATTGATCTCCTGGATCTCCACAGCATAGGTAGGGCATGATGTTTCCCCAGTATATACCTGTTGGGCCTGTCTTTTGTTGGGGTTCGGGTTCGGTTGAGCAGGCATTTGAGGTTGCCTTGGAGGAGCAGGAGGTAATGGTTGTGGTTGAACTGGTGGTGGAGGCAAAATGGCGGGAGGAGTATTGTACTGGGGCCTCCACCCCGATTGAGGTGCATTCCACTGAGGCTGTGGCTGGGCATGTGAGTGATACGAATGAGTAGTGGGTTGAGTATGGTACTGAGGTGGGTAAGACCATGGAGGAGGCATAGACCAGGAAGGATGAGCAGGGGGACCCCAGGAAGGCATAGGAGCAGATTGGTTGGGGTTGTAATAAGCTTGGGGTGTCCCTTGCATCCCCTGTTGGTAAGGTCTAGGTCCTTGTGGCCTCCTTTGGTTGAGGAAATAGAGAGGTTCAGTGGGTGCTTCTGTCCCTTGATACATGGCTTTAAGCCCAGGTAAGGTTGGACATTGGTTTGTGGGGTGGTCCTCCTCACAAACAAAACATACTTCAACCGAATGTAATGGGCATTCGTTCTTGGGATGTTTCCTCGTACACCTAGGGCAGAAGATAGCCAAGGCCCTCTCAGCTTCCTCTTTCTTCTGCTGGATTCAGAATGTATCAAGTTGCATGGCAATGGTCTGTCTCACCTCACTCTTGAGATCCTCTAATTGATTTGCAAACTCATGTTTGGAGAAAGGAATACCAGCTGAGAGGAGGTTTCCTCTACCTCGTTTCCGGGCTGCCCTAGAATGGTTTCTAAACACAGTCTTTATGTCCTCATAAGGTAGTTGGTAAATATCTCCTCCAGCTAGCATGTGAAGGGTATCTAAGATGTCTTCAGGGACTCCTCGGAGCAGAACCAACTTGAGGGATTCAGGGTCAAGTGTGCACCTGGCCCGTTTATAGCTAAGTTGGAACCTTTCCTCGTAATCCTCTAAGGACTCATCATTCCCCATGGTCATCCGAAAGATTTCTCCCTTGGTTTCCTTAGACCTACAGTAGTCCCTGTACTTGGTATTGAAAGCTTGCTGCATCTGAGCCCAAGTGGTGATACTGTTCCCAGGTAAGCCCATGAACCAGCGTAATGCTGCATCCTTAAGGGTTGAGGGGAAGAGTTTCAGCTTCTGCTCATCTTCAGTATAGTCATAGGTTCGACAAAGGACAGCAAACTCAAACAGGAAGGTATCAGGGTCTTCAGTAGTCAGTCCATGGAAGTGAGGTAAAGCAGAAGGGCTTATGTTCTTCATTTTCATGTCTCCATTGGTCTCTTGGATGGGGAAGGCACCTTCTATTCTCTCATCTTCTCCCCTATGGTCAGCCATGGCTTCAGATGGAGTGTTCTCTAACTCTTCTTCTGCTATAGGATCTGCGTATATCTCAGGAGGTTCGCCTATACGTTCTTCTGGATCACTGTCACCAAAGAAGAGAGAAGGGTGACTCAGTGATGTGGTGGGGGTGTTGGGTAGGAATTTGCCTGTTTTATCTCGATTTCTACGAGGCATGAAATGGAAATACTTTTGATTGCTTTTGTTTTTTCTCTGGTACCTGCAAAAACTGAAACAGATTGAACTACAACTAACTATCTTGCTGAAATGAAAATGCAGAATTGAAATGAAAGCATGAAAGAACTAATCTATTTTGCTCAAATGAAATTGCAGAAATGAAATGCTAATCTACGCTTGCAGAATTGAAATGCTAATATATGCTTGCAGAATTGAAGTGCTAATCTACGCTTGCAGAATTGAAATGTTAATCTATGAAAGCAGGAAATGTCTATACTACTTTTGCAAGAAGGAAATGGAAATGAAATACTACTTAGCAGAAGGCGAGAGTAGGAGAGTAGAAGAAAAGAAACAATTACTAATACTCTGACGCTTCCCCGGCAACGGCGCCGAAAAGATGGTGGGCTCCAGTATTGTAGCAATAATGCTACAACTCCTAGAGCTTCCTTCTCTAATTTTATCAACCCGGTAGTTCGTAACAAACTTGGAAGCGACGGTGCTGTATGCACAAGTACTAGCTCTTGCCGCAGCTGTCACTTGGTCAGCTGGCACAAGTCCGCTAGGGGCTCAAGCCAACTTCTATGAGCTCTTAGAAGAAGCTTTTTAATCGATGAACGAAAGCTAACTCAAAGGAAATTAACCTACTTTGCAGAAATGAACTGAAAGCCAACAAGAAATGAAAACCCTAGCAAACCCTAATTCTACCAGCTAGTCCTACTGATGCAACGGTGAGAATGCAAACTACTGAAAGTGGTGCCATTACTTCTATGAAGGTGAGATGCATGTGTCTAGACTACTTTTATCTGAAGAGAACATATTTTTGTATTTTTGTTCAAGTTGTTGGAATTATTATGCATGTGCTTCTAACTGGGTCTTTACTGTGCAGGGGGTAGGTCAAGGGGAGAAATGCTTGGAAGAGGTCAGGAAGGCTCAGAGAGGGTCTAAGGAAACCCTAACATCCTTTCAAAGAGTTTCACAAAGTTTGGATGCCACGCAACCGTGTTTATGAGCTTCTACAGGAAGTCTGCAGGGGTTCTACAGGATGTTCAGAATTTCTACAGGAAGTTTAGTAATTCCTACAGGATGTCCTATACTCGGATTTTTGGGTGATGGGTGAGTGGAAGAGGCTGCATGGATGGATAGGGAGGTAGGGGAGGAGTTTGTAGTGACTCAGTGATAGAGAGATGAGATGAAGAGGGGGTGTGCTAAGCTAGGTTGTCTTGAAGAGGGTAGAGGGAATGGAAGGCCGAAAAGGTAGAATAACGAGGGTGATAGAATGGCTGAGAGACAGGGGGTCTAATTGGGAGATGAGTAGTTGGCCTAGGCACGGTTTAGAAGGATAAGAGAGTGAGGGAGTAGTATTGCACAGTGTAAACGAAACAAATCATCCACGTCCTGCACATAACCGAAATATCATGATCCTATTCTAACTGTTTAATAAAACCAAAGAACAACAACGTTATTTCTAAGGAAGATCATGCATGGTACTGAAGAAAAGAATCATTCCACAAGATCTGAACGCATGGACAACTATTACAGCGAAAACATTGTATCAAATATTGCATGACACATGTAAAACAATGTTTTTGGTGGGTGGCACTGTCTGCAATTCCAGCCCCTAAACAGAGGTGAAAATGAGTGTGCAATCAACCCTTTTTTGGAACTCTTATTACCTCCAATCTCTTTACTCTATTCTAAACCTGCTGAAGCAACTCTGTCTCATAAAATTTACCTACTTAACCACACCAAGAAATCTAACTCAGCAAACTACATTTCCAAATGCATGTAAAGGAAATGAAATACAATGTTGAAAGAAAGATAACAATACAAAGGAAGGAGGCCTTAGGCTCTCAGGTTGGGCCCAACCCTGAGAGCTATGGCTCCTTTAAGAACTCAGAACTGAACTCAAATCTGCCTGCTTTCCATTAAAAGATAATAATCATAAGTCAAATAACATGCCAATAATGGCTACAAAAGAGCAAAATAGAGCTAACAGCTCATAATCCAGAATGTGCAACAAGGTTTCAAAAGTCCTTTTCAAAGGCTACAGCCTCATCATTTATACATTACGAGGTCCTAAGCTAGCCTCCTAAATCAGTGGGATTTGGCTGACCAAACTAGGAGTGAACTGCTGCTTCCTCAAAATCTGTTTGGCTGCCTTCTAACTCGGTGGTGGTGGCTGTTGGAGCTCGGAGTTGGGGGTGAAGATCACGAGGAAGGCCATTCAATGCTGTGGACAACCTTCCTACAAAATCTCAATCCCATCTTGGCTGTCTCCTAGCCCACATCTGCGTGGTTTTGCTCCATTAATTGTCAAAAAACCTGAAATAAACACGTGTTAGCCACCTAGGAATAGTGACTGCCCTCATTCGTACAAATGACATAAATATACTAAGAAAATGATGCATCAGTCATGAAAAATGAAGGGTTGAGCAAGGGTAGTTAGGCCAAATGAGCCCAAAATGTTACCAAATTTGGGGCTCATCAAAATGCACTACTTTTGATGACCAATTTGCAGTTATAAAGGGTTGAATTTAGCATTACGTATAGGCGGATGGTTTGTTTTAGAAGCGATATGCCCTCTTAACATGGAAAAGCAACAAAATTCCATTCGATACCAATTATATGAGTAATAATAGATCTACCTAGTGAGCATCCATCATATGTGAGTCTTTTGGAATTGGTATTCTACAACAACACTTGATCTCTAAATCCCATGTTGGCCTCATATAGATTTTGGACAAAAAATAAAGTCTATCCCTCACCCTCACATATTTTGACCCTGCAAACGCAAAGATTGTATAATGGGTGCACTGGTTATTTACTATGTTTTGTATACAGTGAATCACATGTGAAGGGATAAGAATATGACATTATACTCATGCACGAGAATGGTTTCGTATTGTTTGTGTATCAGTTACGTGAGATGAGATGGCAATTGACATATTCTCCAGGAATCGAAGAAGACTCAACAAACAAATCTCAACATAAATGTTTCAGGGCTATGAGTGCTTCTTCATTTTTGTTTTAATATTGTTATGGGAATCAATTATTTTCAATGACAAGTGTTTCTTATTTTATTGATTAAATCTTGCACCTTATTAAGTGACCTTGTGCTTGCAGGATTGGAATTGCGGGATGTGATGTTGGTGCAAGTCGAATGTGATGATTGTGAATGATCAACTTGGAACCAAAGTAACCTTTGGGAAAAAGAGGAATCTTCATGTTCTCAAATTACTAGATCCGCCCATAAAATGTTATGTTAGGACGTAACAAGGACATCATCAAGTCCTATCAAGATTATTATTTATATTTGCAACAAAGATCATCCATTGCTAAATTATAATATTGTAAACAATATTATTTTGTCTTTAATGACAAAATATTGAAGCCAGGAAAAGAACAAAAGCATAAAGCCATGATCAAATCAGGACATGAATGTTGGTATATTGATGGTGTCAAACACTTTATTAGTTTCTAATACAGGTATCCATGCGATCGTTCTTGCTAGCATAAATGTAGGCCAAACAAATGCGCCAAGTCACCTTTTGACACTTACAAGAGTTGTTTTGGGTTTGTCTCTCGCCTTACACATCCAAAGTGAGGTGAAGGAGAAAAATTCCTTGTAGGAGGAAGGTAATTTAAAAGACATGATCCATAACTCATATTATACAACCATATGAATACTAAGGTCCTGCAACTACCTAGGGGCCACCATGAAAAAATTAAATATAGGAAAATGTTGGGATCTAAAGTAAACACTTTATTATGTTTAGAAAGATCCTGCTCAAACCCCTCACATTGGCAATACCATTGTACAAAAGAGGACTATACGGGGGTCCAAAGAATTATTATTTATCTGCAAATATATGTGACAAGGTTGTTTTTCTGTAGGTAGAAGAATGAGAACGAAATATTGGTTCGCATGAAGGAGACTATGGTTTCGTATAAAAGGCTAGTTGGATCCATGTAGATGCTCGAAGCACCATGACAATCATGATGACAAGAATAATAATAGTAACATCAACATTTATCGCAACTATGTTCGGTAGCTCATCATGGTTGTGAAAAAGCATTAGGGTTTCAACAACCCTATTTACTCTCCTCACATTTTCTCCTTTATCAACATGTAAATGATGCCAACAATTTTGTTGAGATTGATTCAAGCATGTAATAGTCACTAGATGAGAAAAAGCAGGGAAGAAGCTCAAAATTCATGAGGGGAGGTTAAGGGTCACGGTAGGTGAACAATCACCTCATCTCTATAAATGTGCCCTTAGGCCTCATTGTTAGGGGACTTTAGCACTTGAGTTGAGGCTAGGATTAGATAGTTGATTTATGCTTGAGAGCTAGAGGCACTCAACTCTTGGCAGCTAGTAGAGTGGAGTTGCAGTGAGGCTAGGGTTTTGCATTAGGTAATGGTATGAAAAACCCATGTTCCACTATTGGGTTTTGACCAATTGCAAGATATGTACTTGAAGTTGTAGCAACATTAATAAGATGTTATTCATGTTTGGCACTGATTCCCATGCTTACTCATGGTGGTTGTATTGGTTTTCTGGTATTTTCACTGTATTTGTATGTGTGCTTTCATATACGCAATATGTTATGGACTAGTTCATAGTTGTTGCATGTATGTTTTGGTTTCAAATTTGTGTTTACTTATTTCTTGCCTTGTCAGTGATCTATTGTGAACTATTTTGCAATTAGCTTTTGGCATGTGCTTCCTTATGTCTATTTAATTGGGTTTTTGGCTCACTAATCCCTCTCATGGCATACCTCTTCTTATTGTTATTGGGACTTGTTTGTACCTCTTTCTGCAGTTTCTCAATCTTGGGATAATTCTATTTCACTGTCTAGGCATTTCGTTCTTGTACCCACTCTGATACTTTCTCATTTGATAACCAAGAGCAAAAACATCCATGGTGGCAGTCGGGCCCACATACTGGATGGGGCTTCTATCCCAAACGGTGTGAGGTCTAATTAGGAATTCACACTGGGGAGACCCCCCTAGTTGTTGGCGGTACATTTCAACCCATCAACACAAACCAAGACAAATGGATATCTTTCCTAAAAACTCAAAATGTTCATAACACCTTAAGCTGGATCTTGGAATTATTACAAAGGCCTAAACATCGTCTCATCAAAACAACTTAACATCCCTAATAGTCTAGATTCCTTTCTAGTCTGGGCACATGGAACTTCATTAAAATTTCAATGCTCCTAATTTATATAAATTACATTTTAAGGGAATTTCCCTCCCCTTTTGAAATTTACATGATCCCATTGGGGTTTGGAAAATAAGCTTCCAAGGGTTGATGGTATTGCATCAAATGTCTTGCTAGTCAATATACTTAGGGTGGGGGTGCACGTATTTAATATGAAAACATGGTTGTTAATTAAAAATCATAGCTTGATCAACATGGAACAAATGAATGTTTTGCTAATGAGTGGACTTGAATTATTGATTAATGATTTCATTAATATGATTTGGTTTTAAGTATTATGAATATAAATTAGCAGAGATTAAATTTTTTAGTCAATGGTAGGCAACAATATTTTGGTTATTTACCAAATAATTGCAGGTGGTAGGATTTTAGTAAATCAATTCAATTTTTGGGTAAGGTGGTAGATCAAGTTGGAAATCATTATCTCCCACTACTTTGATAAGGGGAAAATAACCATGTTGAAGTGGACTGATCTTTTGATGTAGACTCTTAAACTTTTCTTCTTTTGACTGTAGTCAATTTTAGTCACCTACTTAAAAAGAGTGAGGTACCCAATATACATCATTTCTTTGCTTGTGATTCTATTATTGGAACTAGATAGATTATAACTATTCATGGATTTGTTGAATTTGCTTAATGAAGTTTGTGGTATCCTTTTTTTTTTTTTATAATTTTGAGAAGTACAACATGTTTCGGCTTATAGGAATGAGACATTTATAGTCTTAGATGGTTGGAAACCACAACAAGTTTGGAAAGGGCTATGATTGGTAGAGTTATGCTAGGATTGATTATAATCATGTTTATGAAAGGTATATTTTCATTCCATGTGAGGGGATGTGCAATATTATACATGTGTAATAGATGAACTTAGGTTATAACCTTTGCTTGGGCATCAATCTAAGGATGAAAAATAATAGTGTTTGAGTTTCATTTCAAGCTTTGGCCATGGGGTGTTTTAGAAATGATTGAGAAATCTAGAATCATGGTATGATATTATGGAAGATGGTAAACCAAAATGGTATCAAACATGAAAGAAGTACAATTACATTTTATCAAGGGATATGGTTGTCTTCTCATAAAGAATGTAGATAAACATTTTGGAAACACGGTCAATACTAACTAGTACACAATCATGTTGAAGCTTGGTCATGGGTAACCTTAAAAGAATTTCTTAGTTAAGAAATACCAAGCCTGGAATGAATAAGCAAAGGTCTATACATACCCAAATGGTAGTTGGTTAGTTTATTAATGAAATAAGACACACAATATTTGAGGTAATGTTCAACATATTGAATCACGTCAGGTGAGTATAATTATCAATGTAAGATTACCATCATCTTCATTATTCCATGTGAAGTGAGTAGAATTTTCGATGTAAGATTACCATGGTCTTCATTATTCCATTTGAAGTGAGTAGAATTATTAATGTAATATTACCATCGTCTTCATTATTCCATGAAATTGTCTAGTAGACTTGGAGGGATGAGATTCCCAAATCAACTAGTTTTGGGGTTCACTCCTAAGTACACATAATTTATCAAGTGAGAAACAAGGTAATGTCACAAGTGAAATCAACCTTATCTATAATAAGTCTTGTGCATGAATTATTTAACCATGTTGAAAAGTGGTGTATATGCATCATTCTTTTACAACTCTATCCATACTTTTATATTACTTAGGTAAGTATCTCCTTGGTCAAATAGCCAATTGATAGAATCTCCCCGGTCTGGTGAATAGAACATTGGTGGATCAACTGCTTTACTTGCATGGGAAGATGGCAGATGGGAGGTCATGAGATGTCAAGCAGAATATGCACATATGTAGAGAAGTCGGTGCGTTGGATAGGCACAGAACTGCGCGAGCCCCCGAGATTTTATGGAACAAGGTTGGTTACTGCATTTTTGGATTTCATGGAGGAGCGTGTATGGGAATAACAACGGTTGCTAACAATGGATGTAATCATAAAATGAACCAAAGACCTTTGAAATTACAACTCTTAGTGTAAAAAAAACTATCATTAATAATAATAATATGCTCAAATAATCAATTAACATATTGTCTTTTCTTTATATGTATTTAATAAATATTATAACAAAAAAAATGATCACTTCAAAATTTTTCAAATTCAAAAATTTCTTGCTTTCATTTATGTGTTCCTAAAAACCTTTATCTAATTTTACCAAATGATGAAGATACATCCAAACATGTTCTCCTCATTTTCATTGACCTATATTATAATGAATCATGAACTAAAAAATCACAAAATAATGAATCATGAACTAATCCAAAACCGCAAGTTAAAGTAATCACACTAACACTAAAACATTATAAATATTAAATTAATATTTTTAAAAGCGTTAATAAAATAAAATCATCTCTTTTTATATATATATATATATATAAATAATAACATAAAATTAAAAATAATATTATAATATAATATCACTACATGATATTAGTGATCAAAACATAAATGCTAATATTAGTACTAGCAATAGTTTTACTAGAATAATGCACATGTTGTCATGTAATATTAGTATTATTAATAATAAATATATAAATAAGGATATCAATATTTACATAATACTTATGTATTAATATATTAAGGTGTGGTTTAATTTATAATAGAATTTTTAGATTTATTTATTTATTTTTTAAATAAAAAAGTATGGAGGATTTAGATTTAATAATTTGAAAATATTTGTGTAGTATATATAATTTAATAGATAATTTAAATAGTACAAATAACTATTATTTTTCTTTTCAAATTATAAATTGTATATACCTATTTTATTTGATATCTATATTTATCAATGATTTAATTTATATAATTATATTAGTATTATATACCTAACTTCATCCTTCTAAAAGACTTGGCATAACACTCTCTCACTTACTATATTACTTATATTAACTAAAAGAAATTCATAAAATAATGAATCGTGAACTAATCCAAAACCATAAATTTAAGTAATCACATTAACACTAGAACATTATAAATATTAGATTAATATCTTTAAAAGTGCTAATAAAATACAATCATCTTAAGGTTATAAAGATAAATACTATAAATTCCCCAATGGGGGTGATAAACCAAGCTAATGAAGTAATGCGTGGGAATTCATGACTACCACTTGGCCGACAGTGCGAGGACTGGTCTCCCAATCTTCTCAAGGCACATTAATTATGCGATAGAGTGAGGTTATCTATGCCAGAGTGAGGTTATCTTTTATGAGTTGGAGAACTTGTTGTTGATGCTTGATGTGATCTTCCATTACTTGAACCTTAGAATTTTCTCTTAAATAGGATGTGATGGATGGTGGATGATATCCACTAAGTGCCATAAATGGGGTCATTTTTTCTTCAGTATGGAAGGAAGTGTTATACCACCATTCAACTAGAGGTAACCACTTCATCCATTGTGTTTGTTTATCAGATACAAAGCAATGAAGATATCCTTCCAAACATTTGTTCACTATCTCAGTTTTCCTGTCAGATTGAGGATGATAAGATGAGCTATGAGCTAATTGAGTACAAAGATAAGAAAATAATTTCATCCAAAAATTTCTAGTGAAAATGGGATCTTTGTCACTTATAATAATCTTTAGGTTTCCATATATCTTTTGAATTGTTTCCATGAATGAAATAGAAAATGTATTGGCTTTAAAAGGATGAGATAATGCACAAAAGTGTGCATACTTGGTAAGTCTATCAACTACCACCATGATGGCACTCTTTCCTTTAGACTTGGGTAAACCTGTGATAAAATCTATTGAGACCTCCTCCCAACGCTGACTTGGAATGGCTAAAGGTTGTAACAGACCCGGGGTCTTAATTATCTCAATTTTATTTTGTTGGCAAACCAAACATTCTTCCACAAACTTTTGAATATCAGATTTAAGGCCATCCCAAAAAAATTCCTTCTTGACCTTGTGGTAAGTTTTTAAAAATCCCAAGTGCCCTCCTAAGGGGGAGGTGTGCAATTCCAAAAGAATATTTTTCTTGAGTTGGGAATTATTACAAAGATATAAGTGATCTTTGTACCATAATGAATCATTTTTCCACCTAAATGTATCTAATGTACTAGATCTTGCTGCAACTTTTGAATGAGTGTCCACACCTCTTCGTCATTATTCCATTCATCCTTTGTTTTGTTTATCCAATCAGGTTGGATAGTAGAAATGGCATAAAACAATGCTTCCATATCCTCATCCTTTCTTGAGAGTGCATCTGCAACAACATTTTTCTTCCCCTTTTTGTAGATAATTTCAAAGTCATAACCCAACATATTTGTGACCCATTTTTGTTGCTCTTCTATACATACTTTGTTCCAAAAATTATTTAAGAATATCATGATCTGTTTTTACCTTGAAGTGTCTTCCCATTAGGTAAGGTCTCCATTGCTTTAGTGCATGTAGTATTTCCAACATTTCCTTCTCATAAATAGGTCTGTGTAAATAAGGTCTGATGTTTGGAGGAAAAATTCCTGGAATCAAATGAATAGCATGATCATGATCACGAATAGGTGGGGGGCCTTTGGGAGTCTCAAATACCTTGGAATGATTGTCCGATACATTTTGGAGATATGGAGAAATATATGATTTTGATGTTTGAACCTCTAGTGAGCATAATTGTGAAATTACGCCTCATTTTTCTTTCTTCAGAAGTTTTGTCATGCCATTAGAGATGATTATCTTCCTCGGTTTCCTTGCGATACCCCTTAATTAAACTTCCTTTCCTTCCCAAAAAAATTTCAAGAAAAGTTTTTGAAAATTAAAAGATACCATCCCCGAAGATTGTAACCATTGGACTCCTAGTACAACATCAACACCACCCATTGGAATGGAAAACATTGGACTATTCAATACATATTCCCCCATGGTTAACTTGATATTATGGCACTTTCCAAATCAATTTATAGTTCCTCCATCTGCAACCATCACTTGACACTTTGGTGATGGATATAGGAAGCAATTCGATTCCTTGGCTATCTTACAATGAGTACAATTATGGGTACTACTCGAATCAATAAACACTATTACATTTTTATTCTTGATATATCCTTCTATCTTAAGAGTTTGAGGAGTGGTAATTCTTTCCAATGCATTACAAGATATGGTCAGATTCATTTCTTATTTCTCTGGGCTTGGTTCCTGGTGTATATCCTCCTCTTTTGATGTTTCTTGTTCCTTTTCTTCCTCCTCTTCAAAATCTATGTAGAATAATTTCTTGTCAATGCACTTATGACCTTTAGTGTATTTTCTATCACAGCTGTAAAAAATCCCTTCTTTTTTTCCCCTCTAACTGTTGTGGCATCAACCTTGTAGGTTGTGGAAGGCTAGGAGTAGCAACACTTGCATCTTTGTAGTGGTGAGTGGTAGACTTCCTTGTTGCCATAATTTTTCTTTCAACTTTTCTTGCCACCTTGAATTCTTTCTCAAAGGAATCAGGTTCCCAAAGGAAAACCTCATGTTAGATATTATCCGTCAAAGTCCCTATGAAGACATCAATCCTATGCTTCTTTGGAATAAAAGTTACCCTGATATTCAATTTTTGGAAGTCTTCAATGCGCTCTGTCGTTGAACCCTTTTGTTTGAGATTTATCAATTGGCTAAAGAAGGTGTTTCACTTTGCATTCTCATAATTTTCTTTCATTTTCTCTTTAAAAATTGAACAAGTGACAAGTGGTTTACAAGAACAAACCCATCGATACCATACAAACTGATTAGATTCTAAATATAAAGATGCAATAAATACCTTTTGTGTGTGTTGCACATCACGGAGATCAAAATATTGCTCCATCTGTAGTATCCATGTTACTGAATCCTTTCCGTCAAACTTCCTCTTATAGATCTTTCGAATGTGGTGGGTCTTAAACCCAACATTGGAGTCTCTAAAATCACAATTCATATTCCTTTTGTTCTCCTCATGTGTTTCATGGAATACCTTTTTTCCATTAGGAAGCATTTCTTGTAGTAATTTTGTCAAACCTTCTTTGAAACCTTCCATGTCTTCTTTTAAACCATTCATGTCACCTTTTATTTTTTCTTTTGGGTTCTCTTTATGAGAGAGAAATGTGTTGCAGTTGATCGTGTAATTTTGATATATCATGTTGCAATACTTCATCTTCCTTAGTCATAGTAGAGCTTTATGAGGGCTTAATGGGTGTAGAATTCTTTTATTGGGAGGAATTTTAGAACCAAAGAATGATATCTATGCTTCAATATTCCCTTTGAATCACTTCAAACTAGTTTTTCAAACAAAAGTTATGAAAAATTTAACAAAATACACACCTTTTTCTTACCTTTTAGGAGCTCGATATTGAAGTTATTGTATCTTTGTAATTTCGTATCTCCAAGGTCTGAAGTTTCATCCTGTGATATCCCTATGAGTCTTCTTTACAACCCCACAATTCAGGTTGAGATTGGATTCTTCAATATTCCCACGATGACTTGATTATAGACTAGTTCAGTAGAGCTAACTTGTACGGAGTGCCACGTGTCATTGTTTTGACCTTCGACCCTAAAAATGATACACAAAAAAATACAATCCACGCAATTTCAACCATTTTTTACAAAATTGAAATGTGATTCTCAAAGAGAAAGTTATGACGATTTTCCCTAGGTCACATGTTTGAGATGGAATTGTGGAGCCTAGAAAAACCGTAACTTCCTCAGATCATATCTCCGAAAATATAGCAAACCAAGATATGAAATTCGTACATGAAGTTCACTAATATTTTGGATCCATGTGGTCGCAATTTCAGCTTCTGAAGCCTCGTATGAACAATTTATAGCGAAAATTCCAAGATGACTTGTTTTAAGAAGCGAAACCCTAGAATCCAAAGCTCTAATACTAATGTTATGCAACCATCTCAGAAAATAGAAGAAAAGATAGATCAACAACTTAAAAAAATATCCTTTTCGAGGGTGAAACCTCCTTTACATTACATAAATGAACAATTCTTGGATGATACAAATGAAAATACCTCCCTGGTAAATATAGGAGTCTAAGGGGTCACAATATAATAAGAGCGTGATTAACAATAATAATGTAAGGGCACAACAATAACAACATGGGATATATATGGGCACAAAAATAACAATAGAGGGATACGCTAATAATAAGGGGAATACACTAGTATTATAGGGATATAACATATAGGTTTACTCTTATGTCAAGTGTAGATACCCTTTGGATATAGA
The DNA here is from genome assembly GCA_031772625.1 of Pinus tabuliformis. Lineage (NCBI taxonomy): Eukaryota > Viridiplantae > Streptophyta > Pinopsida > Pinales > Pinaceae > Pinus > Pinus tabuliformis. The sequence continues at coordinate 1,062,637,992 of CM062818.1, forward strand.
ATTAAATTCCATATCCAACAAGTCCAGTAAAAAATGTTTGTAAAAAATAATAAATATTTATAAGGAATAGATGAGTGAGTTTTTTTTAAGATTAGAAATACATAAAAGTATGAATGATTCAGTAATATGGAAGCCAATAATATTTGGTATCAAACTATTAAGATCCTCCCATGGTTTCCAATAAATATCTTTAACAAATGAACTTAATAACACCATAAACTTATCAAAAAATTGTACGGATTCTTTATTAAAGGTAACGAGATTATTTCGAAGTGTTGAGAAAATAAATGCACACAATGAAACATGATTCTATAAAATTTCTTTGAATATTGAAATTATAAAAACATAAGAAATGTAAAAACTTTGGATCGACGATGGATCCTTCATTAAAATATCAATAACTACTATCCTCAAGAAATGGCTTCTTGTGCATAAAATATCATTGCAATTTATTTATGAAATATGCAACAAAATGCACTCATATCACAAAATTTTAAATGCAAATTAATGACAATGCATGGCTATCATTTTTGCAATCCTTTACATTTATTTTAGGTAAGAGACATTTTTTTCTTAAGATATCATTTCCTTGTACTTTGTCCTTCAACTCCATGAAGTTAAAACATTTTCACCATTGCTTACTCTTGTATAAGGATTATCCCATTAATGTTTTTAAATGCAAGGATGAGTTGACTTTCTCTTCTATTTCACTAACAAATCTACAATAAAAACTTTGACCATCAAATGAAAATCCAGAAGAAAGGAGCATAGTAGTAAAGGAAATAAATTACTCCTTCACAAATTCTTCATGGCCTCGTTCTTGCAATAAAAATGTTTAGAAAGATGGAAATTAGAATGCAAGACAAGAGTCATCAAGAATATTTTTCACGGAAATTCAACAGCTCATCCCCACTTCAAAGAAGAATGTTTCAAAATTTTAAGTTGCTTCTTTTCGTCTATTACAATGTCAGGGCTCACAACACATACTATTAATGTAAAATCAATTTTCTTCATGTTTTGGATGTCGTCTGTCAATGTGATCCATGGAAAATCAATTTTTATGTTGAATGGGTAATGTGACTGATTGTGCACTCATTTTAAATTGAAAATAATGTTACTAGAATTGAATCATAACTAGTGGAACTAGTTCGACTAACCATCTTGATATCTAAATCAATCTGATTGATGGCACAAATTTAGAAAAGGTCCTTTTGTAAAAAACCAACAGGATTTTACATTGAATGAAGGACCATATGAATGCACTTTAGAAAGAGAAAGGGAAAAAAATAACAATTTATGATTGAGGAAACTTAATATTCAATCTTAGGGCCCTAACAATGCCATGTAGTTGATGGTAATATTAAATTCTTAAAATAAAAGTGACATTATTTAGTTAAATTTATAATATTGCCACCAATTGTTTTAGGATGTTTGGGAGTGGTTCCAACCTCAATGGATTTCATATGGATAAAGAAGAATTTTAAATCATACTCAACATTTAATAGACTTAACACTTTTTAGGATTTTAGGATTGGAGGGATTGCAACGTTTCCATTGGATTTTGTCATGTGGGTAAGAAACTATCATTTAATCAAGAGTGCCAAGTTGTCTATGTAACTTGATGTTAGTGACATTGATTGTTAAACTTCTCTATCACAACCCTAGTAAAAATGTATACATCACTGAGAAAATCTTGATTTCACGTACACATGCTAAGTTTTTTCTATCTTATTTTAATATTTAGAGGGTGATTTTGATGACTAGGATCCCAATATATGCAATGGTTTTGATGAGATGTAGGTATTATGTGTGTGTGTGTGTGTGTGTCAAATTTGAATATTTATGTTTTTTTTTGTGGATCAATCTTTTACTATATTTTTTTTCCAATTCCAAACTGATTCATGGTTAGAGGGGTCAATTGGTTCAATTTTGATAATATTGATTGAAAATACTAAAATAAATAGGCTTCTTACTTGGGCTTTCACATACAAACATATAATCTATCATCCAAACCTTAATATACTTCTATAGCCATTAAAACCTCGACAAATCAATTTTCCTTCAGCCACATGCTCTTGTTCATGCCTCTGATACAACATATTGTGTTGCAAAGGTTTTTTCCTCTCTTTTAACAGATGCCTTAGTTATGACAACATGTAGGCCTACAAAACATGGAAAAAGCATGAGAAAGAAAGAAAATATGAAATGAATGAAGGTACCCATAAGGTGTAACCTAATTGGTTTGTGTGGGGTTTAGCCCATTATATTACTAGTTCAAATGCCATGGGAGGGATTGAGGGTGGGGGCTATATTTGAGACAAACAAATTGTCCCAAGGGGTATACAAGCTCACCTAAATGTCACACAATCTTGATGACAACATCCTGCAATTTATTGACATAGTCATGCTAAATTTTGTTGAGCTCAAGAGTGGAAGGTGAAATGGGTCACTGGGTCTATTGGTCTTCATAGTCAACATTTTTTCCTTGTGAAGCAAATTTTTGGCTTAAGAGACTAGGAAGCCCCTCCAAAGTTAACGATTAAACTCAAACTTGGAACAACATGCTTCTAGAATCAAGACAAAGCATACAACTATAGTAAAAACCATAATTTTCAATTGTAATATTGTTGAAACACCTTTATTTTATTAAATCACAGAAAATTCATAAACCATTATTTTCAATCTTAAGATTGTTGAAACTTCTTTATTTTATTAAATCATAGGTAATCGATGGTTACCCATTGTTTTCATAGTTCATTTGGTGCTTTAGTGGTCAATGATATTGATTTGAGCTTTAATGGATTTGTATCATCTCTACTATGGGACAAGCCCTGAAACATGATTGTGAATACTTTAATATTGTAACTACACATCGTCATTGTTGAAAAGGATAAGAAAAAACTAGACGAGTAATGGTGAACATTCAAAAATTTAATTAATTTGTGCATTGGTGAAACCCCGCAGTTTTTGGCATTCATAAAGAGTATAAATTTTTCATACGGGATTGGATTGATGAACCAATTATTGTTAAGCATAGTAAATAAGGTTTTTCCATAAAGTAGCAAGAAATGTCATTCCACTTTCATTTCATCCACATTAATAAACTAGGAAGCAATTTTTTTTGTCTTGCAAGAAAAAATATACTAAACATTTTCAAAGTCGCAAATATTTAAATTTAATTATGTCAATTACATTGAGACCATATGCCCTGAAAACATCTATATACACCATTTTGGCATACAAAATATCAACATGATGGGCCACTAAAAAATATGCACAAAGCACTAAAGAGTCCAAAGTACCGATTGTATGCTAATAGTTGATTCATTGGAATCTAAATTCATTTGTCCCTATTTCATTCCTATCAAGTAGGATTTGATCCATATGCTTGACATCGTTGAAAAAGTGATTTATGAAATGGATTTTGTTGAGAAATGGCAACAAGAAATTCCTGTTTAATTTGTCCTTGAATTAAACTGAGAATTAAAATCGAATTATATTCTCATAACAACTTGTAAATAGTTAATAAAGTTTAATTGAATTAATTAGCTTAGAAATTTCGAGTTGGAAGTCTTTCTGTAGTCATGTATATGTTCTCCCTAAATTTGAGGGGTCTAGGATGAGTTTATTTGAGTTGTAGTTAGATAACTTAGTTTGATTGAGTTATAGACATTTAAACTAGTTCTAACTGTTTTTGGAACTAGTAGTGCTCTAGTAGTGGATTAGTGCACCAATGCATCAACACGTGCTACTCTAGTTAACTAAAGATTCCCTCATGAGAAACTCATGCATGTTAGTTCAGAGAAAGACCCAGTTGAAACTAGAGTGCAGGGAAAGTGTACTATTAGTTGTATGATTTTCCGAGTTGTACAGATCATGCATGAAATCAGTTATGGACCTAAGATTGGATTGCACAGTTTTGGAAGCATGGATTCCCAATTAAATATGGGTTGATCCTCTTAGGAATTGCGCAAGGAAATAGGGGCTTGGCGGGCAGCAGAATTGGCAAGAGCGGGTTTGTGCGGTAGAGAATTGATCATACTTGTGCTAGGATTGTTCTTGTGAGAACAAGCTTTGTATTTTCACTTAGATTTATGATTAATGAAATATAGATAGTCAGGGTTTTGAGTAGTAAGATTTCGCTAGAGAAATTATTGTGATATGAGCCATTGATTATCTTTCTCTTATTGACTATTGTTTCCGATCTATTGATTTCCGTTGTTGAAGAAGTAGAATATATTTTTGTCTTGTGTTTTAGTACATTACATGAGCTGTGAATCTACAGGAAAATCTACATGGTATCAGAGATGAAGACAGTATTGTTACGCAGTAATTTGTCACTGTCTCCCTGTCAGTCTCCCTACTGTATCATGAATTCAAAATAACCATGCTCATGCTCTCTAAACTGGCCAAATTCCCCACTTTGCCAAAGTTTATTTCATCAGCGCGACTGTTATTAAAGTAACTGCGCTGACTGGCGGGTGATAGTGCAACTGATGCGCTGCCAGCGCGGAAGCACACAGGTTTTCCGCGCTGATCGAATTTCATAAGCCAGCGCATCCTATGATTGTATTAAGTCGCGCTGACACAGCCTGCTCCGTTATTAAGATGCGACGTCAGCGCGCCAGTCCAGTTATGCACCCGCGCTGATCTTGTTTGGGCGAGTTTGTTCTAACAGCCAGCCTTCCAGATGACTCCAGACCTGGTTGTTGGCCTTGTGAATGTCGCCCTACCTTCTATGGCATGTCTGTTCGTCATTTGAGCCACCTTCCTTGGAGATAAGCTCATCCTCCCACCATTCATGGAGACTTCTTCTCCTATTTAAACCTCCACCATTGCCATGAGCAGTTAGTTTTGGATAGTGTGGAATTCATAGTGCTTAGAGTGCTGCTGCTAGTAGGTAGTTGGTGTGACAAGTGTGGATTTGCTAGAGGAAGCTTAAGGAAGGTTGTGAGTATGGCTTGTGTGAGAGAGAGTTTTTGTCTTGTGAGAATCTACCTCCAAGGGTGAATGCTTAAGAGACTTGCTGGCTGGACCCTCTAGAGAAGGACTCAGCGTCAGAACTTTGGTTGTACCTTTCTCTGTTATTGATTAATAATAGATGACTACTGTTATGGTTCCATTCTCATTTGTCTTTGTAATGGTTAATGTGAATTACATCCTTTCTGACTGATGTATAATTGCATTTATTAGATTTCACGCTTGTGTTTGTGTTTCTCTTCGTGTGTGCAGGTATCTATCTACGGGGATCGTGGAAGATCGTGACCAGCCAAAGCGAAGGAGCGAGAACGACATCTCTTCATCAAACAATAGCATTGGAATCCAAGTAGGTGTTCATTGCCTATCTTTTATTTGCAATTAGGAACTTGCACAGTAGCATTGATTGATTGTTGCTAGACCCATTCTGGGCTAGTAGGGATCGCCTCTATCCGTAGAGGGGATTTACCTCTCCAACAATTTGGCGACTCCGCTGGGGAGCTGGCCTTTGTCTCTTTTTGTTCATTCTTGTTTTGAGTTTGATTGTTACTCTCTTTTCAAAAATTGGGGATTAGTTCTCTGCTTTTAGACTTCCTGGTTCAGTCTGGGAGGTGTCTTAATTGTTTAAAGAGTTCTTGCCTTGGTTTGGGAGTTTTTGGCTTGATTTTGCCTGTTTTTTAGCCTCAGCGCGGTTTATATCAAAACAGTCGTGCTGACAGCGCATAGCTGTCTCTTTGACTTCGTGGTCATTGCGCTTTTACGTAAAATAGTCGCGACGGTTCTGAAATCGAACCAGCGCGCTTAAGTCGTGTACTTCCGCGCTGACATCGCTTTGTTGCTACGCGTGACTTCTGGTCAGCGCATTGTTGCTGAGTGTTACCCGCGCTGATACTGTAGAATTGAATTTGTTTCAATTTTGCCTCCTGAGCCTGTTGGTTTGACTGTCCCCTACTCTTTCTACCTGGTTTATGACTTGATTTTTATTATTTGAATTGTGAAGCACTTGCTTGCAAAGTCTTGTCGGACGAATCTTGTTTTGTGTCCTGTGACTGTTACACTAAAAAATGTCACCATGACTATTTGCAGTTAGTATGGCTCCATCCACTGTCATACTATCCTCCTTGGCAAGTCTCATGCCTCTGCTCTCCATGTCAAACTTCAAGAAAGAGAGAAAAGTCATTTAAAGTCAATTATCTCTGGTACGCAGTTTCTCTTAGCCTTACCTGCGGGTACGCAACCCAAGTTCACAATACCTGCGTACTTGTATACTCTGTATGTAAAGGGGTGGGTGCGTACTCCTGTAAAGGTCAAAAGGCGCAAGTTTCACTCCAAAAAAGTTACTTGTGGTCATTTCTAGAGTCTTCTAGAAGCCTGTTTGATGTGTATGAAGCGCCTCTAGATGGTTCATGTATCCCTTCCAAAGAGGGGCTTATCCCATTGATGGTGGACCTGAATAACTTCCTCTAGAGCACTATAAATACAGGCATTGTGCCAAAGGGAGGAGAGGTTGAAAGCTGAACATTCCTAAGGGTAGATGCTGCTGGAATTAGGACTTCCTTGTCGAAGCTTGCGAGGAGAGATTACCATCTTTACTTGTTTCCATTGGGAGGTCGGTGAGCTGATCAGAGTAAGGGAGAACTCTTGTGGACCCTGGGAGGAGCTTGCACAACACCAAGGCTCAGGTTGTAATGGTTCCTTTTGTTACCTTTTAATACAAATTAGTCCATTCTTCTCAACAATTTGTTATTAATGAGTTGTTTCATATACTCCTTGGTCTATATGTTAAATATGTTTTATTTTATGTGATATTCAGGTGCTATTTAATCGTTTGATTGTTGGTGAATGCAGGTTTCGAAGGGAAGGAGGAGCTCATCTGGATCAACGAAGCTGGACTACTGCAACAACGTTGGATTACAGGTAGGATCTAAACACTTGATTTCTCATACTGTAAAAGCATATTTAGGGAAGGATTGCTCTTATTTGTCTTGTTTGTCATTAGAAAGTCTTAGGCTTTCTAGGAAGGTCGGTTGTGTCCGCACTAACGAATCTTTCCGCGTGACAAAATGGCGACCATACTGGGGACTCCATGAATGTGTTTGAGTTCTTTTTGATTTGATATTTTGGTCTGAGAAAAATTGCTTGTTTTCTGATTTTTGGTTGTCTAGCTGTGTATTTGGGTGGGTTAGCTTAGAGTCAATTTAGTTTTTTATTTTTCTTAGCTTTGCCAGCAGTATGCAGTCTCTGGGTTTGACACAGTGCGTATTTCTACGCATTGCGTCTTTTGTGCACAGTGCGTACCCGTGCCTGTGTGAACAGATGACCTGCGTACCCCTGTCAATTTTGAGAAAAATACAATTTTTGCTTTTTGCTCTTTAGATTTTGTTTTCAATTTGTTTTTACTGCCCAGATCCATCAGTTTACTGTCAAATATCTTCACCTGAACTTGTCCCGTTAGTGTCGAGGGTTTTGGTGGAATTCATAGGGATTTTGCCTTAGGGTTTGGTTTTTAACTGGTCTTGTAGTGACTTTGGCGTTAGAGGTTGTCAAACTTTGGATCTCCCTGGTTTTGTTCAGTCCTCTTAGGAGTCGGGCCTGTCATAGAAGTCACCCTAGTGAGAGATCTACCTTTGTGTCTTCTCTTTGCGAATCTCGAAAAGTTTGTTTGTTAAAGCCTTGAATTCCATTCTTGAGAAAAAAGAACAAAAAGATTTCGATTTTGTTTTTTGGTTAGTTTATGATTCTGCATGAACTGATCCTTAGTTGCATTTTGACTAAGTAAAACATCCGGGAATCATCCTTGTAAGATTTTGTCCTCATTATTTTTTGCTTTTAGGTAAATTTCCTTTTGAGTGAATTTGATTTGATTGTCTTAGATTTGTTAAATTCGATTTGATAAAATAGTTTTACATGCTTTATTAATATAGAAAAAACACAAAAATTCTTTTGGAAAAAGTTTGCTTTGGTAGCATTTGTAGACTTTTGGGAGAAAAAGGAAATTTCGTAGAGTAATTAGTGGTCATGAGTTGTGTGTTTTGAAAAGATAAAGAGAATTGTTTCTTTGATTGTCTTTACTAAGAAAGTTGTTTTCTATAAAATTTGCATTTTCCAACTCTCTTAGTTAGGAGATTCATTGAAAAAGAAAAGTAGTGTAAATCATCTTAGGTGCATCTTTGTAGTGGTTGCGAGTCGAGTCTACACACCACCAGTTTCATCTCCACTACCTTTTGTCTTTAAGAAAAACCATAAAATTAATGCTTAAAGTAAAATCAACTTAGTAACTTTTATTTACTAGGGCTCTGAAACACCAATTTAGATCAGGCTAGTGTCTTGGAGTAGGAGAGTAATTAACTCTCCAAGACAACAAAACCAAACAAGTAGCTTATCTTGTGATAGAATAAATCCAATTGTCTCATTTGTACTCGGGGAAAGCTCCTCTTAAAGGAGAAGCACGAGCTCGTGTCCGAACCAGTGAGGGGATCAATCCTCCCTCGTTGGGAACGACGCCAGACACGCACGTATTACAAACGGTAAACCTCGGATTAACCATTGTCGAGGAGCCAGGGGTCACTTGTCGGTAAACCTTGGATTATTGTCAAGGAACCGGCAAGGGGATTGAGCTTGATACTCTGCCCTTGCGTGCTGTCGGAGTGTAGACTGTTCCCCCAGGTGCATTTGTTGCGGTTGGTAACCTTAGTGACCATTATCTTTAGGATTCTACCGAGGTGACGGTGGAGGGAAGATCCCACTGTACCTGGAGCAGACGTCGGCTAGACTCACTTGGATTTTCCGGGGGTTCACTTCACTCGAGACGGTTAAAGTGGAGGAACTTGTGCCGGTCTATTCATTAAGCAGGTTGCCGGGGTAACTGTTCCACCCGCCACTTCTGTACTGAATCCGGCGATGTTGGGTTTCATCTCCAACTAGCGTTTTCGGTCTGGAAGGCTACTGTTTATGCTTGGTTTGACGCCCTAGATTCTTTAGGCGTATGTTTCAAATTTTTTTGGTTCTTTAGAGACTTTAGGTGGTTTGCTTTGAGATTTTACTTTGTTTGCGTGTGCAGTGGTTAAAAGTTTTTAGCTGTGGCGGAATTACCGAGACAGTCCCGTAGACTTCGGGGCAAGTCTCCTGAGGTTGTTTCTGTGGCTGAATTGTTGAGGAAATCCCGTAGACTTCGGGGTGAATCTCCTCAAGACGTCCCAAGTCATTACGAAGGTTTAAAGGTCCTTGTAACTCCTCCTAGCGGCAGTAGAGTAGGTTCACCAGAAGAAGGAGAGTCTTTGTTGGTAGTCCATCAAGATTACCAAAGTCTAGAAACAGGTTATAATCCTGAAGCAGTTGAAGTTTCTGAGCTTGCTGGTAGTTTTTCATCTACTAGTGATATAGGCGAAGAACCTGAAATATCTGAACCTGTTACTCCAACTTCTAGTGTACCAGATTCACCTAGGGTAGAAAGAGTCATCACCGAAAATCTTCCTACTGGTTTGATAGCTATTGAAGAACTTGCTCCAGAGGAAGAATTAGGCGTATCCATCCTTGAAGATCAACCTACTATTGATCTAAGGGAGTGTGAATCTATCTTTTACAGTCCTCCTAGAAGTACTACTTGGTACCTTTCGTTAACCAATTATTTAGACAACTCAGGGGTAGGTTTTTCTCCACCTCGTACTCCTTTTCCACCTAGAGGTATTTATACTCCTGTGAATATGTCTGGTCAGTCGTCAGTGTTCACTCAATCTCCTGAATCTTTCTTACACGGCGGTCCTTCTGTTCCCACCGGGTATCAGTCGCTTTCGGGTACCTTTGCGGGGGCATCTCCTCAACCCATTGATCATGGGTTATTAGCTGGAAACAATGGTAATAAACCATTGGGTGTAGGGGACATTTACATGATGTCAGGTTCAGTTCCCGTTTCTCAACCTCAAGGTGGCCAATTACCACCTGGGGGGCAGCCTCAATTAACGCCTGGGGGGCAACCTCAAGGTACACAAATTGTGTCTGGGGGGCAGCTTCAAGGTCAGTATGTACCCATGGTACAATACATGCCTCAAGGTCAACTCCAGCCTCAATATGTACCCCAGGGTCAACCTCAGTATCAATATTTACCTCAAGGGTATCAACCCCAAGGGTATCAACCTCAAGGGTATCAACCTCAAGGTCAAGGTCAACCCCAGTATCAGTATTCACCCCAAGGTTATCAACCTCAAGGTCAATACTCGAGTCAAGGTTATCAACCACCTCAAGGTCAGTCATATGTTCAAGGTATGGGAACTATGCCTTTCAGTTATCAATCCTATCCTCAATCCGGTTATGGATCTCAGTATCCTCAACCTGTTACGGGTCAATACCCCGGAATGATAGTGTGGGACCCATCACAGGGTCAACAGGTGTTGCAGCCAAGTATACAGTTGGTACCTCAAACTGGACAACCCGTAGTTTCTGGTTCACCCCAGCAACCGCAACCTGTCCAGTCGAATGTTCAAACTTCTGTAACTTCGGTAGTTACTCAGCCGCCAATTGCACCTTCTACTCCATCTCAAACGGCTGCTGCAACTACCGCAACATCTACCGCACTTACTTCTGGAGTATCGACAGCTCCGGTTTCTACTGTCTCTGCAACCACTCCTCAGACATCTTTACCGTTGTCCGGATCTACGATTCAAACTACGGTCCAGATGCCTGTAGGGCAGCCTGGTTTAAGTACTGTTGTAACAAGTCAACCTCAATTTACCTACCAACAGTACTAGGGACAGTACCAATTCGGTCCTGCTGTCCAACAACCGGTTTACCAGTATCAACCGTATCCTGGGTACACTTATCAACAAACTCAGCAACCCCAGTACTATCTGGTTAATCCTGGTTTTCCAGGAGGATATAATATCCCGAATGCAATTCCTGTTCCAAGTTATCCTGGATATCCTCCTCCTGGGACTGGTCTTGTGACCCAGAGTTTTAGAGATCCTCATCGACAATTACCGTTTATCGCAACTTTGGATTTACCCGACTTGACGCACCTAACGAACGATCCAATTCAATATCTTCTGTTTTGGCCGCCAATGCCAAATAAGTTGCCCAGTGATATACCCAAGTTCGAAGGTAAGTCTGGAGAGGATCCGTCCAATCACGTGATGACTTAACACCTCTGGTGTGCTTCAAATTATATCTCGGATGATTCGATCCGCTTACGTCTTTTCCAGCGTACGCTCATTGGTCTCGCGGCCAAGTGGTACATTGAGTTACCACGGGCCTCTTTTTACAATTTTAGCCAGTTAGCTACCTCGTTCCTAACTCATTTTCAGTTGCCGGTCAGATACGATAACGGCACGGAGCTATTAACTTCATTAAAACAATCGACCTCCACTTATATTTCCGATCATATTCATGAATGGAGACGTCGAAGACGTTTAGTGAAAGTTTTTATCCCGGACCAAATCTTAGCTGAATGGTTTGTAAAATCATTATTACTGAATATTACTGAAGATGTAGCTAAGGCTGGAGTAGTTACTGAGGAGCAAGTCATTGCTCAAGCCCAGTACCTTGACTTAGTTTACACTCAGTCGGGTACGTTGCACGAGAAGATCCAAGATCTTCCTAAGTCGAATCAAATCGCTGCTACTCCTTCGGGGTCTCATGCTGTTGATGGCATGATTGGTACGGTGAATACTAAAAGTAAGAAGAAATCCTCAAAGAATTCTTCTCCAATAATAACCTTACCGGACTCCCCGACAGGAGAATCTTCTCCTGAAATTATTGCCGATATTCACGCTGTAGAGTCATCTACGACTAAATCAAAAAACGATGGTAAGAAGAAAGGCAAGAAGAAGGATAAAGTAAAAAAGGCTCCAAAGGAGAAAAAAGAGAAGTCGGAATCTAACGATGAAAAGCGCAAACCTCACTATCCTTGTTTAATTTGTGAAGAAGATCATTTCACCAGAGATTGCCCTCATCGGGCAGAGGTTGTGAAAATCGTTAAAGGTTCCCCAACTCCTGCTGTTTTGAAAGATCCATTTCCGAAGCAGGAGAGTAAAATGATAGGTTCTTCCTCGAGTGCCAGTGAAGAACCCATATTGATGATGTCTCATGTACGGATTGCGACTCGATCGCAAGATTATGGTAGTAAGAATCCTGTTGATGGCAAAGAAGCATAATCTTCTCATTCTAATCCATCAACCTCAGCTCCCAGTTCCGATCCACTACAGATCGAGAAACCTAACCCGGACTTGGTAATTAAACCGCCCGCCAAGGGTATACTTCGAAAGTCTTCTTTCAATCCACATGCGAGAGCAGCTCAGAATTATAACATTGTTGAGGATTTAGCTGTTTCACCCTCAGCAATGTCGGCTTTGGAAGTGCTGCAATCATGCCCAACACAACGAAAATTACTCTTGTCGGCTATAGGAGTTGTTGATATTCAGGACCCGAACCTGATAGTCTTTGATCTAGAAAATAGTACACCGTGTCTCCCTCATCAAATGGCTTTCCAGATTCCAGTGATAGTCAAAAACAGGCCTATTCATCAGACTGTAATTGATGAAGGAGCTTCTACGTGTATTATGTCGATTCAGTGTTGGAGATCACTTGGTTCTCCTTCACTGAACCAATCCCTGACGATTCTTAAGGCCTTTGATGGCCGTGGGTTCCATCCGTTTGGCATTCTACAGGATTTGCCTATAGGGGTTGAAGGAAAAACCGTTAGTCTGGATGTGGAGGTGGTTGATGCCCCTCTAGACTACAACCTTCTTTTGGGTCGCAGTTGGTCTTACGCTATGACAATGGTCGTGTCATCGGTCTTCAGAGTTATAAAGTTTCCACATAATGGTAAGATCGTGACGATAAACCAGCTGGCTTACTTTTCATCCGACCCAGCCTCTTCAGAGAGTATCCAGCATGTCGGTAAAACGACTATCCCTTACAGGGATGTTGGTGTAGGATTGATTAAAGATTCCGGTTTACTGGGAACTTTTCCTTTTCCTTCGATCAATGCAGACCCTTCATTCGCATCCATTCATATGATTACTTCAGACACTATTATTTACGATGATCCTTGGATTGTCCCATCTGAATCTGAAATAGACTCCTTCGGTAATGCAATGCCTTTGAGTCCATATGAAATTGCTTATGAGGCCGTGCAGTCTTTTTCCGACTCCAGTTCAACCCAATTCGACCAAATGAATGTGGTCCGTGAGGAATCATTTTTCACATCAACCTCAGAACGGATAACGTTTCCCGAAGTTGTGTCATCTGACGAACAACTTCGCGAAATCCTAAGTGTAGACGATCTACCATGGGAAGATCTTCATCATAGATCTTCGTTTTTACCTGAGGGTGATGACTTTGAAAATGATTTTTCATCAATTTTTACAGCTGAATATGTCAAGGATGCTCAGAATCCCATGAAACATCCTGATTCAGAGTTGAATTTGGGAAACATTTCCCAAACTATTGCCATCGACATTTCAGTCAAAACCGGAGTTATTGAAAACATTCATATAGGTACCTCGTGTACAGATAACGAAATTCAAACATACAAGGTCCTATTTCAATAATTTCGCGACGTGTTTGCTTGGTCCTATGAGGAAATGCCAGGAATTGATCCCTCTATTGTTGTTCATGAAATCAAGACTTACCCGGACGCTAAACCCGTTCGGCAACGTTTGCGTCAGATACACCCTAGGAAAGCAGCTGCGATTAAAGCAGAAGTCGAGAAGCCATTGAAAGCAGGTTTCATTTATCCGATCCCGTTAACGGATTGGGTATCGAATATTGTTCCAGTTAACAAGAAACAAGGAACAATAAGAATATGTATCGACTATAGGGATATAAATCGTGCTTGTCCAAAAGATAACTATCCCACACCCTATATCGATCAAATAATTGATGATTGTGCCGCCAGTGAAATATTTCCCTTTATGGATGGTTTTTCTGGTTACAACCAAATCAATATTCTACCTGCCGATCAACCAAAAACGGCTTTCATTTGTCCTTGGGGGACATTTGCTTACTGCAAATTACCTTTTGGACTTAAGAATGCCGGAGCAACTTTCCAACGGGCAATGTCTTACGCGTTTCACGACATCAAGCACCTTGTGCAACCGTATCTCGATGATTTGCCTGCTCATTCTTTACATCGAGCTGATCACCTTGTCCACTTACGCGCTATTTTTATGAGGTATCGGCATTATCGAATTCGGTTGAACCCACACAAATGTGTCTTCTGCATAGAAGTGGGACGATTGCTAGGATTTGTCGTTTCAAAAGCCGGTATCCGCGTCGATCCCTCGAAGGTCGAAGCTATCATCAAATTGCCTCCTCCTTCGAGTTTGCGCCAACTCCAAAGTTTGCAGGGGAAAGCAAACTTTTTACATCGATTCATTCCTAACTACGCCGAGGTTACAAAGGGTTTCACCCGGTTGTTGAAAAAAAACGCTCAATTTTCTTGGGATGAGATAGCTCAGAAATCTTTTGATGCACTTAAGCATGCGTTGACCCATGCACCGTTGCTGCATCCTCCCAACTACAACCAGGACTACTTTTTGTATCTCGCCGCCTCCCTCTCCACCATTGGAATGGTCTTAGTTCAGGAAGACGAATTCGGAATGGAACATGTGATATATTATCTTAGTAGGACGTTAAATCCCACTGAGCTAAAATATTCGCATGTGGAGAAATTGGCCCTGGAAGCTGTTCAGGCTGTCTAGCGTTTTCGTCATTACATTCTTCTCCGTAAAACTACAGTGATTTCGGATTGAAACCCTATGATCTATATTTTGACAAAACAATTGCTAGGGGGCAAGTACTCCAAATGGATTGTTATCCTGCAAGAGTTCGATTTGGAGTTCGAGATGTCCAAGTCTAAGAAATCCTTAGTTTTTGCAGAATTGATGTGTGACTTCCCGCGTGCTGACACGGAAACTGTGGCAGAGGAACCCATTGCGGACGAGTCTCTGTTTCTTATCAGCACTTTAGATCCTTGGTATGGGGATATAATCATCTATCTCCAAACCCAATCCTTTCGGCCTGAAGCTTCAAAGTCGGAACGCCGAAAAACTCGATTCCAGTCCCAACAATACAGAATTATTGGAGATACTCTTTATCGTCGTGGGGCGGACTTGGTTTTTCGTCGTTGCTTAACTCATGAAGAGGCAGAAAGGGTTTTGAATGACTGTCATTCTGGAGCATGTGGCGGTCATATGTCTGGGTATGCCACAACTCAGAAGGTGTTGCGTGCTGGCTATTTCTGGCCGTCCATGTTTAAAGATTGTATCATTGCGGTCCGAAAATGCCAAAACTGTCAAGTGTTTGATCGCAAGATGCGCACACCACCTGCTCCTCTCCACCCTATAATTGCCGTTGGTCCTTTTGCTAAATGGGGTATCGATTTTATTACTTGTAACCCTCACTCGGCCGGGGGGCATGCGTATATCATCCTTGCGGTTGATTATTTTACTAAGTGGGCCGAGGTGATGCCTACATTTGAGGCAAGCGGCAAAACATCAACGATTTTCGTATTCAATCATATTATTGCTAGGTTTGGTGTCCCACAAGCGATAATCACTGACCATGGGCGCCATTTTCGAAACATTATGATGACAGAACTTACAAGCTAGCTTGGTTTACGCCATGATAGTTCTACTCCTTATTATCCTCAAGCAAACGGTTTGGTTGAATCTATCAACAAAGTTCTAGTTATCATGATCCGACGAATCATTGGTATTCATCGGTCGAATTGGCACAACATGTTATTCTCAGCACTTTGGGCGTATCGAACCTCAGTAAAAACATCAACAGGGTTCACTCCTTTCCAACTAGTTTATGGTTTGGAAGCAGTGTTGCCCATTGAATGCGAAATCCCATCACTTCAAATGGATATCGAATTACTCCCAGCTACTTCCGAAGAGGAGAAGCGTCTGTTATACTTAGCTAAATTAGATGAGACTCGACGTGATGCTGCTTTGGCAATCGAGACTCACGCAAAAAGGATGAAAGCTCAGTATGATCGTAACGTGACCCCTTGTAATTTTTCGGAAGGAGACCTAGTGCTATTATATGATCAAGCTAACGATAAATTAGGTGCTGGAAAATTCGTTCCCATGTGGCATGGGCCCTACATTGTCAAGCGAAAGCTGGCAAAAGGGGCCTATGAGCTAGTAGATTTTGATGGGGACTCTTTGGGTAAGCCCAGAAATGGACTTTACCTAAAGAGGTATTATGCTTAAATGGTGGGTATGGAGATTTAGTTAGTTCTAGTTAGGTTAATTTTCTTTCTAGCTGGTATGTTTGCTTAGTTTAGACTGTGTGCTTAGTTTAAAGAGTGTGTTTTTGTCGTTATTCTGGCTTATCTTGGTTTTACTCTTGATATTGCAGATGTCGACGCCTCTCCAAACGTACATTGGATTTGCTGATGGTGCTTGTCGTAGTACACGGAATATCTCTTCCGCAGCTTGGGTTATCTATTCGCCCTCTGACGAGTTAGTTTCTATGCATGGGGTGAGCCTCGGTCAAACAACAAAAAACATTGCAGAATACAGTGCAGTGATTGAATTATTATCTGAATCTATTTCATTTGGGATTCGGAGTTTGATAGTGAGGTTAGATTCTGAACTCGTTGTATTACAACTTAATAGAGTCTATGCCATTAGAAATCCAGTGTTATTAAGATTGTTTTTGAGGGTGCGTCTCTTGGAACGTGAATTTGATTACATTGAATATCAGCATATTCCAAGGTCTTTAAATACATTAGCAGATGCAATGGCGTCTCGAATGTTAAATAGACATTTGTAACAATCATAAATGTAAATTTATAAACATTTCATCACACATGTTTAACAAAATAAGCCGGTAATAATGATATATATAGATAGGAGTGTGTCAAAAATATACATCGTCTTCGATCATAGGTTGAAAAACACCTTATGATCGGCAAAAATGATAAGTACAAAAAACCAAAAATGTCATATGTGTCTACAAAAGTGACTAGCCAATCACTGGTGGTGCTCTCTATACAAGACCGCTGCCCGCGCTACCCTACATAGGAACCTCCTGAAAGGTCCTGGGACTGCGACCACGTAGCGCTGAAGTCGGATAGGAATGTCATCTATAGTGGTCTCTGGTATATTCGTCGTCAGACGCTCTAGATCCTATTCCAGCTCGGCTAAGGTCTCTGCGGCCGCATCCTGTGGGGCCGGCGCTGGTACAACTGGTCCTCTTCTCTCAAAAGCCCGGAGATTGGCCGGACGCCGTGGACCTACATTTGCATTTTGAAAATTTATGCTGTCAGTTTTGAGACGATATATAAAAAACAAAAAAATAGATAATTTAAAAACTTGTGAAGAATGAAGTACCTCTGTCGTCCCATTGTTCTCCCTGTGGAAGAACCATGTCCGGATCATTGCGAAAATCCATTCCGGCATAAGGGAAATCCTGAATCGCAAAGACCTGGCCCTCCAGCCAGTGAAAGTAACCATCAGGAAATCGAACAACTGCTGCTCCCTCATCAGGATGTCGGGCCATTACCGCAACCCATCTCGTCAACTTAGGCTCCCGAGGAGCCCCAACTGGAACTGTAAGATGCTGGGGGATCAGCATTGGAACTCTCTCTAGGGCAAAGCTCACAACTAAAGGCCCATATCCAAAAGTCTTCAGTTGTCCTTTCTTTGCCCTGGTTAGTTGGCCCTTCATATTGGCCAACACAGCATCGCACCAGTTGAAAATGGTGCCTTGGAAGCAATCTATAGCCATCCGCATTTGGGATCCAGTGGCCATGTGCAAAGCGGCAGCGCCGCAAAGTCTGGTAACTGTAAAGGCAATCACCATAAGTTCAGGTCGGGATATGTATTTGATTTCTATCCCCTTCTCCTGGTTTTGATTATTGCACCACTCTAGCCGGAGACTAGCAAGGGATTGGCCACCCGGCCTAGTCCCGAATAGAGAGAGTTGCTCGCCCCTGTTAGGCAAGCCAGTGAGAAAGTATATATCGGAGGATTCTATCTCGAGCTGGTGTTCTCCGATGTAAAAGCATTGATCCTGAATGTTCCACCTTTCAACCAGCCACTCTAAGAATGGCACCTGGGCCCTCATGCCAGGTATGGCCCAGTACTTGTAGAGACTGCATGCCTTTAACGCATCAATAGAAGGTTGATGACCTATTGCGGCCAAATCAACATCTTCATGTTCTCTTTCACGCCAATCTAGCATGGTGAGTGATCTACACACCAAAAAATAATGATTAGAATTCATTAAACAAAATTTGGTTGGTTTAATTTGGGGTTTGGGGTTTCAAATCTGCGTTTCACGGGGTACGCACCCCGCGTTCAGAAAACAGAGTGGTGGTACGCAGCTATTCTGAAGGCGGGCTGTGTACCCCGACCTTTTTCCCATATACGAAAAAGTCGGGGTACGCAGGTCGCCCATGGGGCACCTGCGTCCCCCGAAAAACGAACTCTAAAACCCTAAACCCTCCAAAAAATCAAACTAAAACTTGAAATGAAATTCTAAACAGATGAAATTGAAGAGGAGGATGTTGTGAAATACTTGGAAGAGACGGCGCTCGATTCTGACGGTCGGATTCTCCGCAAAGTCCACGGGAAGTTTCTTGTCAAAAGCCCTTTTCTCAACCTCAACAGTAAAATGGTAAAAATGACATGGTAAAAAGTTTTTTTATAGGTTTTTTGGATGAATGAATGCTTAGTTTGTTTATTTTTCACCATGAAAAGATATTTTTCAATGTATTTTTGCCCATCTTAAACAGGTATGAGTAATGTGTTGTTTTTGTGCAGGACAAAAGGACTTTAGAGTAAAATCATCATTTTTTCACGAACCAAGACATCAGAGTCATCTTTTAAGCCCTTTTCTGACTCCTAAAACATGAAAAGATTGCCGAGCGTTTCTTTTACACTCGTTAAAACGGAATTAAAAGACGGTCCCCTTATAGCTCTTTTCTGACAGTAAAAACAGGAAAAGATTGCCGGGTTTTTGTCGTTTCAAACTCGATACGGAAATAAAACGACGTGTCCTTGATCGCTTTTTACTTTCCAGGTCAGAGACACTAATCATGAAAGTACTCCTTGGTCGCAAGATCAAGCGATTCTCTCGGGTATTATTTTATACTTTTTCGGGCTTGGGAGACACAAATTTATGAAAAAGTTCACCTTGGAGTCTTCTTTAGTTTTTTCAGACTCTCTAAAATTGAAAAACGCCGAGTTTCTCCTATACTGGACTAGTTAAAATTTCACAGTAAAGGGCCTGTTCGATTACAAACAGGAACGGACCACTCCTTCTTAGGGTCCGAATTTAAACTAAGTTGGACTCATCCGAAGGATGAGCTTATAATCAAGCATATGTTATCCTCCTCAAGCTTGTAAAAAATAAAGAGGTACTTGCCAGAAATGGTGGGGGAAAAGAGAGAAGAATGAACCGATTTGTTATCCTTTGTTATAGAAGAACCTTATCACCGCTCTTGAACACGACACTTTCCATTCACCTGGGTTGGGAAATCCTTTGCCTTAAAAGTTGATCAAACCACTTTGAAAGTCTTCAACCATTTCCGGGTATTAACTTTGGGTCAATCGTCACCAAGCCATCTGTCGTGTCGTTATGTGTTCAAGAGGTCTCTGCAAATAAACCATTCATATGCAAAATACTTGTCATCCATTTGACCATCCCTGAGTCAGTCCTTACAGCAACATTTCTTCAACTTGAACAATGATTTCGTGTTGTGGGCTTGCCTGCAACGGGTTGCTTTCTATCGACATCAGCACATTATCTAGAAAGATGACTTAGAAATCGTCAGTACCTTGAAGTCTGCATGCATCAATGGCAGGTTTCTCGCCTTTGACGACAGTTTACATCATTGACTTTCGATCGAAGGATTCCGTGACGTGTTCGACATCAACCCATTCATTCACATTTCATGGATTGTACTGGGTACTTTGAGAACCATTGACATCACTGGTGGTCTCTCTCACACTTGTTAACAGTTTACATCATTGACTGGTAATCAAGTGGTTTCTACCATGCTCGACATCAACTCATTTATTCGCATGGATAGAATCATACCAATTCGGGAAGTAGAAATGAAGACCCTGGATCTAGTTTCCACCATCCAGGCTGCGAGGAGTTTTGTATTCATTATATAGTAGACTAATCATAAACAGATGGCTGCGTCCATACTGTGTCTACAAAAGTCTATGATTGTGATGTACTGCAAAATCATTCTTGTATCAGAGCAGTAGTTAGATTATTAGTTAAAGTTTTCAATCTGAGTATGGGAATGCCTACCTCAGCGATGATATTATCTTATATATGTATTTTGTGTTGAATATTTGCAGGTTCTGACCGGGTGCTCCGCAAGATACTCCTTGAAATGATAAAGTACTTCACCCTTCCTAGATCATAAAAACCCTAATATACTACAGGCTTCGCACTTTAGGGGGCAATCTGTTGCACTAAAAAATGTCACCATGACTATTTGCAATTAGTATGGCTCCATCCACTGTCATACTATCCTCCTTGGAAAGTCTCATGCCTCTGCTCTCCATGTCAAACTTCAAGAAAGAGAGAAAAGTCATTTAAAGTCAATTATCTCTGGTACGCAGTTTCTCTTAGCCTTACCTGCGGGTACGCAACCCAAGTTCACAATACCTGCGTACTTGTACACTCTGTATGTAAAGGGGTGGGTGCGTACTCCTGTAAAGGACAAAAGGCGCAAGTTTCACTCCAAAAAAGTTACTTGTGGTCATTTCTAGAGTCTTCTAGAAGCCTGTTTGACGTGTATGAAGCGCCTCCAGATGGTTCATGTATCCCTTCCAAAGAGGGGCTTATCCCATTGATGGTGGACCTGAATAACTTCCTCTAGAGCACTATAAATACAGGCATTGGGCCAAAGGGAGGAGAGGTTGAAAGCTGAACATTCCTAAGGGTAGATGCTGCTGGAATTAGGACTTCCTTGTCGAAGCTTGTGAGGAGAGATTACCATCTTTACTTGTTTCCATTGGGAGGTGGGTGAGCTGATCAGAGTAAGGGAGAACTCTTGTGGACCCTGGGAGGAGCTTGCAAAACACCAAGGCTCAGGTTGTAATGGTTCCTTTTGTTACCTTTTAATACAAATTAGTCCATTCTTCTCAACAATTTGTTATTAATGAGTTGTTTCATATACTCCTTGGTCTATATGTTAAATATGTTTTATTTTATGTGATATTCAGGTGCTATTTAATCGTTTGATTGTTGGTGAATGCAGGTTTCGAAGGGAAGGAGGAGCTCATCTGGATCAACGAAGCTGGACTACTGCAACAGCGTTGGATTACAGGTAGGATCTAAACACTTGATTTCTCATATTGTAAAAGCATATTTAGGGAAGGATTGCTCTTATTTGTCTTGTTTTTCATTAGAAAGTCTTAGGCTTTCTAGGAAGGTCGGTTGTGTCCGCACTAACGACTCTTTCCGCGTGACAGTGACCTAGTGCCATCATCCCGTTTTCACTGGATTGACCTTGTTTTATCACTCGTTCACGAAGATTCGTTGCTGCTTGCCTTTGCTATTGCGGAAACCTTCCTCTTTTTGCTTTCTTTGCTTGGTTGTTTAGGTGATTGTCGTTGAACCAGTCCTCGGATTGTTTCACTACCCAAACACAGATCACAGTTGCTTGGGTTCAATCAACTCTTTTCACGCTTGTTGTGTTTTTCATTGAGTGATTTTATTTCTCTTTACTCGGTGTTGCTGTCTCTCAAAATTCATTTTAAGTGCACAGTGCCATTGAAAAAGAAATCAAACTAATGTCTTTTGCATTCAATAGTTAATGAAAAGAAGAGCATTTCATTGATTTGTGTTCTCAAAAGAAAAATTTCATTTCTTTGTTAGAATTCATCGAACGAAATGGTATTCTTTGGCATGTAGTTTGCATCTAGGTAATTGTGAGAGATCACACGATAAGGTCTAAAATCGAAACTTAATTCAAGATCAATCATAAAATAAACTGAATAAACCTAAAAACGCATTGGAACTTAACGCAAACATCTAGAGGTCTAGGTTAGGGACGTGTTCCGACGTCTTTAAACATAGTCACTATTGTTTCACATTACGGTTGGGTGATTCCTCCTTCTGTGACTCGATAGTGGTCTAACACAGACTGTGCTCCCATGTATCATCGCGTATATAGGGAGACCCCACTAGGATTTTATCCTTGATCCATAGGAAGCCGAGTCTGCCGCCCTGCAAGCCGTAACGCACCGAACACAACATTCGGGAAGATTGACTGCAGTATGGAAAGTCCTTGGTTCTCATACGATTGCCAAGGTGTATAAGCAGTTTTACGGATTGCTTGGTAAACCCTTTGCCTAGAATCTCCAGAGAAGTCACTTTTGATCCTTTTCGGACTCCCTAAAAGAAAAGGTGCCAGTGAGCGTCTTGTCACTTCGTGCTCATTAAACATTCGAAGGAGACTAGAGTCATCTTTTCGTCCTTTTCTCGACTCTTGAAACATGAAAAGGTCAAGTTTAGTTCCTGTGTCTTAAAAATTTATTCGGCCACGATAACATTACCTGGTTAGTTCTTGCGTGCGTTAGCTTGAGTAGGGTCTTTATCGTTAGTTTCCTTTAGGTTTTGTGTGGGGTTTGTCATCCTGGCTGACCCGTCAACTCCCGGTCCAAGTGATCAAGGTTCTCCATCTTCTGTTTCTCCTGAGGTACCAGTTGTAAGCGATACTCTTCCTGTTATCCCGAGTATCCAACCTATCAACGTACATGCCCCGGGCGACGAGGATTACGAAGAAGATTGGAACCCTATCTGGGAGCCTGACGAGGACGATATTCCTGTTACCCCTCCTGGTTTTTCGTCTCCAATGTCTACTTCCCACATGGATGAGACATCTCCCAGTGCAAGTGAGACACCCGTGGTGTCGAATATTGAAACTCCCATTCCAGCTACTTCTCCACTCCCCCCATGATATCAGTCGATGAGGGATAGAATAGCTGCCAGGATGCCTACTACGACTATGTGGGATCCTCAGATCACTCCCACCACGGGACCCTTTGTTTCACAACCCCATACTGCACCTGTTACCTCAGTTCCCACGATTCCAACTGTTTGTGTAGCATACTCAACTCCGGTCGTCAGTGCCGTGACAACGTCTTCATCTACGAACCCTGGTGCTGGTCCCTCTCACGGTCAAGTGAGTAATGGCCAGCCGGAACTTTCATCTGGAGTCGTCGACCCTGCACAAAGTGCTCAACCCTCTTCTGGTCCTGTTCTAGGAGGGGGGCCGTATGATGCCCATGGGCAACCCATTTTGGACCCAAATACGCAAAATCCACTCTTTTATTATGATTCTACTGGCCAGTACCTCCAGTTTACTCAAACCACGCCTCTTCAACCTTTCGTTGAAGTCTCGGTACCATTATCCATTACTTGGGACGCCGGTACTCATTCGTTTCATGGGGGCCAGGCAATTCCTGGATAGCCTCAAGGACCACCTAATCTAGGCCAGCCACCTTATGTGCAAGCCCCCCAAGGGCAACCACTTTATGGCCAGTCTTACCCAGGACAATCTGGGGGCCCACAAGGACAACCCTACCCGGGACAACCTTCGGCCATTGGTGGTCCATCTTTTTCCTATCAGAGTCAACCTTCTGGTTATCCAGGGCAACCTGGTACCCAGCAAGGTTACCCGTCTGGACAACCAGGACAGCCTTACATCCAACAAGGCCAACCTGGTTTCCAGCAGGGTTATCCCGCTGGACAAGCTGGGCAAAATTATATTCCTCAAGGTCAACCAGCAGTCCAATAGGGGTATCCTTCTGGGCAAGGGGGGCAACCCTACGTGCAGCAGGGCCAACCCACTGCTCAGTCCATGCATCCTCCTAGGCAAGGGGGGCAACCCTACGTACAGCAGGGCCAACCCACTGCTCAGCCAGTACAACCTTCCGGGCAAACGGGCCAGCCTTCTGTACAGCAAGGCCAACCCACTATCCGCCCTAATCATCCATTTGGACAGGCTGGCCAACCGCAAGGTCAACCAGTCGTACAACCTGCTCGGCCATCTGTTCCGCAAGGACAACCCTTGGTTGCTCAAGGACAACCTGGCACCCAGCAAGTACGTCCTTCTGGGCAAACAGGTCTATCCCAAACTCAACCAGGCCAACCTTCCGGTCAGATGATCCAAGCCCTGCCGGTTCAAGGACATTATTCTGGGCCCCAAACTCAAACGGGTTATCAAATGCAAGGCGGGCCACGACCCCAACCTTCCTACCAAGCGCAACCTTCTTATCAGCCTCAGTATGGCGCCCAACAAATGTATGGCTACCAACAACCCTAGGGGCAAACTCAGTTTACCCCTTATCAAAATTATCAACAGATGTAGGTCACTCCTTACCAAAATTATCAGTATGCTGCACCTGCGGGTCAAGTTGCTAATACATGGGGTGCTGGGGGGCAGACCCAGGGACAACTGTCTGCATATGGACAGAATCCGTATGGACAGAACCCCTACGGGCAAGGTCCCTATGGGCCAGGCCCTTTTGGGCCAGGTCCATCTGGACAGAGTCCATGGGGGCAACCACCACCTGGTTGGAACCCTGGTACCGCCCCGCTTCCACAGCCACAAATGTCCTTTAACCCTCAGTTGCCATTCTTAGCGACGTTGGAACTTCCGGATGTGTCCAAGTTGACGAATGATCCCATTCTGCATAATCCGTATTGGCCACCAGTTCCAACTAAAATACCCGGTGATTGTCCAAAATTTGATGGCAAAGCTGGTGAAGATCCTCAAGCCCATGTCATGACCTATCACCTCTGGTGTTCATCGAACTCATGGCTTGATGACTCTATCCGGCTCCGCCTCTTTCAGAGAACTCTCACCGGCTCAGCCGCTAAGTGGTACATTGAGCTGAATCGCGGCACGTTTCAAGATTTCAACTCGCTGGCTATGGCGTTTTTAACTCATTTTCAGTTACCCATTCGGTATGAGACGGGGACACATCTCCTCACGTCTCTCAAACAGGACACGGCGACCCATATATCTAATCATATACATGAATGGAGAAGGCGTCGTCGCTTGATCAAATTCTGGATTCCTGATCAACTCCTGACCGACTGGTTCACAACTTCCTTTGTCCCTGCGATTGCACGAGACATCGCCATGGGAGCTTGTGTAACTGAAGAGCAAGCGATCGCACGAGCTCAGTACCTAGACTTAGTATACTCTCAGTCGGGTACTCTATATGATTATTTTCCAGACGCCCCGAGGCCTGGATAGCCCAAGGCTCCGCCCAAACCATCTATCGATGGAGTCATTGGCTCTGTAAATTCGTCATTGAAGAAATCGGCCGCGAACCCTGGGAAGCAAAAACAGAACGCTTCTAATGGAAATGCTCCTCAGGGCCAATCTAATCCTGGAAGTACCTCCGAGGTAAACGCCGTTCAGTCCACCGCGGCGGATAAATCCTCAAAAGGGAAAAATAAAGGGAAAGCTAAAGATAAATTTGGACAGCCCAAGCAGGATTCCCCTAAGCCTCCACCCGAGGAAGGAACTAAACGAAAACCTAAGTATCCTTGTCTCATCTGTGATGAGGATCACTACACTAAGGACTGCCCAAGGCGGTCCGAAGTTAGTCGGTTATTGAAAGGTGCTCCTGTGACTCCTGTCGTGCTTAAAGAGCCTTTCCCTGCCCAGCAGACTCAAATGGTGGCAGACCCGTCTCAACCCTCTTCCTCGTTCGGTTCTCAGGTGTTCATGTCTGGAACGATTCCCATCCATGTTTCAACTCGAGCGAAAGACTATCCATCTCATGCCGGGAAAGAGCCGGAGGTTCCCTCCAGCGCTCCTCCGTCTAGTTCTGGTCCTCTCCACATCGAAAGGCCTAGCGTTGAGACGATCCCCCGACCCCCTCCAAAAGGTGTACTCAGGAAGTCATCTTACAACCCTAATGCTCGTGCTGCCCAGCATTATAGCATTGTTGAGGACTTAGCTCAGGCTCCGTCTACTATGTCCACTCTAGAAGTCCTCCAAAGCTGCCCCTCCCAGAGGAAGTCCTTGCTATCAGCTATTGGTGGCATCGACCCGGCGGATTCAGATTTGATTTCTTTTGATCTTGAGGGTTTTACACAGAGACTGCCTCACCAAGTCGCTTTCCTTATACAGGTCATCATCAATAGCAAAACGATTCATCGTACAGTTATTGATGAAGGTGCCTCAACCTGCATCATGTCTGTTGCTTGCTGGAAGGCTATTGGTTCCCCTACTTTGAGTCAGTCTCCTACGATGTTAGAAGCTTTCGATGGAAGAGAGTCCCGTCCTTACGGTATCCTCCAACGCTTGCCCATCTCTTTGGAAGGGAAGACCGTAGAAGTGGAGGTCGAAGTTGTTGACGCCAATCTTACCTACAACCTCCTCCTCGGACGGAGCTGGACATACGCCATGCAAGCTGTGGCTTCCTCCCTGTTCCGTGTCATTCGTTTCCCTCACCAGGGGAAGATTGTCACGGTGGACCAGCTCTCCTTCTTCGCCTCTTCTTCTGAAGGTAATGTGCCATTCATGGAGCATACCTCTAAGTCACTCGAGAGCGTGGGTGCCGGACTTTTCAAAGATCCCACTTTAATGGGAGTCTTTCCCCTCCCACCTCCGAATCTCGCCCCTATTAACATGATCTCTGTACGCTCTGATCCGTGGGTTCTTCCTCCTGCTAATCAGGAAGACTCTTGGGGTGATATGATGCCGTTGAGTCCTGCCGAACTCAACTACATCGAGATTGTCACTGCATCGGCTCCCCCTGATGAACCTGCTCTCCCGAGCAGTGTTCCCGATTCATATGTTCATTTCCCTTGGCTAGGAGATGAGGCTACTTCGGATCCATTGAAGGAAATATTTCCTTCCGATGAAGCCATCATAGAGACAATGTCTCTCGAAGAGCTCCCTTGGTCAGATCACCACCACCGCTCTTCGTTTCTCCCTCCCCATCCGGAAATGACCGCATGTCTCGAGCGGTTTGCTTCGTGTGTCCCATCCCCGCCCCTCCAAACACCCATTCAGCTTTATCAAGTGTCTTCAGAGGGCAATATGGGAAATATCACGCAAACCCAACCGATCGACATCTCTGTCAAACCAGGGATTGTCGAGCACATTTATATCGGAGTCACTTGCACTCCAGAGGAAGTTCAACTCTACACTACTCTATTTCGCGAATTTCGTGATGTCTTCGCATGGTCCTATGAGGAAATGCCCGGCATCGACCCTAGTATAGTGGTGCACGAAATACCTACATATCCAGGTGCTAAGCCTGTTCGTCAGCGCTTACGCCCTGTGCACCCCCGAAAGGCTGCAGCCATCAAGGCCGAAGTCGAAAATCTTCTTAAAGCTGGTTTCATTTACCCCATTCCCCTTACGGATTGGGTGTCTAATATAGTCCCTGTGAATAAAAAGCAAGGCACTATCCGGGTCTATGTTGACTACCGTGATATCAATCGTTCCTGTCCGAAGGATAACTTCCCTATGCCCTTCATCGATCAGCTTATTGACGAGTGCGCAGGAAGTGAAATTTACTCGTTTATGGACGACTTCTCTAGCTATAACTAGATCAACATTGCACCCACAGACCAGCATAAAACAACTTTTATTTGTCCTTGGGACACCTTCGCCTATAAGAAGCTTCCTTTCGGTCTAAAGAATGCTGACGCTACATTTCAACGTGCAATGTCTTATGCCTTTCATGACATTTGTCACATTGTACAACCTTATCTGGATGACCTCCCAGCTCATTCAGCTAAGCGTCAGGACCATCCCTCTCATCTTCGCGAGATTTTTCTCCACTGTCGACACTACCGCATTAGGCTTAATCCTCATAAATGTGTCTTCTGCGTAGAATCAGGCCGACTGCTCGGGTTCATCGTCTCCCGAGAAGGCATCCGTCTGGATCCCCTCAAAGTTGAGGCCATCTTGAATCTTCCTCCCCCTGGCTCCTTGCAGCAATTGCAGAGCTTGCATGGCAAAGCGAATTTTCTTAGACAATTCATTCTGAATTATGCCGAAGTGGCTAAGGGTTTCACACGGTTACTAAAGCGAGACACGCCCTTTCGTTGGGATGCCATCGCTCAGGAGTCTTTCGAGCGACTCAAGGACCTCCTTGTCTCGGCCCCACTCTTAAGACCTCCGAACTACCACCGTGATTATACTCTCTATATAGTTGCCGCTGACACCACCATCGGCATGGTCCTGGTGCAGGATGATGATGATGGCAATGAGCACGTTATCTATTACCTTAGTCGCAATCTCTTGGATACGGAAACTCGCTACGCTTATGTCGAGAAGTTGGCATTGGCAGCTGTCTGCGCCGTCCAACAATTCCGGCACTATATCCTGTTGCGCACTACGACCGTGATTTCCGACTGCAACTCAATGACGTACATTTTGTCGCGTCAGCTGCTGGGGGGCAAGTACTCGAAATGGATCGTAATCCTACAAGAGTTTGACTTGGAATTTACTGCTGCCAAGTCTAAGAAGTCTCTGGTCTTTGCAGAATTGCTCTGTTCTTTGCCATCCCCTTCTGCACCATCTCGTTCGGAAGAGCATATCTCGGATGAAACATTGTTTCTAATCAGCACCCTCGACCCTTGGTATGGGGACATCATCGTATATTTGCAGACGTCTTCCTTCCGTCCCAATGTATCAAAAGACGCTCGACGGAGGATTCGTCACCAATCTCAACCCTATCGCATTATTGGCGATACCCTGTACCGCCTCGGCGTTGATTCTGTTCTCCGTCGATGTTTGACTCTCGAGGAGGCTGAGCGGGTGTTGAATGACTGCCACTCCGGTGCTTGTGGCGGCCACATGTCCGGATATGCCAGCGCCCAGAAAATCCTCGGTGCTGGTTATTTCTGGCCTTCTATCTTCAAGGATTGCATCCTTGCCGTCCGTGCATGTCATGAATGTCAGATCTACCACTGGAAAATGCATGCACCTCCTGCACCACTGCACCCTGTTGTTACCGTAGGTCCATTTGCCAAATGGGGCATCGATTATACGTCCTGTAACCCTCGTTCGGCCAGGGGGCATGGGTATATCATCGTTGCTGTGGATTATTTCACCAAATGGGCCGAAGTGATGCGTACATTGAACGAATACGGTTACACAACGGCGCAGTTTTTGTTTAATCATGTCATTACTCGGTTTGGAGTCCCCCAGGCTATCGTCACGGATCACGGAAAACATTTCCGTAATCACATGATGACGGAACTAACGACCCAGCTAGGCTTGCGTCAAGATAGTTCGACGCCGTATTACCCTCAATCCAACGGCCAAGTTGAAGCTGTGAACAAAGTTTTGATCACAATGCTCCAACGTACCGTGGGTACACACAAGTCTAATTGGCATCTGATGCTGTTCCCCGCCTTGTGGGCCTATCGGACCTCTGTGAAGGACGCCACCGGTTTCACCCCTTTTCAGCTTGTTTATGGACTGGAGGCCACCCTTCCTGTTGAGTGTGAGATTCCTTCGTTAAAGTTAGCTGTCGAGTTGCTTCCCAACACCACTCCGGTGGAGGAACGACTTCTTTATTTAGAACGGCTAGACGAGACTCGTCGCTTAGCCTCTCTAGCTATTGAAGCGCAGAAGAAGAGGGTTAAGGCTCACTTCGACAATACCATTCAACCTCGTTCCTTTGTTGAGGGAGATCTAGTACTGCTCTATGATCAAGCTAAAGATAAGCTGGGGGCAGGTAAACTCGAATCCATGTGGCTAGGCCCCTATATCGTGAAGAGAGTTCTGCAAAAGGGGGCATATGAGCTGATCGACTACGAAGGAAATCCTCTCGACAAGCCCCGCAACGGGCTCTATTTGAAAAAATACTATGCATGATTTCGTGCACCTAGTTTGTACATACGTGTGTTTTAGCAAGTGTGTTATGTGTGCATGATTTCTTGTTGTGCTTTGGTGTGAAGGTGTGTTTTCCTCTTATTGTGTTTTCTGCTTCTTGTGCAGATGTCTAGTGCACCTTATGTTGGTTTCGCTGATGGTGCCTACCGTAGCACTTGCAACTTGTCTTCTGCGGCGTGGGCGATCTATGATCCTCACGGCGAGTTGCTAGATCTTCAAGGTGTATGCTTGGGTCGTACCACTAAAAATGTTGCCGAATACAGTGCTGTAATTGAATTACTAGCTGAAGCAGTTGATCTCAGCATTCGTGCATTGCTGGTAAACCTGGACTCTCAACTCGTCGTCCACCAACTCAACGGGCGATATTCCGTCAGAGACCAACGCATTCTAAGGTTGTATCTACGTGTAAGATTGTTAGAAAGGAATTTTGATTACATCACATATCAACACATTCCGAGACGATTAAACACGTTAACTGATGCATTGGCAAACCATGTGTTAGACAGACATTTGCGTAATAGATAAACATCATACAAGAAGACATAGAAAGCATAATAAGACCATAGAATAAGCATATGTAAATAAATTCTTTTCCAAGCATAGTTTGCATGTGTGTTTGCATGTGTGCTTTTAAGCTTGCATAAAAAATGAAAATATGTGGATCGCATGTTGTGCAACTGATACATTAGATCACATTTGTGTTAGACATTTGCATAGCATATAAAACATCATCATATGTAAAAGATCCATCCAAAATCGGTATATATATATATATATATATATATATATCGTGTGGCGCACTAAGGCGCTCAAAAATAAGTGTATATGTCTGAAATAAGGCCGATGTCCTCAGTACATCTGAGACATGTGTCTCTCAAAAAACATCAGTGGAAATAAAACCTAGATGTCTATTGTGGTGGGTTGTGCTCTCTGTAGCACATGGCTGCCCGTGCCACCCACCTCAAAAGGCGGTGCATCCTGGGTTCCACCCCCACTGTGTGGATCTGAGATGCTATGGGGACCTCCTCAATCCCCTGGTAATCTGGCACCCCTGCCAGTAAACCCTCAAGGTTATGTAGCATGATCTCCGGTGTGTTGACTCCTGGAGGAGCCAAGGCCAGGGATCCAGCACCCTGCCCCTCTCTCCGTGCCTCTGGGGCTAGACCAAGGGGTCTCGTGGGTCCCACATCTGCACATCATAGCATTCATCAAGACATGTACATGAAAAAATTAAAAAAAAACATTAAAAAGATAAAAAATTAAAAAAAAAAAAAAGAGAGATCAAGTGTCTTACCTCCATCGTCCCAATGCTCTCCCGCAGGCAGTGGCATGTCGGGATCACCGCGAAAGTCAATACCGGCATATGGCCAGTCCTCTACGAAAATGACCTGTCGATCCAACCACTCTCGAAAATAAACACCCCACACCACTGGGCGGCCGCCACCTCCACGCGGCATGACATGGCCCCATCGACTGGCCCTCGTCTCCCGGGGACCTCTGGGTGGATCCACAACCATATCCTGTAGCTGTAAGGCCGGCACCCACTCCAGCATGAGAGGAAGTAAGAGCGACCCATAATCCAACTGCTTCGACTCTCCGCGTCGACAGTTACTCAGTTGTCTCTTCATGCTGATCGTTACTGCTGCTGCCCAGTTGAATACGGTGGGCTGTAAACACTCGAGAGCTAATAGTAAATGGGTCTTTGAGGCCTCATGATTGGCCAAGCAACCCGCTGCCCGTGTCACCATGAAGAGTATGGTGCGAAGAACGATGTCATCCACCGTCGGAATACCCACCTTCCCACTCCGTGTTTTAACGGCCCGTGGGCACACTCGAGCCATGAGCTGGTCAAGGGTCTCACCACTGGGCCGTTGCCCCTCCAGAATGGGCATCTCGCCCCGGCGTGACAACCCAGTCAAAAAATAAATATCCGTGTAATCGAACTCGATATCACGGCCTCGGATCGTGAATTTTCCGTCAACTGGGTTCCAAGCTCTGATTAAGAGCTCGAGGAGATCAGGTTGCGCTCTCAGGCGCGGAGTGAGGAAAAATTTTAGGAATCCGCATGCCCGCATTGCATTTCGGCAATCCGCATTGGCATAAGCTGCTATATCTTCGTTATCGTGAGCTCTCTCTTGCCAAACAAATGCCATTGTGTCCTGCATAACCATGAAAAAATATTAGGGCCCTGACCGTTGAAGTTTGTACGTTCAAATTCATAAAAATAAAATTTCACGGCGTCAGCGCGGCTGTTTTTAAAACAGTCGCGCTGATCATGGCGCCCCTTTGTTTTTTCCTTGGGTCAGCGCGGAAGCACACGTGTTTTCCGCGCTGATCCGAGAGGTGGTGTGTGTAAATTTAATCGATCAGCGTGGACCCGATGGGGAAATCCGCGCTGACCGAGAGCGCATCAAAGCTCAAAGAATTCGCCCAAATGGCCAAATCCCACCGTGGAAATGCTGCAAAAAAGGCTCAAAATGAAGCGCAGGGAGAGGAGAACCTACCTGGAACAAGCTGCCGGATGGATGGTGTCCGCACGGGATGGAAATCGCTCCGTCAACCTCGCAGCTCCACAACGTTCTCCACAACTCAAAATGGTAACAATGGTAAAAAATGGCTTTTACCCCCCTATTTATGGTAAAAAATTTGTAATTGACTATGGTTTTTTATAAATGTGGGTTTTTGTCATGTTTTTACCATGGATTTCGTGCTAATGTCGCTATATTATGCTTTTATGCATGTTTTACTATGTTTTTTAACATGTCGAACAGGTTTACGCGGGTGGTGTTCTTGTGCAGATTCTAGTAACCGGCGTGGTCACAACGGTTCTATGTACACTTGGTCCCAAAAAACGTCGTCTTCAAGCTCTTTTCCGACGTAAAGCAAGAAAAGATGGCCGGGTTCCCTCTCGACTCGTTAAACGGAACGAGAGGCGGTCGCTTTTAAAGCTCTTTTTTCGACCGTTTAACTTAAAAAGATTGTCGGGTGTTTGTCGTTTCGCACTCGTTATTGGCTCCAAAACGACGTACTTCCGACCGCTTTTTTACTTTTTCGGGTCGAAGTCACTATTCACGAAAAGTACTCCTCGATCATACTGGTCGGGCGGTTCTTTTGAGCATTGTTTTATACTTTTTCGGGCTCGAGAGACACAACTTTACGAAAAAGGACCCCCCTGGAGTTTTCTTTTCCGCTGTCTTTTCAGACTCTCTAAACAGGAAAAGACGCCGAGTTCTTCCTTTGTCAGACTCGTTAAAACTTAATGACATTGGACATCGTCGAAATGACGCCTTCCAAGCATATGCTATCCCCGTCAAGCTTGTCCTCCAAAAATAATCGGGGTACCTGCCAGAAATGGTGGGGAAAATGAAACTGTAATAATGGTTGTGTCAGCAGTATGTCGCTCTTGAACATGGCACTCGTCTGCATTCGTGTCTGGGTGGGGTTTTCTCATCTTGTTTTACACTAGCCTCCGTGGGTTTGGGTTATCCTATTTGACCTTTCATCTGCTCATTTCCTTGTCACCATGACCTCTGCTCATTTGATGTCAGATACTGCCAAATCCGCTGTCGTGCCGCCGATATGTTCAAGAGAAGTTGGCCTCTGCAAGCTTACCACCTCCCTCTGATGTCTCACACAAATTTTTTTATCCTTCTCTGTCTCGTGTCGATGATGTGGGAAACACTATGGCCCACCTTCGGTCAAGGTTACTTCCTGTCGACTTCAGCTCATTATCCAGGAAAGTGACCAAGAGACTTCCTTCAGGTGCCTTAGAGCCTGCATGCCTCAATGGCAGGTTCTTCGTGTTCGACGTGAGGTTTTCATCATTGGCCTCCGATCGGATGATTCTGCGGGTGTTCGACACCAGCTCATTGATTCACACGCCGCGGATTGTACCTATAAGTACCTTGAGGACCATTGTCATTATTGGTGGTACCTCTCGCGTCTGTTAACAGTTTTCATTATTGGTTGGTAATCAGATGATGTTCATGCATGTTCGACTTCAGCTCATGTATTCACATGCTTGGACTTGTACTTTGTTCGGGTGGGGATGAAGCGCAAGACCCTGGTTTTTGTCTGTTGCGGACCAGGCTGCGATTTTGTGGATTGTTATTACATGACTCATTGATGGATGGCTGCGCCCATACCTGAGTCTTTGGGATGGCTGCGACCATACCTTCTTATCATCATGGTCTCTTCAGCTGGGTGGCTGCGTCCATACCACAGACCGTCTTCGTATGTCTTTTGGATGGCTGCGCCCATGCCTAGACTACATGTAATCGAGATATCAGTTGTACATACGTGCAGGTCCTTCCTGGTGGTGTTCCAGTTCAGCAGTGTTGTAAAGCATTTCACCCCTCCCACTCTCTCGGGCTTCATGCTTTAGGGGGCATCTGTTACGCAGTAATTTGTCACTGTCTCCCTGTCAGTCTCCCTACTGTATCATGAATTCAAAATAACCATGCTCATGATCTCTAAACTGGCCAAATGACCCACTTTGCCAAAGTTTATTTCATCAGCGTGACTGTTATTAAAATAACCGCGCTGATTGGCGGCTGATAGTGCAACTGATGCGTTGCCAGCGTGGAAGCACACGGGTTTTCCGCGCTGATTGAATTTCATAAGCCAGCGCATCCTATGATTGTATTAAGTCGCGCTGACACAACCTGCTCCGTTATTAATATGCGACGTCAGCGCGCCAGTCCAGTTATGCACCCGCGCTGATCCTGTTTGGGCGAGTTTGTTCTAACAGCCAGCCTTCCAGATGACTCCAGACCTGGTTTTTGACCTTGTGAATGTCGCCCTACCTTCTATGGCATGTATGTTCGTCATTTGAGCCACCTTCCTTGGAGATAAGCTCATCCTCCCACCATTCATGGAGACTCCTTCTCCTATTTAAACCTCCACCATTGCCATGAGAAGCTAGTTTTGGATAGTGTGGAATTCATAGTGCTTAGAGTGCTGCTGCTAGTAGGTAGTTGGTGTGACAAGTGTGGATTTGCTAGAGGAAGCTTAAGGAAGGTTGTGAGTATTGCTTGTGTGAGAGAGAGTTTTTGTCTTGGGAGAATCTACCTCCAAGGGTGAATGCTTAAGAGACTTGCTGGCTGGACCCTCTAGAGAAGGACTCAGCGTCAGAACTTTGGTTGTACCTTTCTCTGTTATTGATTAATAATAGATGACTACTGTTATGGTTCCATTCTCATTTGTCTTTGTAATGGTTAATGTGAATTACATCCTTTCTGACTGATGTATAATTGCATTTATTAGATTTCACGCTTGTGTTTGTGTTTCTCTTCGTGTGTGCAGGTATCTATCTACGGGGATCATGGAAGATCGTGACCAGCCAAAGCGAAGGAGCGAGAACGACATCTCTTCATCAAACAATAGCATTGGAATCCAAGTAGGTGTTCATTGCCTATCTTTTATTTGCAATTAGGAACTTGCACAGTAGCATTGATTGATTGTTGCTAGACCCATTCTGGGCTAGTAGGGATCGCCTCTATCCATAGAGGGGATGTACCTCTCCAACAAGTATACTAGAGGAGATTTCAAAGTTTTGAGTTTGGTGTTTCAGGTGAAATTCGAATTTGCAATACATACTTCAGGATCGACAAATGACTTTCTACGGTTTGAGGCTCGAGTAAGCCTTGGGAGGCAACTTGAATTATATAGCTTGGAAGGATGTGATGGAGAAAGTTCTAGAGGATAATGGCCTCAAGGAATTCATTGATCAAGACATTCATAAGCCACCAACATTAGATGCAAAAGATCTGGCTGAATGGAAGAAGTGTGTGGCGAAGGCGAGGCGGATAATCCTTGAGGGAGTTCGAGATCACATTGTCTCAAGTCTCCATGGAAAGGAAACACCATATGCCATGTGGAAAGCATTGATGGACCTGTTCCACAACAACAGTGACCATAGGAAGTTGGCACTTAAATATAAACTTCAAAAAATCAAAATGGAGAAAGGAGAGACCATTCCAAAATACTTGACCAAGTTCACTCACTATCATGATGAAATTGGAAGTGTTGGAATAACTATCGCCGAGGATGATATGGTGAGCCTAGCTCTCCTAGGCCTTCCCAAGAGTTGGAATAGCTATCATGACTTTGTAAATGGGAGGGAGAAGCTTCCAGATTGGGAATGACTGTGGTCGAATTTGATGTAGGAGGAGATAAGAAGGAACACTAGAGATGGTTCATCATCAAAGACTGATGATGAGGGAAATTGTGCCTTAGAGAGTAAGGAAAGGAAAGGGAAAGGGAAGGCATCCCATTCCAAATCAGATTCTTTCCATTGAGGTAAGAAGAAAGACATGATGAAATTTAAGTGCTTTCATTGTCACGAGCTGGGCCATTTTGCTACAAATTGTTCGCTCAAGAAGTCCAAGAAGAAGTCCTCAGGAGGAGTGGCTGGTGAGGCTTTGGCCTCTCAATTCAAATTCGACTTTACCCTCATTGCATGCATGGTGTCATCAATGATGGGTAGTGTATGGTACCCTGACAGTGGAGCTTCCACATGACTAGTGATAAGGAGTTGTTCAG
This sequence comes from Pinus tabuliformis, assembly GCA_031772625.1. Taxonomy (NCBI): domain Eukaryota; kingdom Viridiplantae; phylum Streptophyta; class Pinopsida; order Pinales; family Pinaceae; genus Pinus; species Pinus tabuliformis. The sequence continues at coordinate 1,062,674,368 of CM062818.1, forward strand.
TGACCTAGATAAGAAAGATCTCTAGATGCATATCGAGATGGGTGACGATGGGAGGTATAGTGCTATTGAATTGGGCAAGGTTACTTTTCAGAGGGAGAAGGGTTCTCCTCTCATCTTGAGAGATGTTATGTATGTGCTTGGGTTGAAGAAGAACTTAGTATCAATCACCATGTTGGATGATAGAGGCTATGATGTAGTCTTTAGCAAAGGAAAGGTGTTCCTTCGACACATAGCCATGGGTTAGGTAAAGAAGATTGGGATTTGAGTTAAGAATATCTATAAGTTGGAGGTAGAGGATTGTGCTACTTTGAGAACGAAAGCAGAGAAGGTGCAGATCTGATATGTTGGCGAGTAGTGGCATAGGTGATTGGGTCACTTGCATCATGGGCCTTTGAAAATCACAAAACATATCTCTATCGGTCTTCCCAAAGGTATGCTAGAGCAAGTTGATACATGTAAAAGGTGTACTTTGGGAAAATACAACAAGGCTTCCTTTCACGACAAAGACGGTTGAGCAGAGGTGATACTAGAGTGAGTTCATTTAGATGTGTGTGGACCATTCTCGATAGCATCCACGACCAAACACAGGTATTATGTTATCTTCGTTGACGACTTTTTTCGTAAATGCTGGATATTTTTCATGTAGAATAAGGATCAAAATTTCACAAAGTTTTGTGAATTTAAAGCACTGGTTGAGAAAGAGTCTAGCAAGAAGGTTACAACTCTAAGGAGTGATAATAGTGGTGAGTATGTCTCAAATGAGTTTAAGAACTTCTATGCATCAGAAGGGATTAAACAGGAGTTAACGAAACCCCATAACCCATAGCATAATGGGGTGGATGAGAGGAAGAATAGAAGCATTGTAGGGAAGAACGAATGATATTGCATGATCAAGGCCTAGCACTACACTTGTGGGCCAAGGCATGCAACACAACTATTTATTTGCAGAACAGAACCCCACATCAGATACTTGTGATGAAATCACGAGAGGAAGCTTACTCCGGTAAGAGACCAGATGTTGGTCACTATATGATTTTTGGGTCATCAGTATATTTCCATGTGACCAAATATGCAAGAAAGAAGCTTGAGATGACAAGAGAGTTGGGGATATTTGTGGGGTACACTGATACACCTCACAACTATCGGGTGTACTTACCAGCTAGAAGGATGACAGTGGTTTGCAAGGATGTCAGATTCAATGAGGATAAGGCCATATGATGTTCCCTTGAGAGGGAGCTTCAAATACATGTGATTGAGGAGCTCTTAGCTCCTAATTTTGAGGAGACTAGAATTGATTTGGAGTAGCCACATGCAAAGGATCCGAGAGTGGAGGAAACCACTTAGGTAGAGTCTTCTAGAGATGGGAGAAAGCACACTAGAGAGGTTGACAGGTTATTGTATGATGCATGGGAGAATGTGAGAGCACCCACATATTAGCGCAAAAAAAGGAGGTCACCTGAGAGGTACACTGGATACATGGATTTCATGAGCGGATGTGTTGAGACAGAGCCATCTTCCTTTGAGGAGTTAGTGCAAAAACTAGTGTGGGTTGATCCCACGGTGGAGGAGTATGACTCCATAGGTCATAACATTGTTTGGGATGTTGTCCCAAGACCGGAGGACAAGTCAGTGGTGAGCTCCTGATGGCTTTACAAGGTAAAGCAAGCTGCAGATGGTAGTGTGGAGAAGCATAAGGCCAGGTTTGTGGCTTGTGGCTTTTCACAGGTAGAGGGGATTTACTATGATGAGACCTTTGCTCCTGTTGCAAGGTACTCATCGATCAGATCTATATTGGCACTATCAACGCAGATGGGTTGGAAGATATATCAGATGGATGTAAATATAACCTCCCTTAATGGCACGATTGAATAAGAGGTGTATATAAAGAAACTTGAAGTTTTTGAGACCTTTGACCATGAGTCACATGTGTGCAAACTCAAGCGAGTGTTGCATGGGCTAAAGGAAGCACCATGTGCTTGGTACACTAGGATCGATAGCTACTTCACCGGGTTGGGCTTCACAAAGTGTGAAGTAGATGCGAACTTGTACCACATAGTGGTGGAAGGTAAATTGTTGATCATTGTTTTATATGTTGACGATTTGATTATGACAGGTGATGATTAGTTGATCAAGTCTTGCAAGGAGGAACTTGCAAGAGAGTTTGAGATGGAGGAAATGGGGCTCATGCATTACTTTCTGGGCATGGAAGTATGGTATGGTGATGGGGAATTTTTTGTGTCTCAGGGAAAATATGCCAACAAGATACTTAGGAGGCTCTGGCAAACCCATGGAGACTCCTCTAGTAGGTAACTGGATGAAGGAGGATGTTACTTCGGGGGAAGTAGTGGAAGCTATTGTTTACAGGCAACTTGTGGGTTCACTCTTGTATTTGGTGAACACACAACCAAACATGTGCTATCCAGTTAATCAACTTAGTCAAGCAATGGTTAGGCATACCAAGTTGTATTGGAAGGCGACCAAGCATGTGTTGAGATACCTCAGGGGCACTACTTAGTATGGATTGTGGTACAGATGGACAGAGTGAGTGAAGATTCAAGGATTCACTAATATATATTGGGTTGGGAGTTCATCTGATAGGAAGAGCACATCAGGAGGGATCTTCAGTATTGGGTCAACATTTGTTTCTTGGTACAGTAGGAAACAAAGATCGGTTGCACTCAGTTCTACAGAGGCAAAGTACATGGAATCTAGTTAGGAAACATGTGAGGCCATCTGGATGAGGAAGATTCTGGTTGGTTTGTTTGGTCAACAGATGGATCCAACTATGATTTACTTTGATAATCAGAGTTGTATCAAACTCTCTGAAAAATCAAGTTTTTCATGATTGATCCAAGCATATTGATATCCGATATCATCATCCTCGAGATTGTGTATTGAGGCAGATTATGTTGTTGGAGTATGTTAGTGTCAGTATTTGCATACTGCCATCAGTGATAAAAAATCCTCTTTCCATATCATATTAGGGTCCCATTCTGAAATTTTTGTCATTCCACTACGTCGTCATGCAAAAATTTGGTCACTGAAGGTTGAATTAGGGTTTCCTTTAGTCCTTTTAGAAATTTATCCCTTGCTGGCTCATTTCAACCCTACTGAGTATCCATTGTCCATAAAGTTAATGACATCATGCCATCACATCAGTCATGTCATCTTGAAATTCAGTCCTTCGAGGTCTCATTAGGTCTTTTAGGGTCTTTCAAAGTTTCATTAGGTCATTAGGGTTTCCAAGGTTCCAATAAAACTCCATTCCATTGCATAAGACCAACAAGTAAAGGGTGATCAAATAACATCTCTTCACCATATGAAGATGATTTGTAAAGAGAAATTCTTATTTTATCATGTCATTTTATGTTCACTATATGTAATAAGTACTGTTCCTAATTTGCCAACTCAATCTCTATATGCCAAATTCATTAAAGAAAAGTCAAATTCAAAGAGTTCTTAAAGACCATCAAAAGATCAATTTGTCAAAGAAAATAGTCAAGTGAAAGGGTAATGTTTCAAAAAGTTAAGTAAATGCCAAAGGGAGATGTCTTTTCCCAAGGGTATCCAAATCATCATTTTCCACAAGCATTAAACCCTAATTTCCTCTCCCATTGAGCTAGGATTAGCTATCGAATTAGAGACATCTGAGTAGAGGAGGCCTAAGGGAGATAATTTCAGAAATTATGAGGCCATTCCAACTCATAAACATCAAGTCACTATCATTTTTCAAGAAGTCATTCCAAGGGACAAATTATTTGCCACACATAGGGCTAGTTGTTCTTCAAAGTATGTTTCCAACTGAAAAGAGATGAATTTTAAAAAAGTGAGAGAGGTTTTTGTCTATAATAGGAAAAAAATGAAAAAGCCTCCTTTAGTTTTTACATAGGTGTGATGGTTTTGGAGAAATGTCAAAAATACAATTTCTACAAGAGAGTTGTTGCACTTTTGGAGTAACCTTGGGAAAATAATTTTTTCTCCTAGCTGGAATGTCCCAATGACTTCCTTAATGAGTCAAATGATAACTAGAGAGAAATATATTTCCAATCAGCTATCATGAGCTCAATTTGGAGTTGAGTAAGACCTCCAAAAGTTTCATTCAAGAGAACACTTCATTTTTGCACCCTCATTCTGCACTTTTTGACCAGTTGTGGGACAATCCACTTTTGAAGGGTCCAATCAAGTCCAATTTGAAAACTGAAGGTAGATTTGAAAACTAGACAGGACGCAATTTCCGATGAGCTATCCTGGGCTCAATTTGGACATAGGGAAGGCAGTCAAAGTCAACCTTGAAGTTGGAGGGCAGGTTTGACTAGAGTGTTGTGCGTTTGCCTGAAATTTTTGTGCATTTCGTAAGGGCACTGCGCGCCTGTAAAGAGAGGGCGCGTTTGACCATATTGCTGCGCATTTTCCTAGAAACTTCTAGAGGTTTCCCATAGAGCACAACATCCTTTCCAAACTTCAAAATGTGTCACCAACATGCTCCAGCACCACAAGTAGGTTGAAATCACATCACTCCTCTCCTCCATAGTTGAATTATATGGTGGTTCATTGTGTTTTTGTGTCCTACTAGATTCAAAACCATAGTAACACAATATCATTCCTAAATTCCATTTCCTAACTTCCCACTATCATTCCTACATTTCAAAACTACCCCATGTCACCTCCCTCATATCACACATCCCCATTTCCATCTCCTCAATTTCCTCACACCATTCCATACTCTCTACACCTCATTCCATTTCATCATCTCCCTAGGATTTGACTCCAATAACTCATGGCAGAAGAAGAGAAATAAAGTCATAGTGAGGAAGAAAGACAGGAGAGGAGGCTATCTAAGAGAGGAGGAAGAATCATTAGACATGAGCCAACCAATACCAGAGAACTCATGGCATCTCCCATCACTATGACATGCTTTAACCAGGGCAAAACTCGAAAGAGCCCATGCAAAGATAAAAACCTTGACCAAACAAGAGGAGAAAAGGAGGGTATAAATTCTTGTCGAGGCATCACTCCATGCCTCAAACACATAATCAACTGTCATCCAACTGATTTTGACAACTTTTGAAGCAAATTTTGTAACTTGTGAATTACTGTGTTTTTTGAGGCATTTTTAGCACAGTCAAAAGGTAAAACAAGCAGCACCTAGGGTGATGTGCTCTTTATTGGGGCATCTGATGAGAAAAACGTCAGCGTATTTGGATTTAGAGTGATGAGGACATGCACCCTATGCATTGGCTAAGAATTTGGAGACAAACAGGTCAGCCAAAAAGGTTAAAAACCACCAAAAAACCACCTTTCTGCCTCATTTCTGGCTTGGTCGCTGCACATTTACTAGCCTTGGGAGATTGAGTTTTTGACAAGGAAAATGAGCTCCAAATTGAAGATTGAATACATATCTGGAAATTAGACTTGAAGGGATTTCCAACTAGCTATCTTGGAGCAAATTTGGACACCGGGAAGGCACCCGAAAGCAGATATCTGGAAATTAGACTTGAAGGGATTTCCAACTAGCTATCTTGGAGCAGATTTGGACACCGGGAAGGCACCCGAAAGTAGTCTTGAACTTTGAGGGCATGTTTGACACTGAAAGGGCACATTTAACAAAGAGAGGGCGCCTTTGACAATCTTCTCCAATTTTCACAGTTTCTCTCCAAATTGATTTTCACCTATGGGAAATTGATGTTTTACTGATGTAATTGATAAGGATGATGTAATTATTACGTTTTTTACTGTTACATAGGGTAAATACATTAGGTAAATGGCCTACATGAGGTGTAATGGATCAGTTCATTTAAGATAGGAATGAGTCACTTGGACCATCCTACAAGTTAGCTATCAGTTCAAATTTTTGTGTAATATCTTCCGCACCTCATGGATTCGACCCCTGAGGATGAGGGGAAGTGGTTTCTAGGTCTATTTAGTCCCTTTCTTCACCATAGACAAGGGTTGGACTCTCTTGGATGTTGTAATAGCTTTTAGACTTTGGCATGGAATATATTGGATGCAGTTGCAACTATTTTGGTGGGATTCCTGTGGCATCGTATTTTGATCTTGTTTATTCTTTAGTTTCATATGTGTGAATGTTTTGTTACTTTTATGATCCATTTCACTCTAATTATGATTTATTTTCAAGGTGTGATAAGTAGAATTCATCTTTGTATGCTTTGTTTTGGGAAAATCATCATAGATTGTTTCATTTCTTCAATTTAAAAAGAATTCATGACCCTCATGCTCTTTTTATCATCTCACTAGTCTAAACCATCTCATCACTATACTACGAAGTTTAAAATATCTTGCCTACCTTTCCCCATCAGATGTCTACAATTCCAATTCACTTTGCCCATACCTAGTTTACTCTCTGACCTAATTCACTCATCCCTGTGACTACCCAACCAAATCAAATTAAACAACCTTTGCACATCATATCTAGCCTAAAACCCTAATCTATCCAGCCCTCTTGGATGTGATCCTTAGGAGAGAGCCCTCTCCTGCTTGGTAGGTCTAGCTACCAAGTCAAAAGATTGGTCTGTGGTTACCTCCATTGGCTCTTCCTCAACCTTGGAGATCTAGAGGAGTGATAACATACTGGCGCTGTTGCTGGGGATGAAAGATTCATTTTCCCTAGGTGTATGAAATTTTTTAGATCTAATTGTTGATGGTGAACAATAGTTGGACACATAGGAAGGCTGTACCATTCACCCGACGACTCCATTGATTGAAAGATCCAGAAAATCAACACTTCATGATGACTCCACTGCATTAAGATCAATAGCTTGAAGAAATTTCAAGATGGGATCTGTTGCAAGAAGGTATGCTCCAATGAAAAGAGATCACATTCCAGGTTTCCCAAATAAAATGCCTAAGGTAAATTGGCAAAGCAATTTGCCTATGTTCAAAGATGTGAAAGGTTATGATGCTGCTCTTCATCTGGTGAGATTTCACATGCATGTGCATGGATTAAAGATTGATTTTCCTAAAGACTGTTTGATGAAGATCTTCATGGCCACTCTGGAAGGTGAAGCCCAATCTTAGTATGAAAGTTTGCTGCCTGCTTGTATTTATTGTTTAAAGGATTTTCATACCATGTTCTTTGAAAGGTATAAAGAATCTTGTCCATCCTTAATATTAGTTCAGAACTATTGTAAACATGTTGATAGTTTTATTGAAAATCTTGAGAATTTTTATAGAGATGATGAATTCATGGACAATGAGATCATTGAAGCTCTGTATGAAAATCCATTTCAGAAACACAAAGGAAGCTTAGAGGATACTTGTCAAGATGCTTAGGAAAGTTCGTAGCAGGCTGAAGATCTTTTTATAGTTGAAAATGATGGAAGACAAGGTCTTATTTCAAATCTACTTGCAGCAGAAGATGGTATGAAGGAAAATCAAGTTCCAATTTCAGATTGTGATAAGGTCAAGCTGGTTATTCCAGATCTAGATTCAGATTGTGATGATGAAGAGTATGTTGTTCTGGATCCCATGAAGGAGAGCTCTATTGTTGAGATCACCTTGAATGAAGAAAACAAAGTTATCAACCCAAGTGTTCTCATCCCATCAGAACAAAGTCTTCAGAAGGAGGTAATCCAGTCCCTTTATGAAAAACAAGACGAGATATTTGTTCAAGTAAGTGAAAAATCTTCTTTGGATGACTCTGTGGTAAATGATAGAAATTTCAGTTTTGAGTTTCAAGGACAATCTGAAGAATCTAGTCACTTTGATACAGTAGATTACTCTTTGCTTGAAGATGAAGGAATTGTGCATCTTGATAGTCAAAAGGAATCACATGAAATGAATCAACAGTCTGATGAAAATTTATATACTCCTTTGCTTGAAATTAATGAAGATATTCAACATCCTTGTCAAACTTTAGGAGGGAAAGAAGACAATTACTGTTTTAGCAAAAGAAAACAAAAAGTACTATCTCCTCTGTCTAAAGATGAGATAGATCAACTCCTGAAAAGTCATGTTACAGCCCAAGCTAATGCAGGTTTGCCGTGTTCACATAGTCAAGAAGGTGTTAGTGAAGCTTCTTCCACTTTTGAAAATGAGGACAATCTTGAAATTAGATTTATAGATTAGTTAACAGATATTGCTTTCTTTCATGAAGATGATAGGGCTGTCATGTTTGATAATCTTGAAGAATGTTTTTTGTTTAAGGATGACTTAGACTATGAATTTGAGGAGTATGAGCCTGAGAGAGACAATATGCCAGAAATCGAGTCAGAATTTCTCATGCTTGAGGAATTTACAGCCAACGCTTAGATAGAAGAAGGTTATAATTCCCTATGCCTTCCTATCAATCAACAACCAATTGTTATTTCAGATTAGAATGAAGGAAGTACTTGTATTTTTGCTACTGGATCTCAAGACAAGGTAATTCTTCAGGATTTTCAAGATCCATTCGGTGGTCTTTTGCAAGCATTGGAGAAGATGAATGTTGTCTAGTTTGTTAACATAAGCCTTGGTTTCAGTTGTTATTGTGAGTTTCCTACATGTACATCATTCTTCCTGCTCGGGGAAAGTGAGAGCAAAATTTCAGTAAGTAGCCATTTGCTGGATTGGGTACGTTGGAAGGCTCACTTCACATCATTGTACATATTTATTCAGTAGGCAGGTGGTTATCATCAGGATTTGAAGCCCTCAAACCTCGATGGTATGCTGCCATTAATAATATTTGTAAGTACTTTTTCAGTTAAGTCTTGATTCATTTTTTCAGTCAATTTCAAGTCAGTTTTGAGTTAGTTTGTGTCATTTGAGTTGTCAGCGTTTAGTCATGCATTTCAGTTAAGTTTTTCACCGTATTGGCCCACATGGTTAGGCATTTGGTCTACGGTGTTCTTGACACCTCCATGGAGCTGCCATCCCCAATAAGGCTGATGTTAGTGTTAGTATTTTCATACTGCCATCAACGATAAAAAATCCTCTTTTCATATCATATTAGGGTCCCTTTTTGAAATTTTTGTTATTCCACTACGTTGTCATGCAAAAATTTGGTCACTGAAGGTTGAATTAGGGTTTCCTTTACTCCTTTTATAAATTTACCCCTTGCTCCCTCATTTAAACATTGCTGAGTATACATTGTCCATAAAGTTAATGACATCATGTCATCACATTAGTCATGTCATCTTGAAATTCAGTCCATCAAGGTCTCATTAGGTCTTTTAGGGTTTTTCAAGGTTTCATTAGGTCATTAGGGTTTCCAAGGTTCCAATAAAACTCCATTCCATTGCATAAGACCGACCAGTAAAGGGTGATCAAATAACATCTCTTCACCATGCGAAGATGATTTTTAAAGAGAAATGCTTATTTCATCATGTAATTTTATGTTCGCTATATGTAATAAGTATTGTTCCTAAGCTGCCAACTCAATCTCTAAATGCCAACTTTGTTATACAGTAAAATGACATCCTCATCAGCTCAGAGGGTAAAGACATGATGACTGAAGCAATGACCAAGCTCACAAGCCTTGTTTCCAAGCTAATGCTGCCTATACACTAGCAACCTTCTTTATAAATCTTCTCAGCAAGCATAAGGGTGCATTAGTGACCTAATTAACTCTTCTTGTTACCTCAGGAACAATGTTAGTGAACCCTAATGAGCTTCTATGGGTCAAAGTGTAGTATACCTAGGGGGGATAATATGGGGTACAAAGGGAGGTACCCAAGGGAATAATGTAATAATGAGATGGGTCATAGTAATAAATAAGGTGGTTAGCCCGTATCATGTAAGGGACCACAAGCAGTTAGCAATAATGTAATAAGCCCATGGTATTAGATAGATGGTATTGAGGGAACCATGGTAATGACCCATGGTATTGTATGTATGAGGCCTATAGAGAGGCTAGAGACTCCCCATTGAGAGATGTCAAGGAATATTGTATGAACAGGCATATGGCTTGTGGAGTGTTCTCCTTCCTTAAGGAGTGAATGTATGGTGTTGCCCTACCTTAAGGGTTTGAGATTAATAAAGTGAATCATATCTATATTTAGATCTTGTTATTTCTTGGGTTTATTTATATTATCATATATTTCTGGGTTAGATCTATAACAAGTGGTATCAGAGCACTTTCTTGGGCAAAGTGGAGAATTTTTTTTTAATTTTTTTGCAGGAAATTATTAGGTGGTAAGTTCATAGATCAGATCTATGCATTTTGGTAAAAAATTTGGAAAACCTAATTGTAGATATGAGTTGTTGGCGAAAAAATACCCAATTTGAAAAAAAAATTAGCTGAATCGGAGTCTAGATAAGGGAGATATCATTGATTTCAAAATTAGTTGTGTTGTAGACATTTTTCGGGGCGGTGAGTTTGCGGATCAGATCTGTGAGTTTTGGTGCAAAATATGCAGAATCTAATTGCAGATCTAGATTTTTTAATGAAAAATACCCAATTTCAAAAAAAAAAAACAGTCGAATCGGAGTCCGGATGAGGGAGATATCGCTGATTTAAAATCAGCGCTTTTTTCAGAAACTTTTTGTGACAGCGAGACAAGTGCAGCGCAAATATGAAATTCCATTGCCTAGATCGGGATTTCTATCACATGGGAAGAATCATAAGGGTTGTTCCATTTCAAAAAATAGGTCATAATAGGGATTCTGAGCAATATTGACTAAATTGTGGTCATTTCAAATTTTCGCCAAGTAAGTGAATTTTTTTTTCCCAAACCCTCTTCATGGCGATTCTATATTTTACTAGAAAAGATAATGGTCCTACTATTGAAGAATACATAAAAGCAAGAAAGTCATTATGGGCACACCATTGGAGGTTTTGGGTAGTGGCTAGTTTTACAGATGAGGTGGCCACATGGTGGGAATTACTTAACAAAGAAAAGTGTTCCAACCTGCCCGATGAAGAATTTGAAAAATTCCTTTTAGATAGATGGTCTCATGCTAGAAAACAAGATAATGAGAAACAGGTGGGGTTATTTTCTACTGGTATCTGTTTATTACAGGTTAATGGATATATTCAGAAGGAGAAGATCATTGTGTCTATAAATTCTAGTTGCAAGAAAAATCTTATAAATGTCAATTTGGCAAAAAAATTGCAAGTTCCACCAAAACAAATGGAGCACACACAGGTTAATAATGAGGAGGTGCAATTTTATAAAGATTTGAATATTTATATGGACAAGTATGTATTGCATTCTGATTTTATGCTTCGGATATGGCTAATGTGGATGTTGTTTTGGGATAACCTTGGATGGAATCGGTGGGTACTATCAACATTAATGTGTAGAAGAAATTCCTGAAGCTTTGGTATAAAAAGAAGAAAGTTACATTATAGGATATTTCCATCAATAAAAAAGTAGAGTCCAAGGAGGCTAAAGCAGAATATGTTCCAGGGACTGACACTTCAGATGATGAGCCCTTGATGGTTGACAACCAAACACAAACATCAAACTAGGTACAAGAAAAACAGGGAGATTCCAAGGAGGCTAAAGCAGAAACTATTACAGGTACGGATACATCGAATAAGGACTCAATGGTTGAATTAATATTGGAAGATAAGAAACAAAATCAAGGACCACAACATGTACCAGCTACCAATCAGGCTCCATTAGGTGGTGAATTAAAGAAAGATACACCGTTGGTTAACACTTCAGCATATCACCACCCACATCACCCCGCAAGAAAAAAACCAACAAGATGGCAACGAATTAGCCACAAGGACAACAACCCCTGCATGACAGATAGAGAGGAGCATTGATCCACCTATTACACATCAACACAGAAGAGCCTCCAGGGTCAACTTCCATATCAAGCGAGTGAGGCACCAACTAGATCGAGGGTTCACCTTTCTCTGGGATGGCTAGATACACGTGCACGGTACCAGTGGACTACTCTTTTGAGTAGATCTTATTATTTGTGTTCTTCCCATGTTTCGGGGATGAAACATGTTAAAGCGGCTGGAATGTAGTATACCTAGGGGGTTAATATGGGGTACAAAGGGAGGTACCCAAGGGAATAATGTAATAATGGGATGGGCCATAGTAATAAATAAGGTGGTTAACCTGTATCATGTAAGGGACCACAAGTAGTTAGCAATAATGTAATAAGCCCATGGTATTAGATAGATGGTATTGAGGGAACCATGGTAATGTATGTATGAAGCCTATATAGAGACTAGATACTCTCCATTGAGAGATGTCAAGGAATATTGTATGAATAGGCATATGGCTTGTGGAGTGTTCTCCTTCCTTAAGGAGTGAATGTATGGTGTTGCCCTACCTTAAGGGTTTGAGATTAATAAAGTGAATCATATCTATATTCAGATCTTTTTATTTCTTGGGTTTATTTATATTATCATATATTTCTGGGTTAGATATATAACACAAAGGAGCGGATTGACTAAGAAATATCCCTATATTCTCTCCTAAATCAAAAAGCCAGGAAACATCAAAGTTCAACCTATTTGGGGGATTACTAATCCTAATGGAGTATGAAAATGCGAATGAGTTCAAAAGAATGGAAACATCATTGCTTTTACCTAAAGAAACTCACGAAGAAACTTGGCAACCCTAACCTCACATGCTACATAGGCAGAGCTAGGGCTATTGTGAAAGAGGTCAGATCATTTGAAAGGATAGCTTACTTGATTGTCGAGCAGAGTCTCAAACTTAAGCATAAGAAGTTGGTAAGAAGGGAGAGAGAGAGTGAGGAGATGGAGGGGTAAGGGAAGGTTGATGCAACCGATGGTTGTAATCACTCTTTTGACATTAATATAGAACTGCAATTGTACTATCCACTCCGTGATGTTGGTACTATAATTCATTTATATGTTTATTCAATGTCTTTTAGCATGAGTGGCTTAGTTATGTGTAACTAGATGTATTTTGTATATTTATGCATTGATTATCAAGGTTTTATGTTGTTATTATGCTTGTATTTTCTATGTGCAAGACTTGATCTGGAGCAGGTTCATGGGACTTCCGCCTAGCTGCATTGCGCTCTCCAACAACTCCACGCAAAGGCTCGAGGTAATGGATCTGTCTCGCTTTGATAGTTAGTTGTTGAATATGGACATGCGTGTATCTTTGTGATAGCTGCAGATAATATTACAGTCTGCCAAGGGTCCCGGGAATACCCTTGAGGGTTCCTTCAGCTCCCATACATCGTGCATTAATCCCTATAGCAGAATTGGTGACTCCGTTGGGGACTACACTTTAGTTCCTGATTTTCCTAAAAAGTTCCTAGATTTCGCCTCCTTCCAGACCTTCCTGTACTTCTTCATTCCTTTTTTGACCACTCAGGACCTTGCAACACTCTTCTTTCATTGCTTAGCCCTGGATCTAATCCCTACAACCCTTTTTTGAAGTGTTTTTCCTCACTAACATAGGTTACCTGTGTAAACAGAGCTTTATAAAGCATTGTGGCTTCACAACCAGAGTGTTAGTGCCACCAGTAACTCTCTGTGGCCTCTAGCACAAAGCGTTAGTCACCCATTTTTTGATAAACATCAGTGTTTGTGACCTCAAAGGGTTGGGAAACTTGCTTTTGGACTGATAAGGGATCTGTAGTTGTGTTTTGTTTGACTGATCTGTGTCTTGAACAATTTTTTTTTTTAAGAAAATAGCTTTCCTTCTTAAAGTTTTTATTTTCATAAAAGAAAAAATATATATATATATTTTTATTGTTTTCTACTTAGCTGGTTAAGTTCTACATTATTTGGTTTCAATAGTTGTTAGTGAGCATTGAAGTTCTATCGGTTATGCTAGTGTTGTACTGAATAGGATGCATGGAATTAATATTGATATATGAACGACTCTCCCTTTGTAGAAGCAACTTATTCATCGAAAGTGAAAATTTACAAGCATTGTGTTTTGCATAATTTGAGTCAGAGTCCCATATAATTTCATATGCCAACACCCCTACTGAAGACTCTAACGAAGTACATTTAAAATCTACCTAATAAAATCAACCAAAAACTCTTAGAGTAAACACACTTTAGTTTAGGCTAGGATCTTGGGATAGGCAGTGTGAGTTAATTTCCCAAGATCATACACCAAAATTAGTGACATTAAAGAGATAAATCCTTCTACACTCATACTACTGGGATCACTCTAGTAAAAGCGGAGCTAAATATGAGACATCATCACACTGTAATTGAAGGTAGCTCACCTTTTCTTACATCTCCTTTGGGTATTCTGTGTATCAGGGATCCCTTTGGGGATATCAAAGCTGAGTTGGGGACTCAGGTATCCTGCCCACACAGCATACTATCTGTGACTATGTCGCGCCCGGTAGTGTCTGTGATCTGAGGTATCCTTAGGGGGCATACTTTTAGGGACTAACGCAAGGTGAATGGGGCGAGATGCCCTGGCACCTAACCTAGACGGACCTACTTTGTCTTCAGTTTTTGGGAGGGTGCTCGTCTTCACGAGAGTACTTGGCCCCTTAATCTGAGGTTCAAGCGAAGCTCTAGAGTAACTATAACTGTACATTTGGCCAACTCTCTCTATTATTCAATGTGATATTGGGTTTCATCTCTAGTGATCGGTGCTTATAAGACAGGGTCATTTCCCTCTACTTGTTGATTGATTTACGTAGTGTATTTTTTAATTTTTAGGTGCCATAGTGTTATCATTGAGACTTTAATAAACATCACTGTAAAATTTACTGATAAAAATTATCGACCAACGTGGCTACTTCCAGCCCTTGTCGTCAATCTAGACAATTGTTAGGACTTCCCCTAATCACTGTGGAGGGTCCGCCGAGCTCCAGTGAACTGGATTCCTCGTCTTCAAGAAATCAGTCTCCGAGATCTCACACAAAATCAGTTTGGACATCCAACGTTTCAAACTTACTGGAGGAGTTCTTTACTGAAGGATTTCTTCCTCCATACAATCCTTCGATCATGAATCCGTTGGGCCCACTCTTGGTTCTCGTTGCATCTATACCTCCTTTGTCTTCAGTTGAAACACTTCCACCCATCCCGTCGACAACTAACGGGTCGTGGGATTTTTTGGACACTTTTGGTCCCCCTCCACTTCCCTAGTCGACAGTCAATACCACACCTTTGATGGCGAACCTTTCTATCCAATTTGTCCTAGGTTCAACCCCTATCATGACACCCTCCATGAGTGGAACCCCTTCTATTCAAGTTTCTACCCCTTAAGTTTCAAACCTTGTAACTTCGACAAGTGCTACATATAGCGCTCCTTATAACGCTCAATATAGCATAGTTAGCATGGGTCCCTTCAACCAACAATATGGTTGGCATCCATTGTATAGTTCTAACCCCCATATTCAAGTATCTAGGGGCACTCCTAATATACATATATTGGCTGGGAGCGTAACAGTTCCCCCTCCGTTTTTAGGCATGCATGGTCAGTCACTGATTGACATGAACACTCCTTATGCTAGTCAAGGACTTGTGGTTAGTTCTGTGGCGAGTGGGAACCCTCAAGGAGGTCCCAATCAATCCATGGGGGTACCCTACTCACAACCTCAAATGTGTTAAGGGGTCACTACTTATCCTGGGGGCACTTCTATCCCCCAACCTAACAATCCCTATGGAAATCCACAATATAATACCATACCCCAAGGCACCTACTATACCATGCAACTTGTGTATAATATTAGGAACACCATGATGGGAGGACTGCAAGGATCCTCAAGTCATATGTCATCACCTTGGTCTAATTCGGGGGCATCAAACACTTTGCCTTTCTTGGCAACGCTTGATATCCCTGACTTGTACAAATTTACAAATGACCCCATCTATCATAACTTACTTTGGCCACCAATCCCGCATAAAATACTGACAAACATCGCTAAGTTCGAAGTGAAACAAGGGGAGGATCTGGGTACACACATCACCACCTAGCATCTATGGTGTGTTTCTAACTCCATGGTTGATGATAGTATTCGGTTACGTCTTTTTCCCCGCACCCTTATTGGAAATGCAGCCAAGTGGTACATTGAGTTACCATGCGTGTCAGTCAATACCTTTGGCGCTCTAGTGATGGAATTATTAAAGCACTTCCAGCTACCCATCTGCTATGAAAATGAGACGAAACTCATCACTTCATTACGTCAGGATACCACCACCCACATCTCTGATCATATGCATAAATGGAGATGTAGGCGGAGGTTAGTCAAGTCTCCCCTCCTAGACTATCTCTTAGCAGATTGGTTCTGTAGGTCTCTACTCCCCCAAATCACTAAGGATGTCGCCTTAGGTGGTGCAGTCACAGAAGACCAATCCATTCATTGTGCCCAACACTTTGATCTGATATATTCGCAGTCTGGCACTCTATACGATGTAATTCCCAATGCCCCTCGCAACTCCAATTCTCTCGCTACTTAACAACTCAAAGCACACGTCGATGGGATTATCGGTGCAACCTCCAGGGTTGCTGTAAAACAACTCAGCGGTCACATTGCCCAGATGTCATTGGACCCCTCTACCAAATCGATTGCTCTTCCTATAACTGCAATCAACTCTGTGCAGTCTACACAAAAACCCGATGGTAAGAACAAGAAGAGTAAGAAAAAGACGCTCCTTCTGAAGAGAAGTAAACAAAGTAGTCTAACCCCAAGCAGAAGGCAGTTGTGCCCTCTAACAATGGAAAGGATAAGCCCACTAGATTCCCTTGCAAAATCTGTGCCGAAGACCACATGACCTATCACTGCCTGCATCTTTAGGAGTGCTAAAAAGGATACTGGCAGGACCTCTGTTGTCCTGAATCATCCTTTCCCCACTCAGCGGCAACGACACCTTATCGCAAACCAACCCCAACCCCCGCAAGGGGGCAATGGTGGTTCGCAACATCCTTAAACTGGTGAAGGACCATCTAACGTTTACACCTTTGAAACAGTAGATCTACAAGCCGCAGCCAAATATTATGGAGTTCCAGTCTCTCATGCAAAGGAAACCTCCTCAAGTTAAAACCCACCGCTACCTAATGATCTTCATATTGAAAGGCTGGTTGTTGACCTTGTGATTCGCCCCCCTAAAGAGGCACTTCGATGCACAACGCACAATACATCTGAACGTGCTGCCCAAAACAATAGCATTGTGGAAGACTTGTCGCAAGTGCCATCGGCTATGTCGATGCTCAAAGTATTACAAACATGTCCAGCACAAAGGAAAGCTCTTCTTTCAGCCATTGATGGTATCGACCCTCAGGATTCCATTCTTGCAATTTTCGACATGGAAAAGTGTAAACCTCCCCTTTCTCACCAGCTTTAATTTCAGGTGCAAATCTTTTCGAAAGGTAAAGGTATACATAGAACTATCATTGACGAAGGTGCTTCTACTTGCGTAATGTCGGCTTCATGTTGGCTCGCTTTGGGTTCTCTAACCCTATCGCCGATGTCGAATTCCCTTAAAGCTTTCGACGGCCACACTTTCATCCCAAAAGGTTACGTTTCCAGCTACCCCATCACTTTGAGTGGGAAAACTGTAACGGTGGATATTGAAGTCGTGGATCATAAACTCGACTATAATCTGCTTTTGGGCCGCAATTGGACTTATGCCATGAATGCCATCGTGTCTTTGATCTTCTGCATCATCCTATTTCCCTTGGATGGAAAGATAGTCATAGTGGACCAGCTGTCCTTTTGCACCCCATGTTACTCCTTGTTACCTAGCAGCTTTGTACCCTTAGTGGGTGGTGTACCTGACTCTTACGTCAGTATCGGTATCGGTCTATTGAAGGAATCTTCCCTAATGTTTTGTTTCCCTCTTCTGTTGCCAGCGGTTCCACAGACAGTCAATATGGTTTCATCCATTCCTCATGAACCGACCAATCCTTGGATCCTACTGGCCCCTTCAGACATTGACACTTATGGAGAACAAATGCCGCTGTGACCAGCTAAATTGGTCTACTAGGCCATTCAATCTGCATCCGAGTCTCTATTTACTTTGGTCACGGTCAATGGTACCACCACCCCTCCCATAACTACTCCTTCTTTCAATCCCCTTAATCAAGTCCTACCTATGGACAAAGCTATTAGAGAGATCATGAGTTTAGAAGAGCGACCTTGGGAGGACTCACACCATCGTGTTTCGATATCTGATTCAGACATGATGCCTCTTCAAATCTTGTCATTTGACATACCTGAAATCATTTCCTCACCATATACAACTATCCAAACTTTGGATTCAGAGGGAGACATGGGCAATATTTCAAAGACATTTCTCATCGATATTTCTGTCAAGACAGGCATCGTGGAAAACACTCAGGTTGGAGCCGAATGCAATCTTGAGGAAATTGCGAGCTTCACCTACCCTTTTAAGGATTTTTACGATGTTTTACCTTGGTATTATGAGGAAATGCATGGCATAGACCCTTCTATTGTCAAGCATGAGATCAAGAATTATCAAGCATTCTTTTTATGGTATTTTTATTACTCATTAATCCGAAAAAATCTCGAGTCTCCTTCTTCGAGCTAGTTAAACTACCACGAAGAGGGTCGAGCATTCTTTTTATGGCATTTTTCTTGCTCGTTAATTCAAAAAATCCTCGAGTTGCCTTCTTCGACCTCATTAAACTACCATGAAGAAGATCGAGCATTCTTTGTATGGTATTTTTCTTGCTCGTTAATTCGAAAAACCTCGAGTCTCCTTCTTTGGGATTGTTAAACTACTACAAAGAAGATATGAGCACTTTCTTTTATAGGATGTTCGCTCTTAAAACTAAAAAATCCCTGAGTTTTTCATCGTTGGGCTCATTAAACACCTACAACGACGGTCTCAGCAACTCTTTTTCGCTCTTTTTCTCGCTCATTAAACTGAAAAAGATCACTTGAGAAATCTTTTTAGGCGCTTTTTTCTCACTGATAAAACTGAAAAAATCCTGAGTTTTTTTCTTTTGGCTCGTTAAAAACTTACGAAAATGATTTGAGCATTCTTTTAGGTACTTTTATTGCTTGTTAAATTGAAAAATCATGAGTTTTCGTCACCGTGCTTGTTAAACATCTACGACAACAATATGAGCACTTGCTTTTTTGGGACCATTTCTCGCTCTTAAAATCGAAAAATCCCCAAGTTTTTCCCTTCTTCGAGCTCGTTAAATCTATGAAGAAGGAATGAGCAGTTCTTTTACCTCTTTTTCCTTGCTCACTAAACTGAAAAATATACTTTGAGTTTTCTTCATTTTACTCGTTAAAATTCGATGAAGGTATTGAGTTTGTCGTCGCGTGACTCATTAAAAATTCACGACAAATATTGAGTTTAGTCTATCTCCTTGTACTCGTAACAAAATGAGGTCAACATCTATTGAGCATAGGTTTCTCTTTATTTGGACTCAGTATATTAACTCACAGAAAAGTAACCAATCCAGGTATACTATTAAACCTTTGTCGCACCGAGTTAACAACTATGACAAAGGGACCACCATGGAGTTATTCTTTATGATCTTTTCAGACTCTCTAAATATGAAAATACCACCAAGTTATCTCATTTGGAATCATTAAATTACACAGATGTGAAGTAGAGTCACTCTTTTTACGATCCTTTTCAGACTCTTAAAACATGAAAAGATCAACGAGTTTGCATGTCTGGACTCATTAAACTAATCAGATAGGGCATAAAGTCGCTCTTTTTGCGGTCCTTTTTAGACTCTTAAAATATGAAAAGATTGATGAGTTTACCCGTCTGGACTCACTAAACTAATCAGATGGGGAAAGTGGACAATACAACTATGTTCAGTATTTGAAAGCGTGTTTTGGCAGCAGTCGTTCCCTTGAACATGGCACTCCCTTAGATAAACCTTCCTTGTGATGGCCTCTCAATATGAATCTTACCATCCTATGAGTTTAGCCTATATACCCCGATGTTCTTGCATCTCTGTATCCTAACACTCTTTGGTGTTCATGAGTCTAGTGCTGCATGGTTAAAACCGTTGTCGTGCCTTCTATTGTTCAAGGGAAAACCTTTTTCTTCTGTTTCCTCCATCAACCCATCAAGCATATTCTTTCATCATGATCTCTGTCGTTTTGACCCAATGTTCAAAAGATTCCTCAAAAAACAATCATCCTTGTCTCGTTTTGTGTCGACTGATGTAGGACACCTTATTGCCTACCTTTCGACAGGTCTCTTCCTATCGACTTCAACACTCTATCTAGGAAGAAGACCCAGAAACACTTCAGTGCCTTGGTACTTGCAGACATCAGTGGTAGGTCACCTTGTGTTTGATCAAGGGTTCTCATTATTGGCTCCTGGTTAAATGATTCTACGAGTGTTCGACGAAAAAAACATTTTCACACTCGCTATATTGTACTGTGCATCTTGGAGACCATCACCATTATTGGTGGCCTTCCTCGTGTCTATTAACGGTCTCCATTATTGAGTGGTAATCAGATGATTTTGTGCATGCTTGACATCAACGCATATATTCACATGTATCGATATATGTTGTTTGGTGAAGCGAAAATCAAGACCTTGGGTAGAGGCTTGCATCACTCAGCCTTGTTTCCTCTCCCAAGCTGCGGTTATTGTTTTTTGGAGACAACTCATCAGAATGATCCTATTATGACACCGGTTCCACATTGTGCTTATTGGCGGCCATACTTTTCATATCTCTTCATTGCGAAAATCACTCTGACATAGCTACTGAGCATGGGAATGCCCAACTCAGGACATGATTTCAGTTGTTTTATATATGTGTTGTATCAGGTTCCCCGTACCACCCGAAGCTCCGATCCTCTCTCTCTTTTTGTTAAGAAGGAACATAATATTTAAGTATAAAGTATTTCGGCCATCGTCGCAGCCTTTGGTCTCACACTTTAGGGGGCATCTGTTATACAGTAAAATGACCTCCTATTCAGCTCAGAGGGGAATGACATGATGACTGAAGCAATAACCAAGTTCACAAGCCTTGTTTCCAAGCTAATGTTGCTTATACACTAGAAACCTGCTTCATAAAGCTTCTCATCAAGCCTAAGGGTGCGTTAGTGACCTACGTTACTCTACTTGTTACCTTGAGAACAACGTTAGTGAACCCTAATGAGCTTCTAAGGGTCAAAGGAGTGGATTGACTAAGAAATATCCCTATATTCTCTCCTAAATCAACTCAGAAAAGCAAGGAAACATCAAAGTTTGACCTATTTGGGGAATTACTAATCCTAATGGAGTATGAAAATGGGAAAGAGCTCAAAATAATGGAAACATCATTGCTTTTACCTA
This sequence comes from Pinus tabuliformis, assembly GCA_031772625.1. Classification (NCBI taxonomy): domain Eukaryota; kingdom Viridiplantae; phylum Streptophyta; class Pinopsida; order Pinales; family Pinaceae; genus Pinus; species Pinus tabuliformis. The sequence continues at coordinate 1,062,695,504 of CM062818.1, forward strand.
AAGAAACTCACAGAGAAACTTGGCAACCCTAACCTCACATGCTACATAGGCAGAGCTAGGGCTATTGTGAAAGAGGTCAGATCATTTGAAAGGATAGATTACTTTATTGTCGAGCAGAGTCTCAGAATTAAGCATAAGAAGTTGGTAAGAAAGGAGAGAGAGAGAGAGGAGCTATAGGGGTAAGTGAAGGCTGATGCAACTGATGGTTGTAATCACTCTTTCGACATTAATATAGAATTGCAGTTGTACTGTCCACTCCGTGATGTTGGTACTATAATTCAATTATATGTTTATTCAATGTCTTTTAGCATGAGTGGCTTAGTTATGTGTAACTAGATGTATTTTGTATATTTATGCATTGATTATCAAGGTTTTATGTTGTGATTATGCTTGTCTTTTCTATTTGCAGGACTTGATCTGGAGCCGGCTCATGGGACTTCCGCCTAGCTGCATTATGCTCTCCAGCAACTCCACATGAAGGCTCGAGGTAATGAATCTATCTAGCTTTGATAGTTATTGTTGAATATGGACATGCATGTATCTTTGTGACAGTTGCAGATAATCTTACAGTCTACCAAGGGTCCGAGGAAGACCCTTGAGGGTTCCTTCATCTTCCATACACCATGTGTTAATCCCTATAGAAAAATTCATTAAATAAAAGTCAAATTTAAAGAGTTCTCAAAGACCATCAAAAGATCAATTTGTCAAAGGAAATAGTCAAGTGAATGGGTAATGTCTCAAAAAGTTAAGTGAATGCCTAAGGGAGTTGTCTTTTCCCAAGGGTATCCAAATCATCATTTTCCACAAGCACTAAACCTAATTTCCTCCCCCACTGAGCTAGGGTTGGCTATGGAATCAGAGACATCTGAGCAGAGGAGGCCTAAGGGAGGTCATTTCAGCAAGTATGAGGCCATTCCAAATCATAAACATCATGTCTCCATCATTTTTCAAGAAGTCATTCCAAGGGACAAATCATTTGCCACACATAAGGCTAGTTTTGCTTCAAAGTATGTTTCCAACCAAACAGAGATGAATTTTACAAAAGTGAGAGAGGTATTTGTCTATCATAGGAAAAGCATGAAAAATTTCCTTCAGCTTTTACATAGGTGTCATGGTTTTGGAGAAATGTCAAAAATATAGTTGCTACAAGAGAATTGCTGCACTTCTGGAGTAACCTTGGGAAACTCAATTTTTCTCCTAGCTGATGTGTCCAAATTACTTGTGTGATGAGCCAAATGATAACTAGAGAGAACGAGATTTCCAATTAGCTATCATGAGCTCAATTTGGAGTTGAGTAAGACCTCCAAAAGTTTCCTGCAAGAGAACACTTCATTTTTGCACCCTCATTTTGCACTTTTGACCAGTCTTGGGAGAATCAACTTTTGGAGGGTCAAATCAAGTCCATTTTGAAAAATGAAGGTAGATGTGGAAGCTAGACAGGACAAGATTTCCAATGAGCTATCCTGGGCTCAATGTGGACACTAGGAAGGTAGTCAAAATCAACATGCAAGTTGTAGGGCGCGTTTGACCAAAGTGCTACGCGTTTGCCGGAAATTTCTGTGCATTTCCTAAGCGTACTGCGCACCTGTAAAGAGAGGGTGCATTTGACCATATTGTTGAGCGTTTACCTAGAAAATTCCAGATGTTTCCCATAGAGCACAAAATCATCTCCAAACTTCAAAAGGTGTCAACAACATGCTCCAACACCACAAGTAGGTTGAAATCACATCACTTCTCTCCTCCACAGTTTAATTATATGGTGGTTCATTGTGTTTTGGTGTCCTACTAGATTCAAAACCCTAGTAACATAATCTCATTCCTAAATTCCATTTCCTAACTTCCCACTACCATTCCTACATTTCAAAACTACCCCCTTTCACCTCCCTCATATCACACATCCCCATTTCCATCTCCTCAATTTCCTCACACCATTCCATACTCTCTACACCTACATTCCATTTCATCATCTCCCTAGGGTTTGACTCCAATAACTCATGGCAGAAGAAGAGAACATAAGTCATAGTGAGGAAGAAAGACAAGAGAGGAGGCTATCTAAGAGAGGAGGAATAATCATTAGACATGAGCCAACCAATACCACAGAACTCAAGGCATCTCCCATCACTATGACATGCTTTAACCAGGGAAAAACTCAAAAGAGCCCATGCAAAGATTGAAGCCTTGACCAAGCAAGAGGAGAAAAGGAGGCTAGACATTCTTGCCGAGGCATCACTCCATGCCTCAAACACATGATCAGTTGTCATCCCACCAATTTTGACAAGTTTTGAAGCAAATTTTGTAACTTGTGAATTACTGTGTTTTTTAAGGCATTTTTAGCACAACCAAAAGGTCAAACGCGCAACACCTAGGGTAATGTACTCTTTTTTGGGGCATTTGATGAGCAAAAGGTTAGCATATTTGGATTCAGAGTGATGAGGACATGCACCCTGTGCATTTTTTAAGCATTTGGAGACAAACAGGTCAGCCAAAAAGGTAAAAAACCACCAAAAAACCACCTTTCTGCCTCATTTCTGGCTTGGGCACTATGCGTTTACCAGTCTTGGGAGATTGAGTTTTTGACAGGGAAAATGAGCTCCAAATTGAAGACTGAAGACGTATCTAGAAATTAGACTTGAATGGATTTCCAACAAGCTATCTTGGAGCAAATTTTGACACCGAGAAGGCACCCAAAAGCAGTCCTGAAGTTTGACGACAGGGTTGACACTGAAAGGGCGCATTTGACAAAGAGAGGGTGCATTTGAGAGTCTTCCCTAATTTTCACTATTTCTCTCCAAATTGGTTTTCACCTATGGGAAATTTATGTTTTACTGATGTAATTGATAATGATGATGTAATTATTATGTTTTTTACTATTACCTAGGGTAAATACATTAGGTAAATGACCTACATGAGGTGTAATGAATCAGTTCATTTAAGATAGGAATGAGTCACTTGGACCATCCTACAAGTTAGATATGAGTTCAAATTTTTGTGTAATATATTCCTCGCCTCATGGATTCAACCCTTGAGGATTACGGGAAGTGGTTTTCATGCCTATTTATTCCCTTTCTTCACCATAGACAAGGGTTGGACTCTCTTGGATGTTATAATAGCTTTGATACTTTGGCATGGAATATATTGGATGAAGTTGCAGCGATTTTGGTGGGATTTCTATGGCATGGTATTTTGATCTTGTTTCTTATTCAGTTTCATATGTGTGAATGTTTTGTTCCTTTCATGATCCATTTCACTCTAATTATGTTTGATTTTCAAAGTGTGATAAGCAGAATTCATCTTTGTATGCTCTGTTTTGGGAAAAGCATCATATATTGTTTCATTTCTTTAGTTTAAAAAGAATTCATGACCCTCATGCTATTTTTAGCATCTCCTTAGTCTAAACCATCTCATCACTATATTATGAAGTTTAAAGTACCTTGCCTACCTTGCCCCATAAAATGTCTGCAATTCTGATTCACTTTGCCCTGACCTAGTTCATTCTCTGACCTAATTCACTCATCCTTGTGACTACCCAACCAAATCAAATTAAACAACATTTGCACATAATATCTAGCCTAAAACCATAATCTATCCAGCCCTCTTGGTTGTGATCCTTTGGAGAGAGCCCTCTCCTACTTGGTAGGGCTGGCTACCAAGTCAAAAGATTGGTCTATGGTTACCCTAGCTGGATTCTTTCCACAGAGGAGCATGATGCTGGCATTTTGACAAAGGCATTGTCAATATGTAAATTCAGGTTTCACAGAGACATGATCAAGGTAGTTGATAATCCATTTCTTATTGAGAGGGAGTGTTGATAAATGAAAGCAAGAAATTCTAGTTTAATTTGTCCTTGAATTAAACTGAGAATTAAAATCGAATTCTATTCTCATAGCAATTTGTAAATAGTTAATTAAGTTTAATTGACTTAATTAGCTTAGGAATTTCGAGTTGGAAGTATTTCTATAGTCATGTATATGTTCTCCCTAAATTTTAGGGGTCCAAGATGAGTTTATTTGAGTTGTAATTAGATAACTCAGTTTGACTAAGTTTTAGACAATTAAACTAGTTTTAACTGTTTTTGGAACTAGTAGTGGTCTAGTAGTGGATTAGTGCACCAGTGCATCAACCAGTGCTACTCCGGTTAACTAAATATTCCCTTTGTCGGTTGGATAAATCGTTATTGCGGACAAGACCAATCTCACCAGTATCAACAGATATCTAGCGACAAGAAGAACAAGCAAATCTACCTTTCTCTAAATATATTGCGATTTATAAATAAAAGCCAAGAGGTGTTTTAGACCCTACCTTAAGTCCAACACTAGTTTATGGCAGCCACGCTTCGACCGTCCGAATGAGTTTCCTTTTAAGAACCTTTGGTGCCTTGATGTTGTACAAGCTCCTCCCAAGGTCCAAGCAAGAATCTCCTCTACTTTGACAAGCCTCACACTCTTCCCAATGAGATCAAAAGGTATGTAATCTCTCCTCTCAAGATTAATTAGGAAGACTAAATTCCAACAGCATTTACCCTAAAAAATATTCAGCTTTCAACCTCCTTAGTAACCAACCCAATGCTTCATTTTATAGTGCAGAGGAAGGAAGTTACAGGTCCACCTATGAAGGGATAGAGTCCTCCTTCAAAGGGATAAGCTCCTCACATCAAGGGGTTAGCTCCTTTAGGTATGGGATGCATGCACCTTAAAGGAGCGAACTTGCCACCTCAAGGTTACCTCTAGAAGCTTCCAGAAATAACCCAAAGTGAGTTTTTAAGAATGTACTTGCGCCTTTTTGACTTTTACAGGGGTCCACACCCATTACACAGAAACAGAGCGGTTAGGTACGCAAGGAACATTACCAGTAGGTGCGAGACCGCAGGTAATGCTAAGAGAAAGTGCGGAACCAGAGTTTTAGAGATTTTTAAGGGCTTTCTCTCATTTTTCAAGGCTTGACATGAAAAGCTGAGGTTTAAGACTTGCAAAGGAGGAAAGTATGAGTGGTGATAGACTCACACTGATTGCAGAATGTCATGGTGACAATATTTTGTGTAACACCATCATGAAAAACTCATGCATGTCAGTTCAGAGAAATACCCAGTTGAGACTAGAGTGCAGGGACAGTGTACTATTAGTTGTATGATTTTCCAAGTTGTACAAATCATGCATGCAATCAATTATGGAACTAAGATTGGATTGCACAATTTTTGAAGCATGATTTCCCAATTAAATATGGGTTGATCCTCTTAGGAGTTATGCAAGGAAATAGGGGCTTGGCATGCAACATAATTGGCTAAGTGTTGGCTATAGAAGGCTTGTGAGGCAGAGAGTTGATCATACTTGTGCTAGGATTGTTCTTGTGAGAACAAGCTTTGTATTTTCACTCAGATTTCTAATTAATGCAATATAGATATTCGGGGTTTTGAGCAGTAAGCTTTACCCATAGAAATTATTGTGTTATGAGCCATTGATTATCTTTCTCTTGTTGATTATCTTTTTCGATCTATTGATTTCCGTTGTTGAAGAAGTAGAGTAGATTTTTTTCTTGTGTTTGTGTTTTAGTACATTACGTGAGTTGTGAATCTACAGGAAAATCTACAGATTTTAATCCATGGAGGAGGCCTCCAAGTGCCTAGTGCACCTATGAAGAAACATTGTAAAATCGTTAATTTAGCCCAAATCTCATCCACAAGGCTTCTTGCGACTAACATCACACATAATATGTTTAGATAAAATTGAACACCAAACTAGTATGTGTGGATTTTTTCATGTCCTTGATTTCATCAAAATGTTCCATCACCGACATGCTTAATGTTTGTGTTTTCATTGTACACATTATGAATTAGGTGATGCAATGTGTGGGTTTCTTTGTGATAATATTTTATTGTTAGATGTGGCCTAACGTCACTATGATATGTTATTGATTATTGTTCATCATCAATTTACACCATTTACATCTGCATATGCCATTAAGCACTTTCCAACCTTTTCACTATCTCCATGGCTCTTTGTGCAATCTATATAATGTTTTTGATCTAAAGAAACTAATGGAACTTCAAACATTTAACCTATTTCCTAGAGGTTTTGCAAATTTTAATACCATGAGTTATTTGACTTAGGGTTTTTTGAATATGATAAAACAACAACAATAGACAATATATCATTTGTTGAAAAATCCAACAAACAGGGAAATACAAGAGAAAATATACCAAATGTGCGCCAACAGTGTTAGGTTGTGTTATATTCTTTCCACGACTAGCCCACGTAGTTAAGCGGGGGTTAGAAGGGGGGCAGAGCCCCACCTTCGTTGTGCCGATTGCGTAGCAGGGGGAGTCACAGGGGGTTTGATGGGTGCAGGTAACCCCACTCTATGGGGTCTAGGGCAGCGCCCTCGAAAATTTTGTTTTTCGACCCTATATTAGGTTGGGCGTACCTACCTATGGTTTTGTGCATGATTTTTTGCACATGGTTTTTGACGCGATGGTTTTCGGTCCATGGTATTGGATGCTTTGGCATGTATAAATATGTATTGTAACATTGAAAGGAACATAATGAAAAATCAATCTGGTAGTCCCAGTTTTGTGATCCAGGGGAAATCTTTATGTATATTTGTTTTATGTGTTATGCTCTCGCGTTGTTTATTTTATGTGTTTTAGAATTTGTGGGCAGGTAATTTCTGTATGGGGTTAAAACCTACATTTGATGTCAGAGCTATTTTGGCTTCAAGGGTATGCCTTTGTTGCTAAGGGGTTTCGCTCGGGCCTGTGGTAGACCCTGTTCAGTGGGAGATCTGCGAGATCGATTCTGGTGGTGAAAGAAGATGGCGAGCAGTGGAAAGATAGAGATCGAGAAATTTAATGGTCAGAGTTTTGAGTTGTGGAAACTCAAGATGGAGGATCTGTTGGTGGATAAAGATCAGTGGATTGCGGTAGATCCAGGTACTAAACCAATGGGAGTGTCCGATGAAGAATGGAAGAAGTTAGATCAGAAGACAAAGAGCACAATATGATTGTGTCTCAGTTTCAGTATTGCTGAATGTATCAGGGGAAGCTACGGCTAAGGCTTTGTGGGACAAGTTAGGGACTTTGTACCAATCTAAGTCTCTGGTGAATAAACTGTTCCTGTGGAAAAAGTTGTATAACCTGAGGATGAAAGATGGAGACTCGGTGACAGAGCATCTGAACGCCTTTAATACTGTGGTAAGTCAGATATTATCTGTTGATATTAAAATTTCAGATGAATATAAGTGCATCAGTTTGTTGTGTTCTCTACCAGATTCGTGGGTTAGTCTAGTTATTGCAATAGGTAGCAATACAACTGCCTTGCAGTTTGATGAAATAGTCTCATCCTTGCTGACAGAGGATATGAGACGGAAAAATATGGAGAGTCAGAATGGTGATGCCTTGTCTATACGAAGATGGTCCCAGAACAAAAACAAAAATAAGTCATCGAGTGGGAGATCTAAATCTAGAGGAAGATCTAAATCTTTGGGAAAACCTGTAAAGGTGGTGTGCTGGAAATGCGGAAAATAAGGGCACTACAAAAGGGACTGTAAATCTAAAGCTCCTGATAAAGGAAAGGGATCTAATGATGCTCCTTCTGCAGAGGCGAAAACCACCTCAGATGAAGGTGGGGATGTGTACTTGGATTCTTCAAGTACTCATGTAGATCATGAGGCATGGTTGATTGACTCAGGTGCATCCTTTCACTTCACGTCCCATAGAGAGTGGTTCTGTGAGTATGAGAAATATGATGGTGGTGATGTCTTCTTGAGGGATTACAAGAAGGATAGAATTGTTGATCACAGAAAAGTAAAGTTGAAGTTGCAAGGTGGAAGGGTTAGAACACTTCTGGGTGTTTTGCATATTCCTGCATTGGCCAGAAATCTGATTTTTGTAAGCAAGCTGAATGATGCAAGTGTAAAAACAGTTTTCGAGAAGGATACCTACAAGATGGTTCAGGGGGCACTGGTATTGATGTGGGGAGTTCGAATTGGAACTCTGTACAAGTTGCAAGGTAGCACTGTTGTTGATGGGTGCAACAGTTCTGTGGTTCCTGAAAGTGGAGCAGAAAATCTAGTGGTCTCCGGAGAGAAGACCATGCTGTGGCATCAAAGGCTTGGACATATTGGAGAGAAGGGCCTTTGAATACTTCATGGTAAAGGTATGAGTAATAGCTCTCTGGATTTTGATTTCTGTGAAAATTGTGTATATGGGAAGAAGAATCGGGTGAGTTTCCCCTCTGGTGGTAAGAGGGCAAAACAAATATTAGAGCTTGTGCACAGTGATATGTTTGAGCATGTGAAGGTTCCATCACTGGGTAAGTTTGTGTACTATGTATCATTTATAGATGACTTATCAAGGAATACATGGATATATTTCCTTAAGAGGAAATCTGAAGTCTTTGATAGGTTTAAAGAATTTAAGGCTCTGGTGGAAAACCAGATAGAGAAGAAGATAAAGGTGTTGAGGACAGATAACGGTGGAGAGTTTTGCAGTAAGGAATTTGAAGAATTTTGTAAGAAGTGTGGTATAGGATGGTAGAAGACTACTCCATATACACCTCAGCAAAATGGAGTTGTAAGAAGAATGAACAAGACATTGATGGAAAGGGCAAGAAGCATGCTCAGTGGTGCCGAGTTAGGATAGGAATTTTGGGTAGAGGCGGTGGAGACAACATGTTACCTGGTCAACATATCACCTTCATCAGCGTTGGGGGATAAGACTCCATAAGAGGTATGGACTGGTAAGAGACCCTCTCTTTCACATCTGAGGGTATTTGGATGTGATGCATATGTACATGTTCCAAAGGAGAAACGAACCAAGTTGGATTGTAAATCTGAAAAGTGCGTCTTTATTGGGTATAAGGATGGTTTAAAGGGTTATAAGCTTTGGAACCCGGTAACAAGGAAGGTTGTGTACAACCGAGATTTGGTGTTCAGAGAGGTGAAAGATGTTATTAAACATGAAGTCCAACCAAAGGAACCTGAGAAGATAGAGTTTGAGCTAAAGGAGGAAGAATCAAACTCTACAGCAGAGGAGGAATCAGAAGATGAAGAGCCACAAACTCTGGGTGTGAGAAGATCAGTTCGAGAAAGAAGGCAGCCAGAAAGGTATAGTCCATCTGCTTTCTATTCAGATTTTTCTTTATCTCTTACTGATGATGATCCCAGAATTGTGAAGCAAGCAGTAGATTTAGAGGATGGAAAACTCTGGAAAGAGGCCATGGTTGATGAAATGGCATCTTTGCACGAAAATGAGGCTTGGGATCTGGTGGAGTTGCTAGCTGGAAGGAAACTCATTGGCAGAAAATGGGTGTTCAAGAAGAAGACAAATGCAAAAGGAAAGGTGGATAAATACAAATCTCGGTTGGTAGCAAAAGGTTATTGCCAGGTGTCAGGAATTGATTTTGGTGATATTTTTTTCTCCTGTTGCCAAAGTAACTTCTATTAGATTACTTTTATCTGTTGCTTCTGCTTTTGATTTTGAGGTAAAATAGATGGATGTGTAGACAACATTTCTTCACGAGGATCTGGAAGAGGAGATCTACATGAAGCAACCTGAAGGCTTTGCGATGAAGGGTAAGAAAGAATTGGTATGCAAGTTAAAGAAGTCTTTGTATGGGTTAAAACAGTCACCAAGGATGTGGTATCAGAAATTTGATACGTTTATATGGGGACTTGGCTTCACCAGAAGCAAAGAAGATCACTGTGTGTATTTTAAATTAATTGGTGACCATGTTATTTATCTGGTCTTGTATGTGGATGATATGTTGCTGGTTGGAAATGACAAAGAAATTATCCAAGATTTGAAGACCCTTTTGTCCTCCAAATGCGACATGAAAGATCTTGGTGCTGCAAACTATATTTTGGGCATGGAAATTAAAAGAGATTGGAAAAAGAGGAAGCTCTGGTTAAACCAGAGGAAGTATGTCGAGAAAATATTGCATAGGTTTAATATGTAGGAGAGTAAACCGATGAAGGTTCCTATTCCTGTAGGTGTAAAGTTATCTGTTGAATAGTGTCCCAAGACACAAGAAGAGGAAGATGACATGTCCCGTGTTCCATATGCAAGTGAAGTTAGTAGCTTGATGTATGCAATGGTCTATACTAGACCAAACATTGCACATGCCGTGGGAGTATTGAGCAAGTTTATGTCAAAACCAGGGAAGGAGCACTGGATAGCAGTGAAGCGGGTTTTTAGGTATTTGCATGGCACTAGTGATTATGGTTTGTGCTACCAAGGAAGACCATGATTGGACAAAGTGTTGGATATTCATGGCTTTGTTGATGCATATTGGGCTGGAGATTTGGATCAGAGAAGATCTACAAGTGGGTATGTGTTTAAATTTGTAGGTGCAGTAAGTTGGATGAGTAAGAAACAATCTGTAGTGGCACTATCAACTATAGAGGCAAAATACATGGCAACCACTCATGCAAGCAAGGAAGCAGTTTGGTTGTAGAGATTGTGTTCAAGTATGGGGTTAGTACAGGGAGCTATAAGGATAGACTGTGACAGCCAAAGTGCAATTTTCTTGGCAAATAACCCTGCATATCATTCAAAGACAAAGCACATTTATGTTCAGTATCACTTTGTGAGGGATATGATAGAAGAAAAAGGTGTTGCTGGTAAAGGTGGACACTTTGAAGAATACTGCAGATGCATTGACAAAATCTGTGAGCTCTGAGAAGTTCTCTTGGTGTAGAGAAATAATGGGCGTTGCAGGGCTGGATAAATGACTAAGCTCTCTTGTGGCCCCCTGTGGAAAGAAAAAAACAAGTGGGAGAATATTGGTTTGTGTTATATTCATTGCACCAATTGTGTAGTGGGGGGAGTCACAGGGGGTTTGAGGGGTGCAGGTAACCCCACTCTAAGGGGTCTTGTATCCTTTTCAAAATTATTTTCGAAACACTTAACAAATTCAAACTTTACTTATGTCAAACAAAATAGACATATAAGTGGTGGATCGCAATAGACCATAAATAAATGGATAGATAAAAATTAAATATGCAATAAAAAATTATTGGATAGATAAAAAAATTGTGTGTGTAGCACCTACAAGATAAGGAGAGAGAGAGAGAGTACAAAGATGAAGTACAAAGAGAGAGAGAGAGGGAGAGAGAGAAGGAAGTGTGCCATTCTCCTAAACTTTACCATAAAATGATGAATAAAAATAAATGGAGGGACTCTCTCATCCATTTATATATATGAGGTAAGGGAGACCAACAATACATATGAAGATATAAACTCTTATAAGGAACCTAGAAATCCATCAGTAGGGTAACACATGTAAAGTGATACATTCCAAGGGTACACATGCAGTTCTGAGGTGATGTCATACACATGCAAGTGTGTTCCATACGACATATCCAATTCTCCTCCTACAATCCTTCAAGTACTCCAATGCACATCCTAAGCCATGTCCTCCACTAAGTCCACTCCCCTTACATGAAAATTGTCAACACCTGAGCATCCCAAAGTCAACTCCATGGCCCCATGCAATAATCCAAGCTAACCCATGTTATTTAGGGGTCAATGCATCCTATAAAATGCGAAACATTACTCTTCCAATGCAAGGGAAATATATAAGCAAGAAACCCCCTCTGTGTTGCTATCATGCAAAATGTTTGTTGAAAATGCAACAAGAAAATCCTAATTTAATTTTGTCCTTGAATTAAATTAGGAATAAAATTGTAGTTCCACATCACAAGACAACTTGTACGAGTTAACTAAGTTAATTTGACATAGTTGGCTTAGTTAATTTGAGTTGAGGGTCTAACTAGAGTCATGTAGAGTCTATCCTACTTTATAGGAGCCTTGGTTGAGTTTATTTTGAGTTTTAATTAATTAATTAATTTTAACTGAGTAAGTTAGTTAAATTAGTTCCAACTGATGGAGGAACTAGTCAGAGGTTAGACAGTGGGGTGTTTCTTCATGTGTTCAACTAGTTAACTAACGATTCACTCATAAATAACTCATGCATGTCATATCTAAGAGTTACCCAGTTGAGATTGGAGTTCAAGGGCAGTGCACTATCAGTTGTATAATCATATAAATTGTATAGGTGGTTCATGTAGTCAGAGGAAGGCCTATGAGAATTGCATAATTCATATTGAGGAATTTCCCTAATTAATAGGGGGCTAATTCCCAAGTAAACAACGTAAGGAAATAAGGACTTGGGCAAGCCAAAATTTGGTTAAGTATTGGCCTAGGCTTGTCTATGAAGTTTTGATATAGATAGAGATAGTGGAGAGGTTGCTCGGACTTGAGAAAAGCATTGTAATCTTCTCATTTTCTCTTACTAATGTAATATACAAATAGTGGGGTTTTTAGTTGTGGCTTTCCCCAGGAAATCATTGTGTAATGTGTTGATTGAATTATTTCTCTTGTATGCTTCTTGATTTCACGATTCTTTAATTGTTTCTGCTAATGAATATAGTAGATTCAAGTCTATTGTTTTAGTAAATTACAGTTAGCAGTTTGAATCTGCAAGGAATTTATACATGGTATTAGAGAAAAAATCACTTTAGAAGAGGAGAATATGAGTTTTTATTTTGCAAGTGAAATCAAATTTGTAGTATCATTATTCAAATCCAACAATATGTCATTCTACGGATTGAGACTCGAATATTCCCTTGAGGGTAGTTTGAACTATATTGCTTGGAAGGATAGGATGGAGGCAGTGTTGGAAGACAACGAGTTGAAGGAATTCATAAACAAAGATATTCCTAAGCCTCCAGCAACTGATTCTCAAGATCTGGCAGATTGGAGGAAATGTGTTGCAAAGGAGAGAAGGATCATACTAGAGGAAGTTCGAGATCATATTATCTCCAACCTCCATGGGAAGGAGACTCCATATGCAATGTGGAAGGCCTTGAATGACCTGTTTCAGAATAATAGTGATCACAAGAAGCTAGAACTGAAGGACAGGCTTCGGAAAATCAAGATGGAGAAGGGAGACACAATACCACAATACTTGAGCAATTTAACCTAATATCGAGATGAGATTGGGAGTGTTGGTATTATAGTTGTTGAAGATGATCTGGTCATCCTAACACTTATAGGCCTTCCTAAGAGCTGGCACAACTACCAGGATTTGGTAAAGAGAGAGAAGCTACTAAAGTGGGAACGTTTGTGGTCCGATTTGGTGCAAGAAGAGATCAGGAGGAGCACCCGAGATGGAACCTCATCCAAGCATGATGATGAGGAGAACTATGCCCTAACTAGAAAGGAAAAGAAAGGGAAAGGAAATAAATTCCAATCTAAAGGAGATTTCATTCAGGGCGGAAATAAGGAGGACTTATCAAAGATTAAATGTTTTCGCTGGCATGAGTTGGGATACTATGCCACGAAGTGCCCGTACAAGAAGGCCATCAAAAAGCCTTCAAGATGAGCAACAGGTGAAGATCTTACATCACTATAACACCCTCCTCCCACATCTACCCAACAAACCATCCAACCGGGGTAGACATACGATGATAGGCCACTATGATATGATTCGACCTCCTAAGTCATGTTAAGGAAGTGGAACCGACGGAAACACACCATACAAACATTCAACATCAACCTCAGGACCCTCAGGAACCAATCCAACACCCCTGGCAGCTTGCCCTTGGGTCCCACTGAACTTTTGTACAACTTAATCCTCAATAGATCTCATGTTATAGGCATGACAACATCCAAGGACCTTTAGACGCTCTCATAAGCCTTCCTTCCAGGGTCCAAGGACTCTTTTTTCCAGTGCTATTTTAGCGCCTCTAGGATTTGAGCCACTTTTTCAGGCCCAAAGTCCAGGTCAATGCCCATAATTGAATCACATCTTCAGAATAGTAAAATATCATGGAAATGACAGTACTAAAGCAATTACTTGTTTAATACCTTGACTAGACTCCTACTAGCCATGACAAAAGATTCATTAAACATATCACGAATATGTAATCTATAGGTGTAAGTAATAGATTTGAGCATAGGGGTATCATACTTCGTTGAGAATTGCTAATAAACATTGATGCCTCAAAACATAAACTACCATTCCATCCATGGGTCATAGATACATTGATCATTAAATTACAAGTAAAAATATGATGAGAGCCATACATAGTTGTTGTCATAAAACACATGCATAACCAGCATAATAGCAACAGAAATACAAATGAAAGTACATCCATATAAACCACATATAATCCATTAAAATTCTCATAGAGATACAAGGAGAAATAACCTTTCATTAATAATGCAAAATCTAAACCTGGGATGGGACTCCCACATTCCACTCAACTGTAGAATGGCTGAGCCAAATATCTCTTGAGCCATTCATCCTCATGCCATATTCGAAGCATGAATGTGGGATCTCATAGAACACATCAATGAAAACTCATCCAGGGCTTCCAAGGGCCATACACCTCAACCCATCAAACAATGATTCCACCTCACGGTCAAACACCACAAAACCATCATCAAATTGGTCTCCATCCAATCCTTCCAGGGCTTCCAAAGCATTTGCTCCAACCAAGGCTTCTAGGACTAGTAACTCAACCCACATTTGTCGTCGAGCTTCCAGAGCGTTTGTCCAACCAAGGCTTCCAGGACTAGTAACTCAACCCATCAAGGGCTTCCAGAGCATTTTTCCAACCAAGGCTTCCAAGACTAGTAACTCAACCCAAGATTTTACAGGGTTTCCAGAGCGTTTGTCCAACCAGGGCTTCCAAGAACTAATAACTAACCCCAAGCTAAGGAAACATGAGTACCAACCAAAACAAAATAAGGAAATAAACCCACTGTCGATCTAGGAAATCCTCAATGCTAGTGACAGATCATGACCAAAAATCCACATGCATATGCCATGCTTGCCAAAATTAGTGAGGAAAACATACATGCAACTCGGTACTTGTAAGAAAATCTTGTTGTAGCTTCTGATCCTAATGCCTTCTTGTGCTTTCCTGCTCTTCATTTGCCTTCTTACACCAAGAATCCAAGTATGCCACACTCTCCAATGGTGCTCCTAGGAAACTCTAAGTCTCCAAGAGTATGAGAGAGAGCTCCTACACTAAATTGTCAAAAGATTACCAACTGATCCTCATAAGCCTTTTTATGAATGAGGCCTCTATTTTCTTCATTTTCCATTATTTTCCTTCAAATTTCCTCCTCACATGCAACCTGTGACCTTTCACCTCTTTTTTCTCCTAATTTTCATTATTTTCATAAATAAATGTGCCAAAATACCATTTTTCCTTTCCAAATCTGTAGCTATTGTCTTTGCCAATTTCCTTAGCCATAAACAATCACAAGTGATCCCCATCACTAGGATTTTACCCAACATTCATCTTGAAATAAGTGTCCCATCAACCGTGGTTATGATTTTACCTTTACTAACTTTTATTACATGGAATTTTGGCTAGGGATGTTACAGAACCCTCCCCCTTGGGGGAACACCATCTTCGGTGTTCAAAAACACCTATAACCACAAAACTTCTATAAGAAATATATACTGCTGATGGAGCTTTATAACTTAGCTCGTTGCAGTATTTAAAATGATCATCCTGCTGAGAAGCAAACCAATATGAAAATATAACAACATAACATCATAATGACATGACACCCATACCTCTTATTGGAGCTTTATAACACAACTCAATATGATATTTACATCCATATACATATGTACATATACCAAAATCACCAAAACATATACCGCGTCCTATACCAAAACACAACACCAAAACTACTTTGCCTCAAATGATAAACAAGGAAGGGTACATAGCCTGCATCTAATCCTCCATATCTCGTGTAGCTTCATCGGTCCCAAAGTTATTCCACTGCACTTTAACTTGCTTGATTGCTCAGTTTTAGAGCATGAGCACCTTTTTCTGCAATATACATTAAGGTTTTGACTGGAATTCTCCATCTGGTTCCACCTGCAATACAGACCAGTCAATCACATGATGAATATCTCTAACACACTTCTTAATAAATGACACATGGAAAACATCATGGACTTTCACTATCAGAGGCAGTGCAAGTTGATAGGTTGCTGGTCCAATCCTCTCAATGATACTGAAGGGTCCATGTTGGCTTAGTGGGTCCTGACCCAGGTTCAGATTTAAGTTTGCCAAACAAATCCCTACACTATTGGCCCTTTCGGCATCAATCCGCGGAGCGTGGACTGAAGTCTCACCCGAAGCAGTATGGGGGGATGCTGGAACCAAGTTTCCACACCCAGAGATGGTTATGATGTCATTTTGTACCCTTTATCTTCCTTCGCACAGATTGACAAGCCCTCGAGACTTATCGATATAACTTCCTCTTAGAAACCTCTACACCTTCGTGAAGGTCTACGACTGTCTTTCACAGACTCTAAACAGGTGAATCAACCACTTAAGTGCTTATGAAATTGCTCCTAAGTTTGTTATTATCCAGATTGGCTTAAGTGTCTGATATCTTTAGCATACATTAAGATATTCTTCGCGTAAACAAATATTATTACTGGCATTCATATAACAATGTAAAACATACAGATTCTCGTAACAATACAACATTAAATCATAAACCCATTATTCATCACAACATAAACACATTCATTCATAACAGAAGTAAATGGATAAAACACAGATATTTCCATAACAGTCTATTTTTTGATACTTTAGATTTGCTTACAAACTCAAACTACCATACACACTTAGCTGCAGGGGTCCACGCACACAGCTACAGACTCTACTCTAGGCCTCTGTGCAGACAGATTCAAAGCCTCTCTTCTACTCTAAGACTCTTCACTCTTAGCTCCTATTGACCCATTACATTCGTCTTCTCAACTTATATGAACTGAACTGCTTTAGACTCTCTAAGACTCTCCTTTTTATACAATCCCATGGTCCGTGGACCATGGGTAGGTCTACTAAAGCTGACACAACTTACATAAACAAAGGGTAAAACCCTTATATGACACTTTACATCTACGTGCTCTACGATCATAACTTGCGGAAACTTTACACTTTACATCGCAAAAGCTTGGTATTTCTGCCCCAAAATTAACCTTAGGGGACCCTATCCCAACATGTCCCCAACACAAATATCGTGACTCACCCTCGATTCACCCTGTTGGTGTGGAGATCTTACTGCGAATACCTCCCAGCTCCACTTGCGCCACTGCAACTTCAGTTGTGCACTTCGTAGCTGCCTGCTTGACCTGCTCCACTAGCTATTCTGTTGTTGGTCTTGCACTATCTTCCTAGATCTTCTACTATGATCTCTGTCGGTTGGCCAACTTCTTCCCAATTGTGGTGGAGATCACATAGGCCTCATCCAGCCAAGGCCCCAATCTAGCCTTGAGGACTGCCTCCTTTCGCTACGCTGCTTCCACCTGTTCTTGCACTTGCTTTGCCTCTACAACTTTTCCAATCTTTGTGTGACAATGATGGCCGTCTCATTTGCTTCTTCATACTACTGCTGCAGTTCCTGGGCCTTTGTGTTCAACCTCTACAGGTTAGGATCTTCCTGCAGACTTGTGATTAGCTCCATAGACTGCTTGAAGAGCGCAGTGCATTCCACCACCGTGGCATCTACGACAACGACTCCACCCCTCGTAGAAGCTTCATGTTGTTATTTGAATTCTGGTGGAGTTGAAGGCTATGTCTTCATCTCAAGCTCTGTAATTTGCAAGTTCAGCTCAAACTGAACCTTGGCCATATCGGTCTTCACGTCATGCACATCGGCAACGAAATTCCAAATCTTGTCTTCCACCGACACTTCTTCTGGGATATGTAGTTCTGAAATGTTTCTACATTCTTCAACTACTACTGCGATGGTGTGCTCATTCTTCTCTTTCACCTTCTTCCAGGATTCTAACGTGGTTGTCTTCTCAAAAAATATTTGTTCATTGTTGATTTTCTACTCAATGATCATGCGTAGCACGCGCTGCTCTGGGGCTTTAACCTCTTCAATCACACCCGCTTGTAGTGTGTGAAGGAATTCGTTAGGGAGTGTTACACAACATTTTGTCACTATCCCTGTACTCCCTGTTCCTTGATCCTGTAGGACCTCTACAGTGAACCCCACATGCTTTGCCTTCATGGAGAAACTCCCATTATGTCCCTTTTCATGAGCAAATCATTTCCCTTTTTGCACCATTTCCCCTTAAACTTCTGTTTTGCCCAATTTACAAGGCCGACACTAATGAACTTTGTCTCCCCCACGCTGATGTGTAGAGATTAGCACTATTCCCTGCGCCGATCAGTGTGACTGAGCTGTGTTCCAGTCGCACCGGTCCTATTATGGAAAGTTTTTTAAATTAGAGCCGAAGCTTCCATCTCTAGAAGCTTCGTAATGGAAGTCTGGTAAATGGTTTGGCCGGATGGGGTCAAGGATGACAGTTTGGGCTCCTTTCCCCTATAATGATGGAACTACCTCAAGGGATAAGTCCTTCTCCCATGAGAAGAGGATCCATCTCCCATCCATCTTTCCTATATAAACCTCCCTTCTTCCCAATCACAGACTAGTGTGAAAATCAGAGTTAGAGTTTTGGCTGAGTGCGAATATGCTATTTCAGATAAGCAAGCTATTACTAGTTGTAGCCATCAAGTTGTGTGAGGGAGAAGTGTGTTTGGTTTGGAGTGAAGCCTAAAGGGAAGAGTCTTTAAACTATTGTTGTTTGAAGCCGTCATGAAGTGCTAGCAGACGTGCGTGGGAACCTGGTCTTGTCAGAGGAAGACTGCAATGTCAAGACGAATGGTTTTAATCTCTCTTTGATATTAATATATGCAACTATCGATTGATTTCCTACATGTTTTGTAATATTACATATTCGTGTCTTAATGCTTCTTGACTCATTAAGTAGGTTTAATTGCAATTTATCTATTATTATGTTTCTATGCTGTTATTGTTTACTTGTTTCAGGAGCTTGAAGAAGGAAGTGAGAGATTGCTAGAGCGAGCAAGTGAGGACATCATCAAACAAGATAAGCGACCAAGAGGTAGGCCCTCTTGATTGGTTCTAACCTAAGGAAATCTTCCATAGAATGTATCTGTTGTGGCTAGACCCATTATTGGGCTAGAGGAATTCGTTTGTGTCTGCACTTATAATTTTACTTCACCAAAAATTGGCGACCATATTGGGGAGATCCCATCCTTTTGTTTGTTTTGGATTTCATGATTTTGTGAGAACTTTTATAGTTTCACATTTTCCCTTTTGTTTTGTTACTTTTCTCCTGCTTACTGGCCTAAGTCTAAAATCCATAGTAGCAGATCTAGTCCCTGTTTTGATTTTTTTTTTCCTTAGTTCCCTCAGACAACGCATTTAATCGGTTGACAGTTGCGCTGATCAACACAAATTGTGGAGGAACAGTAGTGCTGACCCGCCTCTGGCACTTGTTGTCAGTTAGGCAATCGTGCCAATCCCTGCAAGTGAAGATTAGGGCTAGACCCAAATCTTGGCTAGTGTGTTCTACTCTTGTGTTTATGACCCTGTGAGCCTTCTGACTGTTTTCTCCCTGATTAGAAAGTGACTTTTCATTTTTTTTTTGCTTGCATGTAGGCATGTCATCTTGCTGTTTGATTAATTGAGCCATTGAAGTGGTCAGCGACACTGGGACATCTAGTTAGTCATCCATTCAGCAGCTTGTGGACTCATCAAGTCCGGTTCTGGGTGTGTTTTCTCGCATTTGTTTTTGGTCCCTCTTACAACTTTGACCTCTTTTTGCACAAGTTTGAAAATGCTTTGTTTACTAGTTTGAACGTCTTTTTCCAGCACAGATTACATGATGGCTCAATCCCACATTAACCTCAGGCCAATGGCCAAGTTGAAGCCGTGAACAAAGTTTTGGTCACCATGTTTCTACGTACTATTGGGATGCACAAGTCAAATTGGCATCTCATGCTTTTTTAAGCTCTTTGGGCCTATCGAACTTCAACCAAAGATGCCGCTGGTTTCACACCGTTCCAGCTAGTCTATGGTTTGGAAGCAACATTACTAATCAAATGTGAGATTCCTCCACTTAATTTAGCTGTTGAACTCCTCCTTGAAACATCACCTCAAGAGGAACGCCTCTTATATTTAGAATGACTGGACGAGACTCGCCATCTAGCTGCCATGGTCATCAACGCACAAAAGAAATGGGTCAAAACCCATTTCAACCAGTCGGTCTCCCCTTGCGCTTTCTTTGAGGGTGATTTGGTCCTGTTATATGACCAAGCTAGTGATAAGCTGGGGTTAGTCAAGTTCTAACCTATGTGGCATGGGCCCTATATTGCAAAACGCGTTTTGTAGAAAGGAACCTATTAACTTATTGATTATTAAGGAAATCCTCTCAATAAGCTCCACAATGGGCTTTACCTCAAAAAGTACTATGCTTAGGTCATCTTGCATGGTTTCTTATGTACATTAGTGCGTGATTCATTTCTGTACAACATGGTTTTGTGTGAAAGTTTTCAAATAGCCTTCCTACTTACTATGATTTTCTTGCTTTGCAGATGTCTGCATCTCCTCACGTTGGTTTCACCGATGGTGCTTACCGTAGTACCTGGAACCTATTATCCACGACATGGGTTATCTACAACCCTGACGGTGATTTGATTGACCTTCAAGGTATCTGCCTAGGTCGTACAACCAACAACATTACTGAATATAGTGCGGTCATCGAACCGTTATCAGAAGCCATCGCTCTGGCATCAAAGATGTTAGAGTCGGTCCTTACAACCCTCCGTCAGAGATCTTTTCGCTTTTTCATATCATTTTTAGGTGTCTCTCTCATTCCACTTCGTTGCATTTCGCTAGGGGCATGCCATTGACTGATGAGGGGGTCTGGTTGTCTTTTGTTTCCTCATGCTTGTCCCTGCAGGGTTAGTCAAAAATTTCTCAAAAATCACCGAAGTACATGATCATTGCATTCATCGTCATAAAAGATTAGTTTCATTAAAAAGTCTTTGGTCCTAGAGTCTAGGGTTGTCAGTCCTTTGCATACACATAATAAAAGCCAGCAGGCCATGAGGATTGGTTTTAAAAACATTCTCAGTTAATATTTTTCTCAGAAATTATTTAAAACATTTTTAGTCCAAAACTCTGTTTAAGAACTAAAAATTGTTATTGTAAATAATTGTATTTGTTTTATCTCAAAAAGTTTCAGAGCAAGCCTCTGATATTCTCCAAAGTCAAAATGCCGAATCCTTGCAAAAATCAACAAAGTATTATCAGTCCAAACCTCAGAAAAAGCAAGAGAAAATCAAAAAGCAGTATTGTATTAAAAGACCAAAGATGTCAAAGTGCCAAACATTATAAAGTGGGTTATTCAATCAATTTAAATCAAATCTGATTTGGTAAGATATTTTGTTTACATATAAAAGGGGAAACAAGTCCATTTGTTCAAAAATTCCCAAGGCAAAATCGTGTTTAAGTTTTTGAAGGCCGAAGCCGTGATTGCATACCCGTGGACAGCGTTTGGAGGTGTGCGCTACGCATTGGAGGTGTGCGCTACGCACTCAGGTGGGCGGTACGCACTGGGCCTCACTGGCCAGTGTAAAAATACACAGGCGCTACGCACTCAGTCACAGCACCAAATTTTTTTTGTTCATGCGACCAGATCTTACCAAATCGCCTCCAAAACTTGCAAGTAGGTGTTTCATGGCTGCTCAGTCAATTTGAAATTGTTTGTAGTGTGTTTGAGGGGGGAAATGTGATGTATTGGGTGTAAAAAAAATGAAACCCTAGGCTCATACCAAAATCATTCTTTAGGGTTTTTAAAGGACATGTGGGTGGCTGGTGAAGATTTTTCCATTCTCCATTGATGAAATACAACCCCATACTCATTTGTAAAATTTTAGCCAACATCAAAAAGGGTATACTTCATACTTTCGTTCATTTGTCAAAACTGTCCTTGTGATCAAAACAGTGACTGTTTCATGCCAATACACTGAAACAGAGTTATTACCATTATGGCTTAATTCTTATGATGCTTCGGTTGGCTTTTGAGTATGCATTGAAATTGTGATTTCACCACACCTACAACATACATATTGCAGACATTGTGTTTTCAAAGTCATGTCAGACACAGATTCAACTTATGAGCAGGAGAATGACAGTGATTCCACAACAGAGGGTAATGTGCCACGGAGGCCTCGCAGAGGTGGCAAAGGTGGTAAGCATCTCAGAGAAGAGCCCACTTCTTTGGTTCAATTGCAGGCTTGCCCGCTTGCAATGGATTTTTTTTGCCATCAGTCATGCTATCGCTATTGTGAGCTAATTTCACAAATCCAGCATCATCGTGAACTAGCTCACTTGTTTGTTCTACATTTACATGATGGCCATGTAAACCTCGCCGGAGTTGATTTCATTTTGTCACCAGAGACTATTGCAGAGGCCACTGGGATACCAAATATTGGAGAAAAATGGAATAAGCGTCAGCAGCTAGAGAAATCCTATTATGAGCCATACATCAAACCTGGGTATATGAGGCACTTGAGCAGGGTTTTTCCTTTCCAATACCTGAATGATCAGTTCGCGCCTTTGATGAAACTCATCATTCGGTATTTTAGTTGTGAGGGCAGATTCTCGCGTCTTTATGCGTACCATGTCCGTTTGTTGATGCATTTTACAAGGGTACGTCTGATGAACATTCCATACTTCATGTTTCGCAACATAGAGAGGATGGTTGTTTTAGTACAAAGGAAGACCCCAACACAGCAGCATAGAAGTATTTATCATTACGCGCTGATCAAGATCGTAGTGGTTCATCAGTTGGAACAACAGGGCATTACTTGGGAGGATTTTATTTCTCGTGACTTTTTCACAGTGCCACAGCCACCTCCTGAGATAGTTCATGAGGAGGGAGAGCCTTCACATCAGTTTGACATTCCTGAGACCGAGCATGTCAATGCTCCAGCATATGTGACATATCAGCGAGGCCACAGGGCCTTATTTGCAGATACACGACGAGTACTATCTCCACATGGTGTGGAAGGGGTCTCGCCTTCTTCTTCAGTACAGGTACAGGTTCAGGACAGAGGCACGAGGTCAATTTATGAGGAGGGCCTTTCAGGTGGTCATGATGTTGATGTTGCATTGAGTGATGTGGATAGGGGCTCTCTTAGCTCGAAGCTAAAAGAGATCATCCAAGAGCAAAAGACCGAGATTGATAGCTTGAATGAGAAGTTACTGAAGGCAGAATGTCTGATCAAATACTTGGAGCAGCGCAATAAACAACTAGAGGATGAGCATACACTTATAGAGCTGCAACAAATCCGTGAGGACCGAAGGCTAGCCCGAAAAAGACCTGGTGATTTGACACCTGTTGAGCGTCAATTTTGGCTTGAGAAAGTCAATCGACATCTGGAGGAGTTGTTTGCGAAGGCCAATAGAGACAAAGACATGCTTCGTCACATGAAAAATCATTATTGGGCTCGCATGCATGTTGGCAAAGCAAAAATGAAGATTTTGCAAAGGAGGTTGAGCAAAGCACTGAAACGGCGAAAGAGGCTAGATCCACTTCGAGTTTTGGCCGAGGCTTCTCTGGTTGAGCATGAAACATGATGAAGGGTCTTCACTCCAAATTTGAGCAAATTCGGAGAAATTTTTATCATTTTGAAATTTTGGTCTCAAAAACGGTTTTTTCCGCTCTATGGGTAGCACGTCGGCGCGCTCGCTTTTGATTGGGACACTTGCTGGAGAAAAAATTTATATTTTTGGGTTTTTCATGGTAAGTTATACATGTTCAGTTATTGCCAAGGCATTTCATCAAGTTCTGGATGATCAAAAGGCCTAAAAACACCATGAAAACCACCTTGCTACCACCTTTTGCAACAGCAGGAAGTACTTCTGGGAGAATGCAAGTTTGAGGGGGAAAATGAGCTCCAAATTGGGAAATTCCACTTGGGCTGGATAGTAGACATCCAGAGATTTCCAACCAGCTATTGTGAGCTTGATTTCGATGTCGGGAAGTGCCCCAAAAACAGGCTGAAAGGTGCGCTACGCATAGAGATCAGGGTGCTACGCATTGAGGTTTTTGGTCCAGTTTTCATCCTCCAGCTCAGGAATTCGGCCAGTTTTCACCAGTTTCACTCCTTGATGTGATTTTTGACCTAGCATGATGTAATTTGATGTGTGTGAGGTAACTTGGCACCTATTTACCTTATTCTAGATGATTCATTGACAAAATAGCAAAAACTTAATGTAATGAATCAGTTTCCTTCTTTTTAGAGGCAGGTTGTTTTGGTCACCTAGATTCTTGCTCCATGTTTAGAATTTGTTCAAACTGCTCCTAGAAGGAGGATCTCGACCCATAGAGGTTAGGGAATGAGGTTAGCTTGATCTATATATGTAAATTTTCAGTCAGTAGCACAGGTTGGACTCTTGGGAAGATTTTGGCACACTATTGTACATATTTTTCATATTTTGGCTAAGGAAAGATCAGAGGTTTTGCAACACCTGTTGGGATTCTTGTGGCTTTCAGTTCTTGATGGTGTTATCTCTCAATTTATTGTAAGTTTATTCATGTTTAATGCATGCCATTCCCTTCTTATGCTTCTGAAACTAAATGAATGAGTAAATGAGGTTGAATCCATTGTTTACGGTGCTCTTCCTTTAAATTTGTTTAGTTTTACTTATTTTTGCCAGTTTGGAGAGGATCCATGTTCTCCCTTGCCCTCTTCAGCTCCTTGTCATTCTGATCCATCCATACACCTGATCAAAGGCATCAAGACTACTGCCTACCTCGCCCCAACTCGAATTCTGCAAAGATCTGGCCTTATCCCCGGACCCAAAATTGGTTTTCTCGTTTCTCCAACAAAAAAAAAACTCAAAAATCTAAATCAAACTTTCCTATCTCTTTACTAGCCTAAAATCAGCATTAATTTTGAGTCATCTCAGCCCCTTTGAAGACCTTTTGCCGAGATAGACCCGGAGAGAGCCCTCTCCTGTCCTCGTAGGGCTAGCTATGAGGCTGAGCGTGGTTTGATGTGGCCTCGAGTTTTGCCTTCCTCAGCCTGAGGCAGATTTGAGCGCTAACATAGTGGCGACCATACTGGGGAAAAAATTGTTATTGTTTGCTGGTTGATGTGTTTGTTTCATGAGTCTTAGACGGAGTCTGAAGTCATGCCAGGTAGCCTTCGAAACGCTTTTGCTATGCATAAGAGAAAGTAGATAAACGCTGCTTCAGTCGATCTCCGGTGAGCTTGTGAATCTAGCACTTTATTTGCAATTTACCCCAGTATACGTATTTTTTCTAGACCTTGGATGATTGAGTCTAGAAGTTGATAGGCTGAAAAATTGTTGTGTCCTTTTGATTGTTCGAAACAATTCCACACTGGCTACCAAAAGATACACGAGATTAAATCCTGATCCAGATCCACCTCCAGTATATGAGAACCCAAATCTGATTGCGAGAATACACCGACGAGAGTGTCCCATAATTCCTTTGTTTAAGTCTCCCTCTTGTCCTGCAATTTTTACATATCTTGAAGAACTTCACTTTGACGAGAAGTTTGAATTGTCACTGTTTAAAACCAAATCCGAAAGTGCACTTGATTCTCTAGTTCCAAATCCTGACTTTGCTGCAGCTCTTGAAGTTGAAAAACACAATAAATTAATTGAAAACTTTATCTTGAGACACCTTCAGAGAAATATTCAGGCTGCAAATCTTGCTGATTTCCTAGAAGCTGCATCTGCAAATATTGGATCTTCTATCACCGACTTCACCTCCAAAATTCCCACCGAACCGCCTTTCATTCCCACTCTTCCCTGCAACCCATCATCACATATCAAAGGTCTGCAGTAAATTCTCCTTCTTCATCCCACATTGCTACTCCTCTGCATACACCGTCTCAAACAACCCCCAGACCAAATCCGCCAAGAGCAATGGCTGCTCGTTTTGCACCTCTTGCTTTACCTTAGCAATTGCATGATATGCCCGCGGATTATCAGAGTAAGATTCCTATATTTGATG
This sequence comes from Pinus tabuliformis, assembly GCA_031772625.1. Taxonomy (NCBI): domain Eukaryota; kingdom Viridiplantae; phylum Streptophyta; class Pinopsida; order Pinales; family Pinaceae; genus Pinus; species Pinus tabuliformis. Next base: position 1,062,721,408 of record CM062818.1, read on the forward strand.
GCACTCCTCAAAGTGTTTCCGCTCAGCAACACATAGACAGAATGGCAGATTTTTGTGATTTACATGAGATTGATGAGGAGGATGTAACTATGTGATTGTTTGTGCAAACATTTGGAGGAGAGGTAAGAAAATGGTTCAGAGGCTTGGGAGCTAGAAGTGTAACTACATTGGCTGAGCTTCATAGACAGTTTCTAGATCGTTGGGAAATCAGAAAGGATCCACTTCAAATCAATGCTGAGTATAACAATATCAAACGCAATCCTGGTGAGTCTGTCCAAGACTATGTTATCAGATTTAATACAGTTTATAATGCTATTCCAGATGATTTAAGACCATCTCGAAAATCAGCTCTTCTTAAATTCCCGGATGGTTTTGATTTGGAGATGGCTTATTCATTACGGGACAGAGATCCGCCTACCTTGGAGGATATGTAAAAGATTGCTGTTAGTGTTGAAGAAAATTTGAATGATAAAAGAGCTAGGATGAAAGCTGAAAAGCGAGTGACCATCAAAGAAGAAGCTTCTACATCAGATTAGATACTTCACAAGGTAGAGAGGATGTTCGAAAAGCTCACTCTTGACAAGCCGGAACCGCAGATCCGCAATCCCAATTTCCGTGGTCAGCAGCAGCCACAATTCAGAATTAAGCAGCGTGAACAAAGAACACAAGAGCCGGTAGTTCAGCAGCAGGTAAAGACTCCTCTTCAACAAAATTTTGTTGGTCAAGAATCTAATGATGATGGTGATACTGTAGGGGAGGAAAACCATTTTTTTATTCCTGATGATTTGCCTATCTACATCACGGAAGGGGAAGAATATGTTGAAAGCTCCACCACACACAAAGATGAGGATTTTATTCTATCAAATGATGCGGCACTTGAAGAAGAATCGGAGGAGTACCAAAGAGGATACATGAATGCTTTGTCCGCCCAACAGAAGCAATACTCATTAAGAAATCGAGATGTGCCCATAAACCCCATTCAGAAGAAGAAGGAGATTTCAGCAAAAAATGATTCAGCTGTACCACAGAAGAAAGGAAAAGAGATAATTGATCCCGCAGCTAGTAAATCATCATCAGCAGACAAGGTAAATCAGCCACCAAACACAATGAGGGATAAAGCTGAAAAAAGAGAAGTTCCGGTCAAAGAGGTTGAAAAAGTTTCGGCATTTAGTTTGGAAAATGAAATTTCAAAATTGAAAGTATCTATTCCTTTAACTGAAATCATGAAGAACAACAGCTACCGAGGTCAAGTCTCCAAAATTCTGAATTTTGATCCAATGTTTGACACGGTAAATGTTGAAGATGATCAGCCGGAATTGATTTTTGGGCCTGCTTTAGATGGTGAGTCTCCTGAAAGTGATGTTCCTCCCTTTTATATCAGTTTGAGGTTGCATGAATATGTTTTACACAATGCTATGTTTGACTCGGGTGCTTCGCACAATTTGATGCCAAAAGCAATCATGGAAAAGTTGGGATTAGATATTACAAGAAAATACCATGATTTGTATTCATTTGATTCCAGCCGTGTAAAGTGTATCGGATTGATCAAGGACTTGGTGGTAAGCTTAGATCAAATTCCAGCAAAGAATGTCTTGATGGATGTGGTTGTGGCGGACATTCCTCCGTGTTTTGGTATGCTGCTTTCAAGATCTTGGGGGGCTAAGTTGAAAGGTACACTACAGTTAGATTTTTCTTATGCTACAATTCCAGTCTTCGGTCAAATGAGAAAGCTATATCGAGAGCAGAAGATGAAATACATGATAACAAGCAAAGAAAAACCAATCAATCATCCTGTAAATTATGTACATACAGCTTTGGAGTCGTTTGTTTTGTTTGCTGATAGTTTTAATGAGATAGATAGTCAATTAGTTCAGGCAGAAGATATACCAGAAATCACTGAGAATTTTAGAGAAGTTCTGCAGAAAGAAAGAAGTGAAAAGCAAGCTATTATGGAGCAAACAGCTGAAGATAATGGGCAGCAAACAGGAAAAACAAAGCTAACACAATTTCAGCACTTGGAGGAGGATGAAGATGGTCTTTGGACCATGGATTTTGATGGTGCAGTAGGTAGTGATGGTGCTGGAATTGGTGTGTGGATTCGAAGTCCATTTTCCGCTCAAGATAAGGTTCCAAGCAAGGTGAGAGTATGTTCCTACAAACTAGAATTTGACTGTTCTAATAATGAAGCGGAATATGAGGCTCTCATTGCTGGCCTTAAGATTCTTCGAAAGCTGAAGGCAAAAAGAATTGCAGTATATGGTGATTCAGAGTTGGTGATAAAGCAGGTGAAGGGTGAGTTTCAAGCCAAGCATCCTCGCATGAGGGCATATCGAAATGCAGTTTTAGATATTTTGAAACTCTTTTCTGATCATACTTTGACATGTGTGCCTCACATACAAAATGGTGTTGCTGATGGACTGGCTAAGGCAGCAAGTAATTTAAAAATTCCAATGAATTCCAGCAACAAATTCAAGATTCATGTGAAACACCGCCCAACCGTTCCAGATAATCAGCGATGTTGGCAAGTCTTTCAGGATGATGAAGAGATTAATGATTTTCTGCAGAATAAGGGTAAGTTTAAAGATACATCCATAGATACAGAACAGGATGATGGTAGTGTTGATATACAAGTAAATCAAATGGATGTGCTGCAACTTAAAGATAATATTATTCCTAAGGGATTGATTCCTTTGGAGGAGCTGTTTGACCAAGACGATGTGGCCCGCAAACCGACATTGAGGCCGACTGAAAAAGGTGTTGAGGAGGTAAACATTGGGCCAGCTGAGAATCCCAAGATGGTAAAGCTATCAAAGTCATTATCACCAAAGGTAAAGGAAGAGTATGTCAGATTGTTGTCTTCATTTTCTAATGCTTTTGCTTGGGATTACTCAGATCTGAAAACATATGACACTAATATCATTCAGCATACTATCCCTATAAAACCAAATCAGAAACCTTTTCGTCAAAAGTTGAGGAGAATCAATCCTAAGCTGCTGCCATCGATAGAAAAAGAAGTGAACAGGTTGTATAAGTCAGGAATCATTGTGCCTATCAGATTTTCCGATTGGATATCAAATTTGGTACCCGTAAGAAAGAAAACTGGTGAGATCCGTTTATGTATTGACTTCAGAAATTTGAATAAGGTGTCCTTAAAAGACAATTATCCGTTGCCCAAAATGGACCATATATTGCAGCGAGTAGTTGGAGCATCAAGGATGTCACTACTCGATGGCTATTCAGGATACAATCAGATTTTAGTGCATGAAGATGATCGTGACAAAACTGCGTTCACCACTCCATGGGGAACATTTCATTATGCAAAGATGCCATTTGGTTTGAAAAATGCAGGTGCCACTTTTCAGCGTGCAATGGGCATGGCTTTTGCCAATGAGAAAGATGTATTTTTGGTTGTTTACCTTGATGATTTAACCGTGTTTTCAAATTCTGATGAGGAGCATTTATATCATTTGAAAATTGTTTTCCAAAAGTGCAGCAAATATGGCATTTTGCTGAATCCAAAAAAGAGCCTTTTCGCCATGGATGAAGGCAAGCTCCTTGGCCACATCATATCAAAAGATGGCATTCGTGTGGACCCTGCACGTGTTGAGGCCATCCAGCAGATTGAACAACCCGGAATAAGAAAGAAATACAGTCATTTAATGGCAAACTGAATTTTCTGCGTCGTTTCATTCCAAATCTTGCCGAGCATCTTAGAGAAATCACGAACATGCTAAAAAATGACAGTCATTTAAAGTGGACAGAAGAGGCGGTGAAATCATTCAATTTGGTAAAGTTAGCTCTTTCTTCAACCCCTACTTTAATTAGCCCGGACTACACACAGGACTTCATTTTGTTTTCATTTGCTTCTAAGCACACTTTGGCAGCTGTACTAATGCAAAAAAGGGATGGAGTTGAGAAGCCCATTGCCTTTTTCAGTCGTATTATAAGGGAAGGAGCATTGAAATACAACATTATTGAAAAAAAATCACTTGCACTTGTAAAGGCCTTGAAATATTTCCGTGTGTATATATTGCATTCCCACATTATAGCATATGTTCCTAACGCAACAGTAAAAGATGTTTTGGTACAGGCAGATCCAGAAGGAAGGCGGGGTAAGTGGATTGCTACGTTGTTAGAGTATGATGTGGAGATTAAACCAACCAAGCTGATCAAAGGTCAAGGACTCGCCAAATTAATGGCTGAAACAAATCTGCATGTTCTAGACATAAATTTGATTGCTGCTATGTCCGATGAAGATGAGGAGAGTCTGGTAAATCAGGTATCTGATATTTTTGTTTCTTCCCCTTGGTATGCTGACATTATATACGTACTTCAAAATTTGTCTTCACCTCCCAGGATGCCTAGAAATAAGAGTAGAACATTGAAATTGAAAGCTGCCAAATTTTGCATACTCAATTCTGCATTATATTGGAAAGACCCTGGTGGAATGTTGCTGAATTGTTTGGTAGAGGAGGAAGCCAAACGAGTTGTGGAAGATTTTCATAGAGGTGACTGCGGGGGCCATCTGTTTTGGAAAACCACAGCGAATAAGATTCTAAGGGTAGGTTTTTATTGGCCTTCGTTATTTTCAGATGTGTATAAGGCTGTTAAGAATTGTCACGAATGCCAAATTTTTCAAGGGAAGCAGAAACTACAGCCATTGCCTCTCAAACCAATTGAAGTTAGCACACCATTTCAGCAGTGGGGCTTGGATTTCATCGGGGAAATTCATCTGGCATCGTCAGGACAACATAGATGGATATTGACAGCTACAGACTACTTCACAAAATGGATCGAAGCAATTCCCACCCGACAGGCCACGGATGCGGTAATTATCTCTTTTCTTGAAAATAATATACTGTCACGTTTTGGGTGTCCTAGTAAGCTAATCACAGATAATGCAGCGGCATTCAAGTCGAAGAGAATGGTTGAATTTTGCTATAAGTACAATATCAGCTTGGGGCATTCGACCGCCTACCATCCGCAAGGAAATGGGTTGGCAGAATCTTCAAATAAGTCCTTGGTAAATATCATTAAAAAGTTGCTGGAAATCAATAAAAAGGGCTGGCACAAGAAATTAGGGAATGCACTGTGGGTTGATAGGGTAAGTCAGAAAAAGTCTATTGGCATGTCTCCTTTCGAGTTGGTGTACGGGACAGACACGGTTTTTCCTACTTCGCTTGTTATTCCGGTAGTCAAATTGCTTCAAGAAGCTGGTAGTGAGGAAGATCCCATGCAGAGGAGGATTAATCAGATGATTCATTTACAGCAGACACGGGAGGAAGTATTTCAAAATACTTTCAAGTTGCAGGAGTGCATAAAGAAGATTTATGATAGGAAGGCAAAAACATATAAGTTTCAGCTGGATGAGGTGGTTTTGAAATGGGATGCCTGGAATGAAGATAAAGGAAAGCACGGCAAATTTGAAAATTTATGGAAGGGTCCTTATAAGATTGCGACATATCATGGTCAAAACGCTTTTCTTCTCAAGGAAATGAATGGAGATGATTGTCCTGGAGGGCCGATCAATGGTCGGCTGCTAAAGCGATACCACTTCTGAGTATTTCTGCTCATTTCATCATCATTGTATCATCATTGTATATATCGTTTTGCTTCTGTTCTATTGCATGTGTGTACTGATCGCTCATCTTCAGTCTGGGGCCCGTAGCGAAGGCTATAATTCTGGAGATGAAGGTTAGTTGGTTTGAGATTTGTCGAGTCAGTTTTATCAGTCCTTTCAATTTTCAAAATCGAGTCAGTTTAGGTCAGAGTTGTATTCAGTTTTCAGTCAAATCTGCAGTCAATAAATGTGTCAAAGTTTTGTGTTAATTGTTGAAATAATGACTCCATCGCCCAATGGATGAAAGCACTGGTCTGCTCTCCCAGAGATCTGCCGTTCTTGGCATCTCCAAGGAGCCACCATCCCCATTGGAGCCAATGTTAGAGTCGGTCCTTACAACCCTCTGTCAGAGATCTTTTCGCTTTTGCATATCATTTTTAGGTGTCTCGCTCGTTCCACTTCGTTGCATTTCGCTAGGGGCATGCCATTGACTGACGAGGGGGTCTGGTTGTCTTGTGTTTCCTCATGCTTGTCCCTGCAGGGTTAGTCAAAAATTTCTCAAAAATCATCGAAGTACATGATCATTGCATTCATCGTCATAAAAGATTAGTTTCGTTAAAAAGTCTTTGGTCCTAGAGTCTAGGGTTGTCAGTCCTTTGCATACACATAATAAAAGCCCGCAGGCCATGAGGATTGGTTTTAAAAACATTCTCATTTAATATTTTTCTCAGAAAGTATTTAAAACATTTTTAGTCCAAAACTCTATTTTGGAACTAAAAATTGTTATTGTAAATAATTGTATTTGTTTTATCTCAAAAAGTTTCAGAGCAAGCCTCTGATCTTCTCCAAAGTCAAAATGCCGGATCCCTGCAAAAATCAACAAAGTATTATTAGTCCAAACCTCAGAAAAAGCAAGAGAAAATCAAAAAGCAGTATTGTATTAAAAGACCAAAGATGTCAAAGTGCCAAACATTATAAAGTGGGTTATTCAATCAATTTAAATCAAATCTGATTTGGTAAGATATTTTGTTTACATATAAAAGGGGAAACAAGTCCATTTGTTCAAAAATTCCCAAGGCAAAATCGTGTTTAAGTTTTTGAAGGCCGAAGCCGTGATTTCATACCCGTGGATAGCGTTTGGAGGTGTGCGCTATGCACTCAGGTGGGCGGTACACACTGGGCCTCACTGGCCAGTGTAAAAAAACACAGGCGCTATGCACTCAGGTGTGCGCTACGCGTTGGGTTCGGGTGCTACACACTCAGTCACAACACCAATTTTTTTTGTTCATGTGACCAAATCTTACCAAATCGCCTCCAAAACTTGCAAGTAGGTGTTTCATGGCTGCTCAGTCAATTTGAAATTGTTTGTAGTGTGTTTGAGGGGGGAAATGTGATGTATTGGGTGTAAAAAAAATGAAACCCTAGGCTCATACCAAAATCATTCTTTAGGGTTTTTAAAGGACATGTGGGTGGTTGGTGAAGATTTTTCCATTCTCCATTGATGAAATACATCCCCATACTCATTCGCAAAATTTTAGCCAACATCAAAAGGGGTACACTTCATACTTTTGTTCATTTGTCAAAACCGTCCTTGTGATCAAAACAGTGACTGTTTCATGCCAATACACTGAAACAGAGTTATTACCATTATGGCTTAATTCTATGATGCTTCGGTTGGCTTTTGAGTATGCATTGAAATTGTGATTTCACCACACCTGCAACATACATATTGCAGACATTGTGTTTTCAAAGTCATGTCAGACACAGATTCAGTTTATGAGCAGGAGAATGACAGTGATTCCACAACAGAGGGTAATGTGCCACGGAGGCCTCGCAGAGGTGGCAAAGGTGGTAAGCATCTAAGAGAAGAGCCCACTTCTTTGGTTCAATTGCAGGCTTACCCGCTTGCAATGGATTGTTTTCGCCATCAGTCATGCTATCGCTATTGTGAGCTAATTTCACAAATCCAGCATCATCGTGAACTAGCTCGCTTGTTTGTTCTACATTTACATGATGGCCATGTAAACCTCGTTGGAGTTGATTTCATTTTGTCACCAGAGACTATTGCAGAGGCCACTGGGATTCCAAATATTGGAGAAAAATGGAATAAGCGTCAGAAGCTAGAGAAATCCTATTATGAGCCATACATCAAACCTGGGTATATGAGGCACTTGAGCAGGGTTTTTCCTTTCCAATACCTGAATGATCAGTTTGCGCCTTTGATGAAACTCATCATTCGATATTTCAGTTGTGAGGGCAGATTCTCGCGTCTTTATGCGTACCATGTCCGTTTGTTGATGAATTTTACAAGGGTACGTCTGATGAACATTCCATACTTCATGTTTCGCAACATAGAGAGGATGGTTGCTTTAGTACAAAGGAAGACCCCAACACAGCAGCATAGAAGTATTTATCATCACGCGCTGATCAAGATCATAGTGGTTCATCAGTTGGCACAGCAGGGCATTACTTGGGAGGATTTTATTTCTCGTGACTTTTTCATAGTGCCACAGCCACCTCCCGAGATAGTTCATGAGGAGGGAGAGCCTTCACATCAGTTTGACATTCCTGAGACCGAGCATGTCAATGCTCCAGCATATGTGACATATCAGCGAGGCCACAGGGCCTTATTTGCAGCTACACGACGAGTACTATCTCCACATGGTGTGGAAGGGGTCTCGCCTTCTTCTTCAGTACAGGTACAGGTTCAGGACAGAGGCGCGAGGTCAATTTATGAAGAGGGCCTTTCAGGTGGTCATGATGTTGATGTTGCATTGAGTGATGTGGATAGGAGCTCTCCTAGCTCGAAGCTGAAAGAGATCATCCAAGAGCAAAAGACCGAGATTGATAGCTTGAATGAGAAGTTACTGAAGGCAGAATGTCTGATCAAATACTTGGAGCAGCGCAATAAATAGCTAGAGGATGAGCATACACTTATATAGCTGCGACAAATCCGTGAGGACCGAAGGCTAGCCCGAAAAAGGGCTGGTGATTTGACACCTGTTGAGCGGCAATTTTGGCTTGAGAAAGTCAATCAACATCTGGAGGAGTTGTTGGCGAAGGCCAATAGAGACAAAGACATGCTTTATGTCACATGAAAAATCATTATTGGGCTCGCATGCATGTTGGCAAAGAAAAAATGAAGATTTTGCAAAGGAGGTTGAGCAAAGCACTGAAATGGCGAAAGAGGCTAGATCCACTTCGAGTTTTGGTCAAGGCTTCTTTGGCTGAGCATGACACATGATGAGGGGTCTTCGCTCCAAATTTGAGCAAATTCGGAAAATTTTTTATCATTTTGAAATTTTTGGTCTCAAAAATAGTTTTTTCCGCTCTATGGGTAGCGCGTCGGCGCGCTCGCTTTTGATTGGGACACTTGCTGGAGAAAAAAATTATATTTTTGGGTTTGTCATGGTAAGTTATACATGCTCAGTTATTTCCGAGGCATTTCATCAAGTTCTGGATGATCAAAAGGCCTAAAAACACCATGAAAACCACCTTGCTACCACCTTTTGCAACAACAGGAAGTACTTCTGGGAGAATGCAAGTTTGAGGGGGAAAATGAGCTCAAAATTGGGAAATTCCACTTGGGCTGGATAGTAGACATCCAAAGATTTCCAACCAGCTATTGTGAGCTTGATTTCGATGTCGGGAAGTGCCCCAAAAATAGGCTGAAAGGTGCGCTACGCATAGAGATCAGGGCACTACGCATTGAGGTTTTTGGTCCAGTTTTCATCCTCCAGCTCAGGAATTCGGCCAGTTTTCACCAGTTTCACTCCTTGATGTGATTTTTGACCTAGCATGATGTAATTTGATGTGTTTTAGGTAACTTGGCACCTATTTACCTTGTTCTAGATGATTCATTGACAAAATAGCAAAAACTTAATGTAATGAATCAGTTTCCTTCTTTTTAGAGGCAAGTTGTTTTGGTCACCTAGATTCTTGCTCCATGTTTAGAATTTGTTCAAACTGCTCCTAGACGGAGGAGCTCGACTCCTAGAGGTTAGGGAATGAGGTTAGCTTGATCTATATATGTAAATTTTCAGTCAGTAGCACAGGTTGGACTCTTGGGAAGATTTTGGCACACAATTGTACATATTTTTCATATTTTGGCTAAGGAAAGATGAGAGGTTTTGCAACACTTGTTGGGATTCTTGTCGCTTTCAGTTCTTTATGGTGTTAAATCTTATTTTATTGTAAGTTTATTCATGTTTAATGCATGCCATTCCCTTCTTATGCTTCTGAAACTAAATGAATGAGTAAATGAGGTTGAATCCATTGTTTACGGTGCTCTTCCTTTAAATTTGTTTAGTTTTAGATATTTTCGCCAGTTTGGAGAGGATCCATGTTCTCCCTTGCCCTCTTCAGCTCCTTGTCGTTCTGATCCATCCATACACCTGATTAAAGGCATCAAGACTACTGCCTAACTCGCCCCAACTCGAATTCTGCAAAGATCTGGCCTTATCCCCGGACCCAAAATTGGTTTTCCTGTTTCTCCAACAAAAAAAAAACTCAAAAATCTAAATAAAACTTTCCTATCTCTTTACTAGCCTAAAATCAACATTAATTTTGAGTCATCTCAGCCCCTTTGAAGACCTTTTGCCGAGATAGACCCGGAGAGAGCCCTCTCCTGTCCTCGTAGGGCTAGCTACGAGGCTGAGCATGGTTTGATGTGGCCTCGAGTTTTGCCTTCCTCAGCCTGAGGCAGATTTGAGTGCTAACAAGAGAAATGGTTGTCAACCTGGATTCACAGCTTGTCGTCCTTTAATTCAATGAGCAGTATTTCACCAGGGACCCTCAAATATTACGAATGTATCTTTGTATCTGTCTATTGGAAAGACAATTTGATTATATTACATATCATCATATTCCTAGACACATGAATACATTAACAGATGCATTAGCTAATTACGTGTTGGATATACATTTGCGAAACATGTAAAAGATAAGGCAAACCATTTGTACCATAATAAACAGGAAAATACAACATATATATATATATATCTACATATATATATACATATATACGTATATATATATATATATACACACATATATATATATATATATATATATATACACATATATATACACATATATATATACATATATATATATATATACATATATATATATATACACACACACACACATATATATATATACACACACACACACACACACACATATATATATATATATATATGAGAATGTTTGATACATCAAAACCCAAAAAATAATATGTATGTCCATAATAACATAGATGGCTCGCAAGCCTTGAACGTCCATGGAACGCAAGCCTAAAAAAATATGTAAGTACTGGACCTAGGAACTACTTAGCATGGTGGTCATGTAGCATGAGATAGCTCATACAATGCGACTCAGCAATCGGCGGATCTAATCTGAGACTCCCACTGTGTGCCTTTGGTACCGTCGAGGCATGTCTCCTATCTAAGCATACTCAAAAATACCATGAGTCAACCCCTTGAGGTTCCTCGCAATCTCCTCCTCGTTATCGCTCCCTTCTTGATAAGGGGCGACAACATCAATAGGACGAGGGTAGGGCCTGGCTATCGGGGACATCTGGCTGGCTGCTCTGGTCCAACATCTGCATACACAAGAGAAATCTTATAAGCATGCATATACCAAAAACAATTTAAAAAACATCAAAATAAAAAATTTGATTTGGTTTTTACCTTCATCATCAAAGTCCTCCCCATCTGGCAAGGGCATATCCGGGTCTCCACGGAAGTCAGTGCCACTGTACGGCCAGTCCTCCATGACAATTTTCTATTGTCATAGCCACGAAAAGAATGTTGGTCGATAGGACATCTGCTGACCCCCAGTGATCCTGGGCATCAAACGACTCTAGCGGGCCATCCGCGGATCACGTGGTGCAGGAGGATCAACCTCAGTCAACTGATACTGGAACAATGGCACTTGTTCTAGGAAAAATGTCACAAGTACTGATTCAAAGCCAAATTGCTTTAGATTTCCCGCCTTGGCCTTGGACAATTGGTGCTTGATGTTCATCTTCATGGCCTCTTCCCAGTTGAAGATTGTAGGAGTTGTGCAGTCAATAGCGTAAAGGAACTTCGACTTGTTAGTCTCATGTTCTACCTGGGACCCTGCCACTCTGTTGATGGTCAACAAAAGCACCCTCAGTGTCAAATCCCACACACTGGAAATCTCGATCTTCCCACTTTTGGATTTCAGGGCCTCAGGACAATGCTCGACAAGCAGGGAAGATATGCTTGCCCCGATCAGACATGACCCATACAAGTTCACTGGCTCACCTCTGCAAGACAATCCAGTGATGAAGTAGATATATGAAGTTGTCAACTCCATCTCCTGGTCCCCAATGACAAAAATCTCATGATTGATGTCCCAAAGGCTTATCAAGTACCGAAGCAATTTGGGTTGGGCTCGCATCCCTGGTGTAAGGAAAAATTTGAGGAGCTCGCAAGCCCTCGAAGCCTCTAGGAAATTTGGATCATTTTTTGCCTGGGTGTCCACATCTTCGTGTTCTCCTTCCTTCCAATCCACCATTTTCGACAATTTCTCTCCTGCAAAAGCCATTTATTTGAGTCAATCGTCAATTTTGACACATAAAATTCAAGTTTTAACGGTCAGTTCTTGAGGAAAATTGATTTTTCCCCTTTCACAGCATTGACGCACCTGTTTTAGAAATAGTGGCATCGGTTAGCGTGGATGGTTATGCAAATAACCCTCGGTCGACGCGATCCCATGCCCGGAAATCATGCCGACCGAGGGTGAAATTTTTTTCTCAAAAACCTCCCAAAAAATAAGAAAAAAATGGCTAAAAATAGATATGAATAGCATGAAAGTGGAGCTCAGGGCTTCGGCTATTACCTGGAACTGATGGCTCGTCGATTGACCTCCCGGATCTCCTGCAATTTGCTCTGGAATAACTTGGGCAAAAGTGGGTAAAAGGTCTTCACTATAAAGGTAAAATAGTAAATGGTAAAAATATATTTATTTTCTCCCTTTTTATTCATTTTTCATGAAAATATCAGGTTTTGTAAATATTTTTCACCCATTTTGCCTCAAGGACTCAATAACACACTTTGCTTTACTTGTGCAATGACAGGTGTTCGACGACGGTGATGAATCATATTTTAGCTCTTTTCTCGACTCGTTAAACCCATATGAAAAGATTACCAAGTATTTTTTTCCCTTTTTGACTCGTTAAAGAGAATAAAAACAGGGGGTCCACTTTCAACTTTTTTCTGACCCTTTAAAAGTGAAAAGATGGCTGAGCCCTTGTTGTTTCGAACTCGTTAATGGATGCAAAATACTGTGCGCCCAGTATAAGTTTACCCCATTTTCGGGCTGGGAGGCACTATTTACGAAAGAGGTACTCCTTGACTGAAATGGTCTAGCGGTTTTCTCAAGTATTGTTTTCTACCTTTTCGGGCTCGAGAGACACAAATGTACGAAAAGGGACCATGCGGATTTTTATTTTATGTGTCTTTTTCAAACTCTCTAAACATGAAAAAGATATCGAGTTACACCTTTGTCGGACTCCTTAAACTATTAAACAACATCATATTCATCACCATGACGAACACGAGCTTCTCCTTCCTAGGGCTCATTAAACTTACTAGGTTGGATTCATCCGAAGGATGAAATTACAGTGCAACCATATGCTATCCCCTTCAAGCTTGTGATTAAAAAATAGTTCGAGTACTCGCTAGAAATGGTGGGGGAAATTTGGAAATCTATCAAGTCGTGTCAGCAACTCACACTTGAACATGACACACTTTGCTTTGTGTCAGGTTGGGATATCCTCCTTTGTATCATTGACCTTCCTGGGTTTAGGCCGTTCATTTTTGCCTTCCATTTGATCTCTGCCATGTCATCATGACCACCGATCCTATGGATCCAAAAGCTGCCAAACTTCCAGTTTGAGTCGCCAATATGTTCAAGAGTTGTCCTTCTGTAGTTACACTTACCTTTGTTTCTTTGTATCGTCCAAAACCATTTTTCATCCTCTCGTGTCATGTCGATGATGTGGGATTCATTATGGTCCTCCTTTGACACGGTTGCTTTCCTTCGAGTTCAATTCATTATCCGGGAAGTTGACCGAGAGACTCCCTTCCTGTACCTTAGAGGTTGCATGCCTTAATGGAAAGTTCTTCACACTTGATGACAAGTTCATATCATTGGCTTTCAATCGAGTGATTTCATGGGTGTTCGACTTCAATTCCTGTATTCACATTCCGTGAATTGTGATGATAGTACCTTGAGGCCCATTTTCATTATTGGTAGTTTCTCTCGTGCTTGTTAACAATTTACATCATGGGCTGGTAATCAAGCGACTTTCTAGCATGCTCGACATCAACACATCTATTGGCATGCTAGAATCTGTACTTTGATTGGGTCGTGTTGGAGCGCAAGACCCTGGACTTAGATTACAAAAGTCCAGGTTGCGAAGCGATGTGACATGGTTATCATGATATGCATGTCTTTGGTTGAAACCAGACCATGAGTTATCATATGTGATCCTTCTCATTATCAGATGGCTACGACCATACCTTGGTTTCATTATGATCCTCTTTGACGGATGGCTGCGCCCATGCTTGGATCCATTTACATGATCATTCTCTGGATGGCTGTGTCCATACCACGATTCATGTATCATTTGATAGAGATTTCATTTTATGTATATGTATCTGTACTTACTTGGAGGTTTTTCGACGGCAGATCAGTTCCTCGCACTGATTTATAAAGCATTTCATCTCTCACTCCAACTTGGCCTTCACGCTTTAGGGGGAATCTGTTACACAACATTTTGTCACTGTACTTGTACTCCCCGTTCCTTGATCCTGGAGGGCCTGTACAATGAACCCCGCATTTTTTGCGTTCACGGAGAAACTCCCATTATTTCCCTGTTCACGAGAAAATCATTTCCCTTTTGCACCATCTCCCCTAAAACTTCTGTTTTCCCCATTTTACAAGATTGGCACTAATGAACATTGTCTCCCCCGTGTTGATGTGTAGAGATTGGCACCATTCCCCACACCAGTTAGTGCGACTGAGCCATGTTCCAGTTGCACCGATCCTGTTATGGAATTTTTTTTAAATTAGACCCGAAGCTTCCATCTCTAGAAGCTCTGTAATGGAAGTCTGGTAAAAGGTTTGGCTGAATGGGGTCGACGATGACAGTTTGGGCTCCTTTCCCCTATAATTATGGAACTACATCAAGGGATAAGTTCTTTTCCCATGAGAAGAGGATCCATCTCCCATCCATATTTCCTATATAAGCCTCCCTTCTTCCCAAGCACAAACTAGTGTGAAAATTAGAGTTAGATTTTTGGTTGAGTGTGAATATACTATTTTTGACAAGGAAGCTATTACTAGCTATAGCCATCTAGTTGTGTGAGGGAGAAGTGTGTTTGGTTTGGAGTGAAGCCTAAAGGGAAGAGTCTTTAAACTATTTTTGTTTGAAGTTGTCATGAAGTGCTAGCAAAAGTGTGTGGGAACCTGGTCTTGTCAGATGAACACTGTGACATTAAGACGAATGGTTGTAATCTCTCTTTGATATTAATATATGCAATTATCGATTGATTTCCTACATGTTTTGTAATATTACATATTCGTGTCTTAATGCTTCTTGACTCATTAAGTAGGTTGAATTGAAATTTGTCTATTATTATGTTTGTGTGTTATTCTTTACTTGTTTTAGGAGCTTGAAGAAGGAAGCGAGAGATTGTTGGAGAGAGCAAGTGAGGACATCATCAAACAGGATAAGAGACCAAGAGGTAGGCCCTCTTAACTGGTTCTAACCTAAGGAAATCTTCCATAGAATGTATCTATTGTGGCTAGACCCATTATTAGGCTAGAGGAATTTGTTCGTGTCCGCACTTATAATTTTACTTCACCACAGGGAGTGTGGCCAAATTTAGTCCAACATTCCTCAAAGAACTGTCTGTAACCTTGTCAACATCTGCATCTGTGCTCAAGGCTCCATCAGGAAGCACGATTGCCCGAAGATCCAAAGAGAGAACCAACTCCGCCGCTACCATTTTCCATGGCACTAAACTGGTTGAGGCTACGCTGCTCCGTCTTACTCCTGCCTGTAGTCTGGTTGTTTGGATCTTAGCTCACGCAGACCCATCTGGATGGCACTTAATTCCTGCTTCTGCTATTGCTCAAACTGCTGCAACACTTCCACTATTTTATCCCTTACCTTTTCCCCAATGTCATCCAAGTCACCCTTTATCAAGGTGATTGGGTCTAGTGACGACTTACTGGCCTTGGTCTTTTTGCGCGGCCCTTCCTTCTCCTGCTCCCTATTCCACTCCACCCAGAAGAGAGTGCTTTCCAGATTTCCACCACCCTGTTCTAATTGTTCCTCTCCCTCTGTCTGTACCGAAGGAGATTTCTAGCTTCTGTCAGAGTTGTGCTTTTCCTCCTATTCCTTGGAAGTGCACTCCACTTCTGCGCGTGCCTTCGCCTCAGTCTCCTTCTTTCTCTTTTCAATCAACTGCTGAACTTTCAAGCGGGTCACTTCTTTTTTCTACTTTTCCGCGGTCTTACTAGTCCCGGGTGGACAAATATGATGTTGTGCGCTAATCTGTTGGCCAACACTCAAGGACCGCTGTAGTTCAGCTGGTGAAATGGAATGGAGATCCCTTTCTCGGGAAGGTAAATGGCAGTCAATTGAAGCCTGTTGACACCTAATCATAGGGATTGGGTGAACAACTGTGTTTAGTGTAAATAAATAATAGAAGAAATGGAGAGTCATCAGAAGATGAACTGAATAGTCACTCCCTCTTGTATATAATAATGAACAACCTGAATGAATAAATCGATTACATTTGAGGTGTTACCTCCTATCCTGACATGGTATCGGAGCCAACCTCTATTTTTAGTTTTCTACTGCTGTAAGTCCCTTCTGCCATTTTTTCAAAAATTTTGTCCCTCTGCTTTTTTTTCTGCTTAGACTCTGCATTACTCCGTGTGAACTGTGCATGTTGTTGTGCCTCCACACTGGATTGAACACTGCCAAGAGTAATAATTTGTGAAGGAAATGAAGCGTTTTGAAGCGTGGGCTCATAATATTCACTGAGAGTGAAAGGACCGAAAGGAGTTGAAGCGTTGAGCTAGTAATTCTGGTACTGCGTCGCTTCCATTATCTCTTCTGCCAGTTGATGGAGCGCGGATCATTTCTCCATGGCGCACGACTCTGAGATTGATGTCCTTGAGCTATGATCAACAGAGGAAGATTGTAGCCATCAACAAGGCATGCATCATAGAAATCCTAGGCTTGGCCTTGCCCATTGAGAACTCTGCAAGGGAAGCGGGAGGTATCGCCCCTGCACCATTGCATTCAAGGGAACCGCCATAGTCAGCAGTGGAGCAGTTTCCCTTACCAGTAGAATCAAAGGTGCAACCAGTGCATCCCCAGAGACGCCTGACCCAACCTGCAGGTATGCCAACGGTTTGTGTCTGGCCTGGAAGAAGTTGAGCTCGTGGAAGAAACGAGGCCCGAGGCAACTGTCGGCGTATTTGGAGTAGCGGTCGCTAATGAATGCATCGTAGGCTACCTGAGAATGTCTCTGTAGATGAGAATTCTTTTCCGAAGATCAGAGGTCGATTTGAGTGTTGAATCTCTATGTTTTTTTTGGTGAATTCATTGGTTGTTTAAATTATGGTTAAAATCCCTGTGAGCTTGTATACGCCTATGGTGAAGCTCACTTGTGAACTAATCCTATGAATAGCTGGTGCGACAGTCCTAGCATGTGTTGAGCTGTTCATGTGTTGAATGCCATGAATGGTGGAAGACTAAAGGTGGAATTGACTGCATCACGTATTAAATTGTGAATTCATCCCTAGACTATATGTGCACCACATTGAGTTATGTGCAGTCTATGCTGGTCAAGGAATACAAAGGGTTTATTTTTGTGCATTGAATAGTCTATGAAATGGAGTGTTGAATTTAGTATGACATCGTATGCTATTTGCTGAATGCATTTTATCAGATTACATTTTTTTTGCATTCCAACCACCAAAACTTCATTTTTTGCCACCAAAAGTATTTATTTTTTTATTTTTTTTTTTTTTTTATAGTACACAGATTTTATAATGCATTCATTGATATCTATTGTGGGATTGGTTCTCACGAGGAAGGAGAAATATCCAGAATGGTCATGGAAAATCAAACACACTCTCATTTTTAATGAGCTGTGGAAAGGAGTGTGTGTTGGAGACGGAGAGAAAGAACTAGAACAACCTACCTCAAACAAGGAATTCTCCATTTGGGAAAATAAGAACAACAAGGCTTGTGCATTGGTTGCAACATCAGTAAATGAATAGGTGAGTCGCCATATTTCGCCATTTTCAAATGCTTTCGAAGCCTTACAAAAAATAAAGGAACTCTATGACTCACACTCTGCACTTGAAGTTGTTCAACTCATGATTAAACTTTTCATCCTTGAATTACAAAATGATGATACTCTTGCTCTTGCATCATAAGTAAAATCTATTATGAATGATATCAAAGTCACTAATGTTGAACTGTATATTCCTCTAATAGATTTTATCAAGGAACTTTATCCCACTTACTCAAATTATCTTGAGTCATTGCAAGCAAATGGAAACCTCAAAGATATTACCTTTGACTCCCTTGTGAAAAAAATTGCTGAAAGAGAGAAAGCTTTTGGGAAGAAGACAACTCCTCAGTATTTTGATGAAGCTGTGTGCCTGGCACATAGAGAAAAGAATCTTGATCAAGACTCTTCGAGAGGAAGAGTTGGTCGAAGAGGAAGAGGAAGAAATTTCAGAGGTAGGGGGGGCAGACACTCTCAAGGAGAAAAGTCAGATTTGCACTGCATACGCTGCAAAAGAGATGGATCACATGATGCATCCACATGCAAGTTTCCTTGGGACAGAATTGAGCAGGAAAGAAACCAAACCAAAGGTAAAACTAATGACAAAGAGAAAGGTAAAGCACCTGAATCCGCTCACTATGTTGTGGCACACTGTAATATTGGAGTAAATGAAGACTTATTTAATGCTTCACTTGCTTCTTGGAAAAATGATTGGTTGCTTGATTCAGGAGAAACTTGCCACATGACTTTTAGAAGAGATTTTTTTGAAGAATTTACTGACAATGTTTATGGAGCAGTATAATTTGCAGACAAAGCAAAACTCAAGCCATCAGGGCTTGGCAAAATCAAGCTTAAATTGCCTAGTCTTCCAGACTTTCTTCTACATCATGTTCTATATCTCCCATCACTAAGGAGAAAATTGTTGTCCTTGGTCCACATCCACAAGCAAGAACACTCCATTCATATGTTTGATGGCAAGCTTGAGGTGAGAAAAGCATCATACCACTCACTTGTCATGATGGGGATAGAAGAAGAAAGGCTTCTCAAGCTATAGGGTACCTCTGCTCGTGCACAAAATTTCTCAT
This sequence comes from Pinus tabuliformis, assembly GCA_031772625.1. Classification (NCBI taxonomy): domain Eukaryota; kingdom Viridiplantae; phylum Streptophyta; class Pinopsida; order Pinales; family Pinaceae; genus Pinus; species Pinus tabuliformis. The sequence goes on from CM062818.1 coordinate 1,062,740,406, forward strand.
ACAATTTCGATTATGAAGAAGGTACATTTCCATCAAGTTTATTATGGCATGCTAGATTTGGAAACCTGAACTATGAAAAACTCCGCTTGTTGAAGAAAAATGGTGTTACTGGTTTGCCTACAATTCTTAGGAAACTTAAGCAATGTGATGCTTGCATTCTAGGAAAGCATAGCAAACAATCTTTTCATGATTCACATTCTAGAGCACATAGAAAAATTGAACTCATTCATTCAGATTTATGTGGTCCAATGCCCGTTCCTTATGCAAATGGAATTAAATATACGATGACATTTATTGATGACTACACCAGAATGTGTTGAGTTTATTTATTGAAGAACAAATCTGATGCTTTTCAAACATTCAAGAACTTTCATACATGGATTGAAAATGATGCACAATCTCATATTGTCTCTATTCGCACTGATAGTGGAAAAGAATACACTTCAAATGAATTTGAAAACTATCTTTGCCAACATGGGATCAAACATCAAACAACTGTGCCTTATAATCCCCAATAGAATAGAGTAGCTGAAAGAATGAATAGTGTCGGCTAGATAAATCGTTCTTGTAGACAAGACCGATCTCCCTAGTATCTGCAGATATCTAGCGACAAGCAAGACAAGCAAATTCTACCTTTCTCTAAATATTGCGATTTATAAATAAAATCCAAGAGGTGTTTTAGACCCTACCTTAAGTCCAACGCTAGTTTGTGGCAGCCACGTTTCGACCGTACAAATGAGTTTCCTTTTGAGAACCTGTAAACACAAACAAGCACACATCAAATAACACCTGTATAGCCAATATAATAAATCATATTCATCATGGTGATCAATGAATCCATGAAATAAACCATATGAGACAACTTATTGAGAAAAATAAACTTGATTGTATTAACTTTAAACAAAGAAGAACTTTACAACCTTGGTGCCTTGATGTTGTACAAGCTCCTCCCAAGGTCCAAGCAAGAATCTCCTCTACTTTGACAAGCTTCACACTCTTCCCAATGAGATCAAAAGGTATGTAATCTCTCCTCTCAAGCTCAATTAGGAAGTCTAAATTCCAACAACATTTACCCTAAAAAATATTCAGCTTTCAACCTCCTTAGTAACCAGCCCAATGCCTCATTTTATAGTGCAGAGGAAGGAAGTTACCAAGTCCACCTATGAAGGGATAGAGTCCTCCTTCAAAGGGATAAGCTCCTCACATCAAGGGGTTAGCTCCTTTAGTTATGGGATGCATGAACCACCAAGGAGCGAACTTGCCACCTCAAGATTCCCTCTAGAAGCTTCCAGAAATAACCCAAAGTGAGTTTTTAAGAATGTACTTGCACCTTTTTGACTTTTACAGGGGTCCGCACCCTTTCCTTTAGAGACAAAGTGGGCAGGTCCATGGGGGACATGACCAGGGAGTGTGGGACTGCAGGTAATGCTAAGAGAAAGTGTAGAACTAGAGTTTTAGAGATTTTCAAGGACTTTCTCTCATTTTTCAAGGCCTGACATGAATCGCTGAGGTTTAAGACTTGCAAAGGAGGATAGTACGAGTGGTGATAGACTCATACTGACTGCAGAATGTCATGGTGACAATATTTTGTGTAACAAATAGGACGATCTTAAATATGGTTCGCTCCATGATGTTTTTCAAAAATGTAAAATTGATGTTTTGGGCTGATGTAGTTCTATGTGTTGTATATGTAAAGAATAGATGTCCATTTAATGCTCTTAGAAACAAGACTCCTTATGAAATGTGGTATGGGCACATTCCTTTGGTAAAGCATCTCAGGGTCTTTAGTTCCACATGTTATGCCTTGATACCAAAGGTACATAGAAACAAACTTGGTGCAAGAAGTGGTAAGTGTATCTTCCTGGGGTATTCAAACACCTCCAACGCATACCATCTCTATGATGAAGTCAATAACAAGTTTGTTGTATCTAGAGATGTAACCTTTCTTGAATCATCCAAAACTAACAATGTTGTTGAGCGGAAACTTGATTGCTTGGATAGATTCGTAAATGCAAAATCATTCAAGAATTTGATAATTAGATTCCACATCTTGAAGGGGGGATTCCTATACTAGATCAACCTGTGGAATCTTCTTCTGAAGCACTCTCTCCCCCGCATGAAACTCCAACAACGGATGATACTTTGAGTGAGGTGATTGACAAAATTGAGAGACTCAATCTTGATTTAGTCCCAACTCAATCAACGGAGTAGCCTGGACCATCTGAGAAAGGTCCCCCAAAGTGGCTGACAAAGACACTTGAAAGTGTTCATCCTGATGAGGTTGGAAAGACAGGAACTAGAAATGCAAACTGGAAAAATGGAGGTGATGTAGATGACTTTGATTCACGTGTTGATATGGATGTTTCTTATGATTGTGAATTGAATTTGTCTATAGATTTTGAACCAACTTCCTTCAAAGAAGCTTCTTCTCATGATGAATGGAAAGAAGCGATGAAAAAGGATTATGATGCCCTGATAAAGAATAGCACTTGGAAGCTGGTTGATCCTCCATTGGGAACCAAACCAATTGGCTACAAGTGGGTCTACAAGAACAAGTATAAAGCTGATGGCTCACTTGATAAGCACAAATCCAGGCTTGTGGCAAAAGGTTTTGCACAAAAGGAAGGGGTCGATTATGAGGAGACCTTTTCCCCCATAACAAAATGGGCTACCATCCAGACACTCTTTGCCCTAGCAGCTCAGAATAGTTGGAAAGTTCATCAAATGGATATAAAAACTGATTTCTTGAATGGAGATCTAAAAGAGAATGTTTTTATGTCCCAGCCTGAAGGATTTGTTGTAAAAGGACATGAACATAAAGTATGCAAACTTTTGAAATCCTTGTATGGCCTCAAACAAGCACCACGAGCCTAGTATGAAAAACTAACTGAGCATCTTCTGAAACTCAATTTCAAACATTATGATCTTGATGATGCAACTTTGTTTGTCAAGAAGGTTGGCAACATAGTTGTATATCTTGTTGTATATGTAGATGATCTTTTGATGATAGGGAACAATGAGAGCTACATTGCATCCATAAAGAAGGAATTGAGGAAAAGTTTTGAAATGACTAATTTGGGCAATGTTCATTACTATCTTGGTATTGAGGTAACTCAACATCCAAAGTCCATATTCCTTTCTCAAAAGAAGTACATTGGAGATCTGTTGAACAGGTTTGGCATGACTGAATGCAATCCTCTGACTAGTCCAATGGAACAAAACTTAAAGCTCACATCCATTGAAGGAAAAGAATTTGAGGATGCAACAAAGTATAGACAACTTGTAGGAAGTCTCAACTACCTAACTGATACTAGACCAGACATTTCTTTTGCTGTTGGAATCCTCTCCAGGTTTATGAAAAAGCCTTATGAGGGACATTGGTCTGCCACAAAAAGAGTTCTAAAGTACTTGAAGGGAACTCAAGTCTTTGGAATCAAGTATCCACAGGTGGGCGACTTCAGCTTGATTGGATACTCTGATTCAGACTTCGATGGAGATAAAGAAACTGGGGTATCTACTTTAGGTTATGCTATGAGTCTTGGATCAGTAGCTATCTCCTGGAGATCACACAAACAATTAGTTCTAGAAGATTCCACAACAGAGGCAGAATATGTGGCAACAACCAAGGAAACAAAAGAAATTGTGTGGCTCAGAAAAATTATTGAATATTTGCAGGTAAAACAAGTACAATTGACTCGAATCATGATTGACAATACCTCGGCAATAAAGTTGGCTAAGAACCCAAAGTTCCATGATCGAACGAAGCACTTTAATACAAAATATCAACTGATTCGACATCATGTTGAGGCCAAAACAATCCATCTTCATCATTGTTCCACTAATGAGTAGATTGAAGACATCTTCACGAAAGCGCTTGGAAGAGAAAAGCTTGAAAGATTCAGAACAATGCTTGGACTCACCAACATCCCTTAAGATTAAGGGGGGAATGTTGACACCTAATCATATGGATTGGGTGAACAATTGTAATTAGTGTAAATAAATAATAGAAGAAATGGAGAGTCATCGGGAGATGAACTGAACAGTCACTCCCTCTTGTATATAATAATGAACAAGTTGAATGAATAAATCAATTAAATTTGAGGAGTTACCTCCTGGCCTGACAAAGCCATACACCGGGGATCTAACCAGATGACTATATATGATGATAGCACAGTCTTAGCACTCCAAGCAACTGCAAGGAGGCGCGAGACTATAAACTACACTGCCCGGGTTGTAGAGCTGCGTGATGAGGGGCCTGCATGGTACAAATGGGCTTCATAGAGTTAGTGGATGCGCAAAGGGAGATGCGCTATAGGACGAGAGACCAATCAACGTAGCTAGAATGTGACTGTTACTGTCACTGTTCATGATTTGACAGTGAGAAAACGGCTAAGAGGAGCGGGGGGGGGCGACATTTAAGGTTGAATTTAAGAGCGAGATCTTTGAAAATCTGCCACCAATCTAGCATTTATGAGCGGATTTTGGGGGGAACAGTCAAATTTGAATTCGAACTTGCCTATAAATTACAGATGGCCACCCAACAAGAGACACTGCATTCTGAGAGTTTATGTGTTGCATTGTCTGGTGTGCATGAACCGTGAATTATTTGATGATTTGGTGGCTAGTTCTGTGTTTGATAGGTTACTTGCAGAAACTCAGCAGCTTATTAATAGCTTCATGTCTAAACCCATGGAAACTGCAAGTGCTGGAGGGTTTATTGCCTTTGAGGGAGCTTCCCCTGAGGTTGTAAGTATGGAGGTGCCCGCAGTAGTGCCAAAATTGCCGAGGTCACCTAGGCCGAAGCCTACACTGGTAGGAGAGGGTCCCAAGCCGAAGAAGGATAAACATAAGAAGACACTGCCGGTGCACTAGTCACTAAGGAAACATCAGAGAAACGAAAAGCCAACAGCGTAGGAAAAGGGAAGAGTGGTGGACCTGGAGGGCAATGAGGGCACAGAGGACATTGATATTGAGGGGGTCAACCTTATTTTGAAGCTACTATAATACCTCCCTCTGCGCTAGGGCAAGGTGAAGGTCCCAAAGGACCCAGATGAGGGAAACTTTCTCCTTCGTACACCCCTACTGCCAGAGAATATCACGTTTGAAGGTTCGTGCTTGGTGCAAGTCCCACATTTGAAGCTTGAAGATTGGGACTTGGGGGACACTGAAGATTCCCCCATGTTATAGAAATTTTTGGGCACTGCAACCCCATGCATAAAATGTCCATAAACCAAGGGCTCCTAAGTCCCTAAAAGTGTTGTTCTAACCCCTAAAGGAACAAGGTCAACTGATTACAACTTCTCCCAGAAGTTCTCCATGAAAAACCACTCAGAACTAGTCAAAACATGATCTGCTCCATAGGCAAAGTGCGTTGCATCTCACCTAAGTACACTCTGTGGGTGCATTGCATTTCAAAAATCCCTTCTATGGGGTGCGATGGGCGAGAAGTGACAAATGGCAGTGTCAATCTGTGAGGTGGAGAGGCATGGAATCTTCCAGAAACTTCTCCTGTGACACTTGCCTCTCTGAATTCGACCAAGGATGAGTAAGAGATCATCAATCTCCAAGTGGAAGCAAGAACTATCAGAGGGAAGACACTAATCAAATCACAAGTTGACTCATCTCCCTTACAGATATCTATATATGGATCCCTCATCCCAGAGATCCAGAGGCTGGAATTTTGCATCTTGTAAGGAATTGTTGTTGGTTTCTTGAGGAAACATCATAGTGTTGGGTGATCTAAGCTTTGCTTGAGGTGAAGAAGGGCTTACTTGCTGAGAGGATGATGCTGGGTCAGAACAACTGGTTGTAACTCTCTTGGCTCTTTCTTGATTATCAATAAAGCTATTCAAGTTTTCCTCCATACTCTTGTGTCATTTATGTTTTATGCATTTGTATGGTCAATTTACATCTGATCCTAGATTGTTTATGATTATAGATCCATGTTCTTGTATAGTGTTATGCTACTTTGATTCTACAAGTACTCTGTGAAGCTGGGCGTACAAGGAAGCAAGTAGCAAAGGACTATCAGAAGAGAGAGGAATCGAACTAGGAACCAAGCGTAAGACAGAGGTTGGTCTCCTTTATTCTTCTCTCATCTATATTTCATAAAGGAAAAATGAATGTAGCTTTACTTTGTTTGTTTCTAAGGTAGCTACCACACCTTAGTGGGATTAGCAGTTCTGCATAGACACTTTTCCCTGTAACAAAATGGCGACTCCACTGGGGAGCGACTAGGTTGTTTGTTTATCTACCTTGTTGTTTATTTTATAAACTTACAGACGAAGCCTGAAGTCGAGCCAGGTAGCTTTCGAACTGCATTTGCTATGCGAATGCAAAGTAGATAAATGCCGCTTCAGTCAATCTCTGGGTTTTGTTTATGAATTAAACAACTAATTTACAAACTCTCTAATTGCCCTTGTGGTGGCTCTAGTAACCTCCTTAGATCTACCCCTGTTGTTGATTTACTGATTACCACTTGCTCGGCCAAAATCCCTGAACTGAACTGCAAACTGTGACCCGGAACCCAAGAAAAGTCTCGTCTCTGGCCCAACGCAGTCTCTGTTATGTGAATCTGAAATTCAACGCACTTCCCGAGTGTAGTAGGTGCGCTGCATTTCAAGTTCACTGTGTTACAGGTGCGCTGATCAGACTAGGCATTGTTCCTCAGTTTTGGTTTCTGTGTTCATTCTTTTCAGTTCTATTCATGAATTTTGCTGCCTGTAGTCAGTATACCTCTGTTTGAAACCCCTTTTCCTTGCTGTTATTCTGCCTCCATTGTGCAAAGAACTGTAAATGTTTTTGTGTATTTGTTGAGTCATTTTCAGTTCTCCTTTGCAAAAAAGTAACGTAATTGTACTGTCGTTTCTTGATTTGAAAGTGTCGCAAGTGTCGTTTTCAGTCATAGAAGAGAGCGTGATTGCTCTTGATATTCGATTACCCTGTTACTGTTGTATTTGATCTGGATTTGTAGTTTTTCTAGTGTCGAAAGCAAGTATTCATTTCCAAATTGCAAAGTGTTGTCATTATCTTCATTTTTGATTTTGAAAAGAAACTTGTTAGTAATTGTCACTTGAAAAGTAATTTAGATTTGCGCATTAGCTTTCTTTTTATCATTCACATATTAAGAAGGCCGAAAACAAATACATGCATGTGCATTTTCATTTAGACTGTTTGATTGATTTGATTTAGGACAGTGCATATAGTGTGTGCTCTTTTCTCTTTGTGAAAGAATATTGTCTCTCTTTCCTTAGTAGCTAGGATTTTCATTGCACAAAGAAGATAAAACACTGTTTATCATCTTAGATTGCATTTTAGGAATTGTACATCTACATCACACGGTGAACCTGAAAGGAAAATTTCTTAAGCAAGATCAACTATAAAATAAATTTAATGAATCTAACAACGCTTTGGAACCTAACGCACAACATCTAGAAGTCTAGGTTAGAGACATATTCCAGCGTCGTAAAGCCTGGTAACTGTTGTTCTCACTGTTGGTTGGGTGATTCCTCCACCTTGAGATGATAAGTGCCAGTACGGACTTGTGCTCCCACGTACCGTCGAGTATATTTTTGGAGACCACAATAGGCTTAATCCTTTATCCTTAGGAAGCCGTGTCTGCCCCTTATCGATCGCAATGCACTGAACATAGCATTCAGGAAGATTGACTGCCGTACCGTAAAAAGTATTCTGCAGTTTTGTGATTGGTTTGGTAATCCCTCTACCTAGAGTTCCAGAGCAGTCCCTTTCGTTCCTTTTCAGACTCCTTAACAGAAAAGGTCCATCTGAGCACTTGTCACTTCAGGCTCATTAAAAAATCAAAGGCGACTAGAGTCATCTTTTGTTTTTTCTCGACTCTTTTAAATTGAAAAAACAAGTTGTGTCAAAGCGTCTAAAATTTATTTTAAATGGAATAATCATCACCTTTCCTACGTTGATCTTAGGTTGAGAAAATGGAATCCACCAACCAAGGAATTCCCCTTGGAGGAAATCCTAGTCCCTTCTCCTCTTAGGGAGATGTTGGTGCACCCCATATGGCCACATTGTCACTTCCAGGACTGACAATCGGCTTGCCCGTATGGCTCTTCTCAACCTCTGTCGTTCAGAACACCGCAATTCCTGAGCAATCGAATAAGAAATTAGACGATTCCAGAGTTACCCACCAACCTTCTACTTCCTCCAATTCCTCCTCTCCTCCTTCCTCTTCGCTTGATGGGGCTGGTAAAGCCAAAAATCAAGTACCTAAGAAGAAGAAGGAAAAGAAGAAGAAAGAGAAGAAGAAGAAGGAGCAAAAGCGAAAGGGGGCAACCAAGCATCGTCTAGCGAAAATCCACACACTGCACTGACCAGGCTTAAATCGCCATGTGTCATTTGCAAAGGAGACCACTATCATCAAGATTGTCCCTGCATCCCTCGGATCTTAAGGGACTGGTCTCCTCGTTTGCACAACCCAGTGTCGTCAACCTCTGATGATCATGTTGAAAGCACACCGTCGAGTAGTGAAAGTGAAGCCCTAGGACAAAAAGGAAAATATAGATTTCCTTGTAAAATGTGCGAAGGTGATCATGCCATCCACCATTGTCCCTTCTTAGACGAGGCTAAAAGAGTTTTGACGATCATCCGGTTTCACCGTTACGACTTCCTCCTGGATATAAAAAACTCTTGCCGAGTCCGTCACTAGTTGAAAATCCGGCTGACCCACCCAGGTGGTCGCCCGAAGCATCTATCATTGAAGACAAACCATCTGAACCCATACCAGACGAAAGTCAAAAGGTCGAGGCGGTAGTTGACCCGGTCTTGCCTTCAGAGGTTCCATCTTCAGATGATACAGTCACAGAAGAGAATAAGGATGACACCGTCCAAATTCTTTTCGTAAGCACAGACTCCCATGAACATGGGGGTAATTTACCCATTCCTTTACCACAGAAAGGAAGTTCGTCAGAGTCGTACCCGACCGTCTATTCGGTCCCACCTCCAAACAACCTAGTTGTTTCCTTCGACTGGAATCAACTAGGCAGACCCCGCTTACCGGCTAATGTACCATTCCGAATCATTGCTCAAATATATAGAATGGTTATGGCTGGTACCATCATAGATGAAGGGCTTCTGTGAGTATCCTTTCCTCGACTGCTTGGAAAGCGCTTGGTTCGCCATCGCTTTTGCCTGAGATAAGAAATCTAACAGGCTTTGACAAAGGAACCAGTCGACCGTTAGGGATCCTTCCCAATGTGCCCATAACATTGAGAGGGAAAACCGTTCATATGAACGTAATGGTAGTCAAAGGACCCCTGGATTATAATCTACTCCTTGGACGATACTACATTTATTGCATGGGAGCCACTGTGTCATCACTCTTTAGAGTAATGTGTTTTCCGCACGAAGGAAGAGTGGTCAAGCTCGTAGACCAGCTTTCATTTCCCAGATCACACATAGCAAATAGTCATATACCATCCCTAAATGGTCTTTTCACACAAGGAATGTCTCATCAATCCCCAGTCCATCCACCTGATGAGTGCGAGTGATTCGGGGGACATGACTGAAACCCAGGGGGCATGCACCCTGGTCTGCTTCAGCAGGAAAACTTCGGGTATAGGGTAGGTTTCCGCAAGAGATATATGACTGGTCTGTACTCCCGTCCGTGATTGGAAGAGGGGGTTAGACTGGAATAAGATTCCCTCGTCAAAGTTATGTGAGTGGAGGCGTCTGCACCGCTCACCTTTGTCTATTTCGGTAGACATCGCTGAAGAAGTGTTTTGTTTGCACTGTGAATAGAACAATCTTTGGTAACCTGAAAGAGGTAGACCTTTCCTAATAAAACAAATGTTTTGTCGGTAGAATAAAGGGTGACCTTGAAGCTTTATTTTATACCTGGGGGCATGCAAACCTTTTGGAGTGCAAGCGAAGAGCGACCATTTAGTTTTTAAATTTGTAGGTCCTCTAACCCTTTAAACTCGTAGGATTGGTCATTTCCTAACTTGCATAAAGAAAGGATGTGGGGAAAAACTCTAAAAATTTCTGTTTTCATATATGAGACATTCTTATTATACGACTGGATTAATCGAGCAGTTTTAGCACATATTTCAAGCTCGTTAAAAAATAAACATAAGTCATGAGCAAATGTTTCTCCCCGTGTTTAAGCTCATTAAAAAATGAACTATTTCCCGGTAAATAACCATCGTGAATGTAGTACTTCAGCCTTTAAATCCTTGGTCATGTTCCCATCATCACCTCCACTCTGTATTGGCCGATCATTCACCTCCATTTGATTGTTTACCCCTTTTGAGGAACAGCTGCAAAGAGTGATCCCGCTAGCCATCCTTGTAACACTGCCATGATTGGAAAATTCCAAACGTTACCTGGAATCAGCTGCTACCCAATTTTATTACTCGTTCCTCAAAAGATGAGTCTCCTTTAAGCTCTTTTCAACTGACTCGTAAAATATGAAAAGATTGCCAAGCCATTGGCCTTTGCAGCTCGTTAAAGGGACCGGAAGTGCTATCCCTCCTTTAGATTTTAATCTTTTTGGACCTGAGGAATTATTACACAAAAAGATCGAGCGCTTGTTTTGTTCGGCTCGTTAAAAGTATCGAAAATTCATCCCTTCTGTATTGTTTTATACTTTTTCGGACTTAAGGGATTAGATGACGAAAAAGGAATTTTGGAGTTTCCTTTACGTCCCTTTTTAGACTCTCTAAAAATGGAAAGGACCGAGTTATCTTTGTCGTTAAACTCGTTAAAACCTAGTAGCGACAAACTTGTCCATAGCAGACAAGAACGAGTTTCACTATCGCTAGGCTCGTTAAAACATAGCGATGGGTTTGCCTGAAGGGCAAATTATAGAACAAGCATATGTTATCCTCCTCAAGCTTGACAAAAATAAAGAGGTACTCGTCAGCAACGATTGGGGAAAAATTGGGAAGAAAACTTGAAGAAACTTTGTTGGTAGCAAGTCGCTCTTGAACATGACACTTTCACTCCGCATCCAAGTCGGGTTGGGTTGTTTCATTCATTGGTCACATCACCATGGTCCCATCACACCATCCACATTTGGGGTTAATGCTACCGATCCATCACGTCAGTGTTGCTGATATGTTTAAGAGAAGTCACTCAGAGAATTCACCTGTGTCTCACCCGCTGCAATACATTTACGCTCCATTCTTTCATGACTGCCACCCTGAACCTTATATCACCAGATCATTTTCATCTCCATTAAAATAATTTGCTCCGTTCCGTGTCATTGGTGTGGGATTCATTAAGGCCCTCCTATGACAGATCGCTTCTTGTCGACATCAGCTCATTATCCAAGAAGTTGATCTAGGAACACCCCGTTCAGTACTTTGAAGCTTGCATGCCTCAATGGCAAGTTTCTCACTTCCGGCGACAGGTTTACATCAATGGCCTTCGACCGAAAGATTTTGCGTGGTGTTCGACGCCAAGTCCTTTATTCACACCATGTGAATTGTACTGCAGTACCTTTAGGGTCATTATCATTATCAGTGATTCCTCTCGCGCCTGTTAACAGCTTACATCATTGGCTGGTAATCAGGCGATGTCTTTCCATGTTCGACTCTAGAACATATCTCACATGGATCGACTTGTACTTCGAGTGAAGATCGAACGAGATTGAAGACCCCGGATCTAGTTTCATCCATCCGGGCTGCGATATATATTTAGGGAAATAAAGACATCAAATGTACATCATTACTGCACAGATAATCATCCAATCAAAGGGATGATGGCTCTACCAGAATCATCAGTCTACACTCAGACGATTGTCTATCCTGTGTACATGAAAATGAATTTATAAAGCTGAGCATGGGAATGCCCGCATCAGCTAGATCATGAAAATATTATGAATATAATGTATTGTATTGTATCTTATTACAGGTCTCCTCCCAGCTTGAAAGAACTTCGGATCCTCATGATAAAGTATTTCACCCGACATCAAAAAAGATTAACGACCTCATGCTTTAGGGGGCAACTGTTATAGACATTTTTGGGCACTGCAACCCCAAGCATAAAATGTCCATAAACCAAGGGCTCCTAAGTCCCTAAAAGTGTTGTTCTAACCCCTAAAGGAACAAGGTCAACTGATTACAGCTTCTCCCAGAAGTTCTCCATGAAAAACTACTTAGAACTGGTCAAAACAGGATCATTTCACTTGCTCCATAGGCAAAGTGCATTGCATCTCACCTAAGTACACTCTGTGGGTGCATTGCATTTCAAAAAGCCCTTCTATGGGGTGCGATGGGCGAGAAGTGACAAATGGCAGTGTCAATCCGCGAGGTGGAGAGGCATGGAATCTTCCAGAAACTTCTTCTGTGACACTTGCCTCTCTGAATTCGACCAAGGATGAGTAAGAGATCATCAATCTCCAAGTGGAAGCAAGAACTATCAGAGGGAAGACACTAATCAAATCACAAGCTGACTTATCTCCCTTACAGATATCTATATATGGATCCCTCATCCTAGAGATCCAGAGGCTGGAATTTTGCATCTTGTAAGGAATTGCTGTTGGTTTCTTGAGGCAACATCATAGTGTTGGGTGATCTAAGCTTTGCTTGAGGTGAAGAAGGGCTTACTTGCTGAGAGGATGATGCTGGGTCAGAACAACTGGTTGTAACTCTCTTGGCTCGTTCTTGATTATCAATAAAGCTATTCAAGTTTTCCTCCATACTCTTGTGTCATTTATGCTTTATGCATTTGTATGGTCAATTTACATCTGATCCTAGATTGTTTATGGTTATAGATCCATGTTCTTGTATAGTGTTATGCTACTTTGATTCTACAGGTACTCTCTGAAGCTGGGCGTACAAGGAAGCAAGTAGCAAAGGACTATCAGAAGAGAGAGGAATCGAACTAGGAACCAAGCGCAAGACAGAGGTTGGTCTCCTTTACTCTTCTCTCATCTATATTTCATAAAGGAAAAACGAAAGTAGCTTTACTTTGTTTGTTTCTAAGGTAGCTACCACACCTTAGTGGGATTAGCAGTTTTGCATAAACACTTTTCCCTGTAACACCCCACCTGGCCATCGACAATTTCATGTAGTGAGTATTCTACAAGGACTCTGGTGTCACAACGCTGGAGCCGATGAAGTGGCTTCGAGGGGTAGAAAAGGCAGGATTGTTGAATCTGCTATGGGTACCACATTACCACTGTGCTCCCATAGATTTTAATGTTCTCAAACCGTTGCTATGCCTGGTGCACGACGGGTGCCTATGGTTGGAGGAGTCGATCCCTATAACCGACATGATGATCCATAGGATCACCTTACTACCACATTCAAGACTAAATACAGCCAAGGCATTTGGCGGAAAGACGGGTGAGCTTGACCTTGCCGAGCGAATGAAGGACAAGTTTAATCTTGTCAAGAAACCGCGTAGATATTCAATTTAAAGAATAACCAACCCTGCGGTAAAGGTGGCTGCCTAGATCTTGGCTGGAAAAATAATGAGAAAGTGTCGCACGGACGAGGTGTCGGCACCAGTTGTTTCACTAGCAACCCAGTGCGCGGAGGGCATGCAATTCCACTTAGCACGCTACCTATGCTATGAGTTCCTCGCAAACTACAAGGAGGCACAGGACCATAGAAAGACATTTCACTACTCATGGCTCCTACTTTTGATTGTGTTGGTCACATGGAAGTTTTTAGAGGACAGCCAATTTCCTCTGATCGAGCTAGATTTTCCAGAAATCATGAAGTTTGCTTCACTGTGGGCCACAAAGGACACTGAGTGGGCCTGGGAGAGCAAGGGGCTTTGGGTATTGATGGAAATGAGCATTAATATGGCCATAAATTGAGAGCCACAATTGTCACAACCCATATTTGAGTAGTTATTTGGGTACGTGGAGTTTAAAGCGGACTTCCACCAAATTTCCATTCGGGCGCGAAAAGACTCAGAAAAGAAGTGGTATGATTTACATACCTCGCGAAGAATGATGCAATTTTAGCGGTCCTTGAGTGTTGGCCAGCAGATTGGCACACAACATTAGATTTTTCTAATGGGACTAGTGTCACACGGAATCTGTCAAGGGTGCGGACACGACTGACCTTCCTAGAAGTCTAAGACATTCTAATGACAAACAAGACAAAATGGAGTGATCTTTCTCTAAATACACCTTTTACAACATGAAAACTACAAGTGTTTAGGCTTACCTTATTCCAAAATGCTGTTGTTGAAGTCCGTTCTTGACGATCCGGATGAGCTCCTCCTTCAAGTCAATTCCTGCAACCACAAACAATCAAACAATTACCAAGCACTTGCATTTCATATAATAAAACATATATTCAACATGCAGACCAAGGAACACATGAAATAACTCATTAACACAAGCTATTGAGAAAAATAAACCAGTTTGTATTAATAACGAAACAAAGAAACTCTTACAACCTGGCCTTGGTGTTGTGCAAATTCCTCCCAGGGTCCATCAAGGGTTTTCCTCTACTTTGACAAAGCTCACCCTCTCCCAAGTAGAATCAAGTGAAGACAATCTCTCCTCACAAAGGCTCTAATGGAAGACCTAAATCCTGCAGCATTTACCCAAAGAAAATGTATAGCTCCAACCTCCTCTCCTTCTGGCTCAATGCCTTCATTTATAGTGCTGTAAAGAGGTTATTCAGGTCCACTATCAATGGGATCATCCCCCTCTATGGGTGGGATAGCTCCCTTATTGATGGGATAAGTTCCCCCTTAATAGAGATACATGAACCAACTGGAGGCGCATCCATTTCATCAAACCGACCTCTAGAATGTTCTAGAAGTAACCACAAGTAACTTTTTCAAGATAAAACTCGCGCATTTTGCCTTTTACAGAGGGACACACCTGTCCCTTAACATACAGAGCGTCTATGGACGTGGATTTTGTGAACATGGTCAGCGTCCCCGCAGGTAAGGCTAGAGAGAACCTGCGACCCCAGAGATAAACATGATTTTTACAAGACTTTCTCTCTTCTTTGAGTTTGAGATGGATAACAGAGGCATGAGACTTGCCTAAGAGGGTAGCATGACTTGTTGATTGGAGCCATACTAACTGTAAGTAGTCAAGGTGACATTTTTTAGTGTAACAGGCCCCAACAAGCCAACAAATGGTTCCGTTGCCGGGAACCAGAATCTGCATAAGAGATGTGTGATGTTGTATCACTGGAATCCAACTAAGAAAGAGATCAAAGACTGGTTGGATAGGAAGATCCATGAATTCGCGGCACATGAGAACAGAGACCTATGACTAACAAAGGAACAGTGGCTAGACAGGTACTTGTAAATAGAGATTCACAAAATCTTTTTCTGCTCCTTCTCTTTTGAGCTATACAAGTGGATCACGAAGCTAGAAGATAGTCAAGGAAGGTGGAGACTTGATGATCTTATTGTTTGGACCACAGAGCTAGTATAGAAATTGGAAACATCTGAGGACAAGATCGCCCGCATCGTCGATCATTGGCTCGATTGCATCATAGGAGGATTTGTGACGGAATTCGCGGTCGATACCTCAGTCAGCTACAATGAGGTGGAGCAATGCTTTTTCAAAGGACCACGAGGTAAGTACATTAAATCTTTGAATACCTAGATTAAAATGTTATTGTGCGAAAAGCGGGTTATGCAGCTACCTTGATGTTTGGAGCTATGAAAAGAAGAAAAACTTACATGAAAAAAGGGAAAAAGGGTCCTGAATATAGTCCATTGATTTCACCTCCGAACGTGAATACAGTGCTCTGAAGTGGAATCACAACAGGAGATGACAAGGGGAAACAACCCGAAGGAAGTACATGGGTTCGCAATGCTCCGGCGAAGGAGGCTGAGTTTGATTTGGAGCGTGCACATGAAACATTCATTTAAGCAAAGAAGAACTTCGCTGAGGCCTCCACCTCAGGAAGCAAGGATAAGCACAATCAGGAGATGGACGCCTCTATGCTTACAAACTTCTTGTAGACTTGTATGAAGTTACTACGCGATAACAATGCTGTGAAGGGGCTACATGAGATCATAAACAAATGCACCGGAAACACTCCAGGTGAGCTACGTGTAGTACGAAAGATTGGAAAACATAAAACAAGGACGAGACGGGAGATGAGGCTGACTGCGTAGATAGGAGAGTATGAGATGGATCAGGTTATTTTTGACTTGGGGTTAGATGTGAATGTCCTACCAAAGAAAACTTGGGAGGGGATGGGGAGACCTGCGCTGCAATGGTCTTTGATTCAGCTAAGAATGGCCAACCAACAAAATATCATTCTCATGGGACGGTTGCAGAGGGTGACTGTAGATATTGAAGGTGTGAGCGCACTCACTGAGTTTGAAGGAATAGAAATTATGTATGAAAACAACCCCTATCTTACGCTCCTGGAAATTGACTGGGCTATTGATATGAACGGGATAATCAATCTAAATAAGTGAAAGATGATATTTGAGAAGAAATCGCTACGCGTAATAGTACCCCTAGATCCTGCTGAAGGATCACGCTATACTGAACCAGTTTGTGACTATGAGAGCGATGACGATCTGGACTATATCTATAAGATAATAGCATGAGACCAAGATTGGGTGAATCCAACATCGGATGGACAGATTACACAGGACCGCAAGAGTTCCTGCACCTCGGACTCTGATGAAGAATTAGAGTGCTGGTAGAATTGGTTACATGAAGTGACTACACTGAGCTGCAACATGATGACCCGGTTAGTGCGCTATGTGTCATCGGAGGTAAGAAATCTGGCTACTTATGATGACCTGAATGATGTAGATATCTTTTCGGATGCATTTGAAAGGGAGGTACCAGAAAAGCAGCGCTTCCAGGCGTTGGACTGCGCATTGCGCGCTACGCCCGCAAGATGGTGGGGTATGCATAAGGGAAGCTTTGATGATTGGCGCAAACATAGGAGGATGATGAAAACATGCTTTGGGAAGCCGAAGATGCAAATGACAGACAAGTATGATGGGTAGGATGATCTGTGTGCGTACTTGGCCAAATGGGCTCAGGCTTATGGAAAGAAGCCCCAACCTGAATGGGTGCACTTGTTCTATCACACTCTGGATGTCGTCCCAATGAATTGGTATGTAGAAATAGAGCTCCGCCATGGTACAAGTGAATTGGATATTCTACACGAAGGATTCATAATGACACTCAGTTTTGAAGACAGGTTTGACTGTATTGACGAGGCACTACAAGAAGTGAAAGCAACGATCTTTAGGATACCACAGGGCCCTTTGGACTTGATTCAGCCTAAGTGGGCTACTCAGCTAAGTCACACGCTGGAATGCTATAATGTGACCGCTGAAGAAGAAGATGAGGATCCGTGAAAGATTAACATCCCTGAAACAAAAGGTCACTGCGAGGTTGAAGGACCGCAGATTGAGAATCCTGACATAACTGCACCGCTGAAAATGAAACAAGTAAACATTGGTATGGAGGCAGAACCCAAATTTGTGAATATTGGAGACTACTAGGATGACACGATGGTGGATAAGGTCGCTGAATTGATCCGCGAATACTAGGATTTATTCCCTACCAAGTTTACGGATCTGAAGGGGATAATCGGGGACCTAGGTGTTATGAAGATCACATTGAAGCCCGATGTGAAGCCGATTAAGCAAAGACCTTACCATCTCAATCTGAAGTATAAGGAGAAGGTCCACTTAGAGCTAGAAAAGATGCTTGTGATATGCATCATTGATCCTGTGGAAGAATCTGACTGGGTAAGCCCGATGTGGTACAGGAGAAGAAGCAGAAGGAAGAAATAAGGATATGCATGGATCTCAGAAAGTTGAATGATGCTTGCGTACATGATCCTTTCCCAAATCCATTCACTGATGAAGTGTTGGACAATGTAGGTGGCCAGGAACATAGGAAGAAGACAACCTTCACAACTGAGTGGGGTTGTTTTCTGTATACTGTAATGCTGTTTGGATTGAAGAATGCGGCAACGATCTTGTCACGCGTAGTCATTATGAAATTAAAGGAATTTATTCATAAGTTCTTGGAGGTATACTTTGATGACTAGACTGTGTTTGGACTGGTGAAACGCCATGTTTCTAGTTTACAACTAATGGTAAATCCCGCAAAGATAGCGATGATACTGAAACTTAGAAGCACCAAGGAGTGTGAAATAGTTGCATGCTACCCTAAGACACACGGGATATTACAAAAAGTGTATCAAAGGCTATGCTCAGATCATCACGCCTATGGAGAAATTGTTGAAGAAGGATGTGACCTTCTACTGGAATGAGGACTGCAAGAAGAGCTTGGATATATTGAAAGAAAAGATGGTCACTGCACCGATTGTAGTCTTCCCATATTAGAAGAAGGAGTTTCATGTACATGTCGACGCGTCATGTATAGTGCTAGGAGCAGTACTGACACAGGCTGGCGAAGGAGACTTGGACCATCATATCACATTTGCAAGCAAATGGTTATCTAAGGCAGAGAAGAACTATTCCACCACCGACCGCGAAGGGTTAGCCATGGTGTATGTGCTCCAGAAGTTTAGGCACTACTTGCTGTGAGGCCATTTTAAGAGGTATACAGATCACTCCGCACTGGAGTACTTGGTCAATAAGCTTGTGTTGGGTGGGAGAATCTGCAAGTGGATGTTATTGTTCTAGGAATATGATTTTGAGGTTATTGTGAAGCCTGGACGACTGAACGCGGGACCCAACCATCTGTTCTCAAACAGTTGCTATGCTTGGTGCACGACGGGTGCCTATGGTTGGAGGAGTCGATCCCTATAACCGACATGATGATCCATAGGATCACCTTACTACCACATTCAGGACTAAATACAACCAAGGCATTTGGTGGAAAGACGGGCGAGCTTGACCTTGCCGAGCGAATGAAGGACAAGTTTAATCTTGTCAAGAAACCGCGTAGATATTCAATTTAAAGAATAACCAACCCTGCGGTGAAGGTGGCTGCCCAGATATTGGCTGGAAAAATAATGAGAAAATGTCGCACGGACGAGGTGTCGGCACCAGTTGTTTCACTAGCAACCCAGTGCGCGAAGGGCATACAATTCCACTTAGCGCGCTACCTATGCTATGAGTTCCTCGCAAACTGCAGGGAGGCACAGGACCATAGAAAGACATTTCACTACTCATGGCTC
The DNA here is from genome assembly GCA_031772625.1 of Pinus tabuliformis. NCBI lineage: Eukaryota > Viridiplantae > Streptophyta > Pinopsida > Pinales > Pinaceae > Pinus > Pinus tabuliformis. The sequence goes on from CM062818.1 coordinate 1,062,759,500, forward strand.
CTACTTTTGATTGTGTTGGTCACATGGAAGTTTCTAGAGGACAACCAATTTCCTCCGATCGAGCTAGATTTTCCAGAAATCATGAAGTTTGCTTCACTGTGGGCCACAAAGGACACTGAGTGGGCCTGGGAGAGCAAGGTGTTTTGGGTATTGATGGAAATGAGCATTAATATGGCCATAAATCGAGAGCCACAGTTGTCACAACCCATATTTGAGTAGTTATCTGGGTACGTGGAGTTTAAAGCGGACTTCCACCAAATTTCCATTCGGGCGCGAAAAGACTCAGAAAAGAAGTGGTATGATTTACATACCTCGCGACGAATGATGCAATTTTAGCGGTCCTTGAGTGTTGGCCAGCAGATTGGTGCACAACATTAGATTTGTCTACTGGGACTAGTAAGTCCATGGAAAAGCAGAAAAAAGAAGTGGCCCGCTTGAAAGTTCAATAGTTGGCTGAAAAGCGAAAGAAGGATACTGAGGCAAAGGTACGCGTAGAAGCAAAGCATGCTGCCAAGGAATAGGAGGAAGAGCTCGACTCTGATAGAAGTTAGAAATATCCTTCACCATAGACAGAGGAAGAGGAATGATCAGAATGTGGTGGTGGAAATTCGGAAAGCGCTCCCTTCAGGGTGACGCGGAATATGGAGCAGGAGAAGGAAGGGCTGTGAAAAAATACCAAGGCCACTAAGTCATTGCTAGACCCTATCACCTTGACAGAGGGCGACTAGGATGACATTGGGGACAAGGTAAGGGATAAAAATTCGGAACTGTTGCAGTAGTTCCAGTAGCAATAGAAGCAAGCATTAAGTGCCATTTAGACAGGCTTGCGTGAGCTGCAGATCCAAACAACCAGATTACAGGCAGGGGCAGTGCAGAGCAACGTGGCCTCAACCATTTTAGCGCCGGGGAAAATGGCAGTGGCAGAGTTGGTTCGCTCTTTGGATCTTTGGGCAGTCATATTGCTTGATGGAGCCTTGAGCACAGAGGTGGATGCTGACAAGGATACAGTCAGCACTTTGAGGAATGTTGGACTAAAATTGGTCGCACTCTTTAGTGAATTCTTTCACACACTGCAAGCTAGTGTGATTGAAGAGCTTAAAGCCCTAGAGCAACGTGCGTTGCCTACGATCTATGAGCAGAAAATCAACAACGAACATATATTCGTTGAGAAGACAGCCATGCTAGAAGCCTGGAAGAAGGTGCAGGAGAAGAATGAGCACACCGCCGCAGTAGTAGCCGAAGCATGCAAAACCGTTCCAGAACTGCATATCCCAAAAGAAGCGTCAGTGGAAGCCAAGATTCAAAAGTTGGCTGCCAGTGTGCATGACGTGAAGATCGAGATGGAAAAGGTTCAATTTGAGCTGAACCTAAAAATTACAGAGCTTGAGTTGAAGACACAACCTTCAACTCCACCAGAAGTCAAAGAATTGGGTGAAGCTGCTGTGAGGGATGGAATCGCTGCAGTAGAGGTCGCAGTGGCAGAATGCACTACGCTCTTCGAGCAGTCTATGGAGCTAATCACAAGTCTACAGGAAGATCCTAACCTGCAGAGGTTGAACACAGAGGCCCAGGAACTGCAGCAGCAGTATGACGAAGCAAAGGCGACATCGCGCACCATCGTTGTCACGCAGAGATTGGCAAAGCTATAAGAGGTAAAGCAACTGCAAGAATAGGTGGAAGCAGTGCAGTGGAAGGAGGAAGTCCTCAAGGCTGTATTGGTGCCTTAGCTAGATGAGGCCTATGTGATCTCTGCCACCATTGGGGAGAAGTTGGCTAGCCTGCAGAGATCACAGCAGAAGATCCAAGAAGATAGCGCAGGACCAACAACCGAGCAACTAGTGGAGCAGGTCAAGCAGGAAGCTACGTAGTCACAAATGAATTTGTAGTGGCGCAAGTGGAGCTGGGAGGTCTTTGCATTAAGATATCCATGCCAACAGAGTGACTCGAGGGTGAGTCACAATATTTGTTTTGGAGGCGTGTTGGGACAGGGTCCCCTAAGGTTAATTTTGGGGCAGAAGCCCAAGTTTTGTGGCAGAAAGCCCAAGATTTTGCGATGTAAAGTGTAAAGTCTCTGCAAGTTATGATAGCGGAGTGCGTAGATGTAAAGTGTCATAAAATGGTTTTATCCTTTGTTTATGTAAGTTTTTTCGACTTTAGTAAACCTATCCATGGTCCGCGGACCATGGGATTGTATAAAAAGGAGAGTCTTAGAGAGTCTAAGGCAGTTTAGTTCATAGAAGTTGAGAAGACGAATGTAATGGGTCAATAGGAGCTAAGAGTGAAGAGTCTTAGAGTAGAAGAGAGGCTTTGCAGCTGTGTGCGCAGAGGTCTAGAGTAGAGCCCGCAGCTGTGTGGGCGGACCCCTGTAGCTGAGTGCGCAGGGTAGTTTGAGTCTGTAAGAAAATATGAAGTATCAATAAAGAGACTATTCTGGAAATATATGTGTTTTATCCATTCTTCTGTTATGAATGAATGCGTTTATGTTATGAGTAATAATGGGTTTATGATTTAATGTTGTATTGATATGCGAATCTATATGTTTTACATTGTTATATGAACGCTAGTAATAATATCTGTTTACGCGAAGAATATCTTAATGCATGCTAAAGATATAAATCACTTAAGTTGATCTGGGTAATAACAGACTTAGGAGTGATTACATAAGCACGTAAGTGGTTGATTCACCTATTTAGGGTACGCGAAAGATAGTCGAAGACCTTCGTAAAGGTCTAGAGGTTGGTAAGAGGAAGTGTTGGGAACGAGATCCCCCAAGGATAGTTTTGGGGCTAAAAGCCCATGTTTTGGTTAAATTTTGTAAGAAACCTATAAAGACTCTGCATTTTGTGGTCATGGAGCATGAAGCTATCATGAGTCATAAAGGTTTGTTCGCCCTTATTTTTGTAAAGTAAATTTGGTTGTAAGAGATCTACCCATGGTTCGCAAACCATGGGACTGTATAAAAAGAGCTAAGCTCTAAGTTGTTTGAGAGATAGATAAGGAAGATAAGTCTTAGAGAGTCATAGCTTTGAGGTAAGAATTCTAAGTTTTGGGTCGTAGCATCGGTAAAGGCTCTGTAGCTGAGTGCGCAGAAGCTTAGGGAGGAAGTCCGCAGCTGAGTGTGCAGACCCCTGCAGCTGTGTGCACAGGGTGGACAGGTTCTGTAATCACTTAAAGATATCAATAGAAATAAGTATTTTTCAATCTCCGAGTCTTTGTTCTGATGAATGCATCTTGTCATTTGATCTATGAATTTCCTTTATAATGCTTATATGATGTGCGAATGGATGCAATTACATTGGATAACTGAACGCAATTAAGGATATCTATTTACACGGTACTAACTGTGATTATCTAATAAGATAAGTAAAACACTTAAACTAGTTTGGGAATCTACACGTTACGCTTCCATAGCAACGCAAAAGTACCTAAGCCATAGGTTAGGGCTGCATGAAGGTCAATCGTACCCTTTCGCAGAGGTACTAAAGGGTGGAATAGAGGGCTAGTCTGGCAAGCCCTAGAGCTAAGAGACTTGCACGAAAACAGGAAAAGAAGGAATAAACCGACTTCACAACCATATTAGGGTGTGGAAACTTGGTTCCAGCATCCCCCCACACTGCTTTGGGTGAGACTTCGGTTCGCGCTCCCGGGGCTAATGCCGAAAGGGCTAGTAGTGTAGTGATTTGTTAGGCCAATTAACGCTGAACCTTGGTCAGGCCCCAACAAGCCAACAAATGGTTCCGTTGCCAGGAACCAGAATCTGCATAAGAGATGTGTGATGTTGTATCACTGGAATCCAACTAAGAAAGAGATCAAAGACTGGTTGGATAGGAAGATCCATGAATTCGCGGCACATGAGAACAGAGACCTATGACTAACAAAGGAACAGTGGCTAGACAGGTACTTGTAAACAGAGATTCACGAAATCGTTTTCTGCTCCTTTTCTTTTGAGCTATACAAGTGGATCACGAAGCTAGAAGATAGTCAAGGAAGGTGGAGACTTGATGATCTTATTGTTTGGACCACAGAGCTAGTATAGAAATTGGAAACATCTGAGGACAAGATCGCCCGCATCGTCGATCATTGGCTCGATTGCATCATAGGAGGATTTGTGACGGAATTCGCGGTCGATACCTCAGTCAGCTACAATGAGGTGGAGCAATGCTTTTTCAAAGGACCACGAGGTAAGTACATTAAATCTTTGAATACCTAGATTAAAATGTTATTGTGTGAAAAGTGGGTTATGCAGCTACCTTGATGTTTGGAGCTATGAAAAGAAGAAAAACTTACATGAAAAAAGGGAAAAAGGGTCCTGAATATAGTCCATTGATTTCACCTCCGAACGTGAATACAGTGCTCTGAAGTGGAATCACAACAGGAGATGACAAGGGGAAACAACCCGAAGGCAGTACATGGGTTCGCAATGCTCCGGCGAAGGAGGCTGAGTTTGATTTGGAGCGTGCACATGAAACATTCATTTAAGCAAAGAAGAACTTCGCTGAGGCCTCCACCTCAGGAAGCAAGGATAAGCACAATCAGGAGATGGACGCCTCTATGCTTACAAACTTCTTGTAGACTTGTATGAAGTTACTACGCGATAACAATGCTGTGAAGGGGCTACATGAGATCATAAACAAATGCACCGGAAACACTCCAGGTGAGCTACGTGTAGTACGAAAGATTGGAAAACATAAAACAAGGACGAGACGGGAGATGAGGCTGACTGCGTAGATAGGAGAGTATGAGATGGATCAGGTTATTTTTGACTTGGGGTTAGATGTGAATGTCCTACCAAAGAAAACTTGGGAGGGGATGGGAAGACCTGCGCTGCAATGGTCTTTGATTCAGCTAAGAATGGCCAACCAACAAAATATCATTCTCATGGGACGGCTGCAGAGGGTGACTGTAGATATTGAAGGTGCGAGCGCACTCACTAAGTTTGAAGGAATGGAAATTATGTATGAAAACAACCCCTATCTTACGCTCCTGGGAATTGACTGGGCTATTGATATGAACGGGATAATCAATCTAAATAAGTGAAAGATGATATTTGAGAAGAAATCGCTACGCGTAATAGTACCCCTAGATCCTGCTGAAGGATCATGCTATACTGAACCAGTTTGTGACTATGAGAGCGATGACGATCTGGACTATATCTATAAGATAACAGCATGAGACCAAGATTGGGTGAATCCAACATCGGATGGACAGATTACACAGTACCGCAAGAGTTCCTGCACCTCGGACTACGAGGAAGAATTAGAGTGTTGGCAGAATTGGTTACATGAAGTGACTACACTGAGCTGCAACATGATGACCCGGTTAGTGCGCTATGTGTCATCGGAGGTAAGAAATCTGGCTACTTATGATGACCTGAATGATGTAGATATCTTTTCGGATGCATTTGAAAGGGAGGTACCAGAAAAGCAGCGCTTCCAGGCGTTGGACTGTGCATTGCGCGCTACGCCCGCAAGATGGTGGGGTACGCATAAGGGAAGCTTTGATGATTGGCGCAAACATAGGAGGATGATGAAAACATGCTTTGGTAAGCCGAAGATGCAAATGACAGACAAGTATGATGGGTAGGATGATCTGTGTGCGTACTTGGCCAAATGGGCTCAGGCTTATGGAAAGAAGCCCCAACCTGAATGGGTGCACTTGTTCTATCACACTCTGGATGTCGTCCCAATGAATTGGTATGTAGAAATAGAGCTCTGCCATGGTACAAGTGAATTGGATATTCTACGCGAAGGATTCATAATGACACTCAGTTTTGAAGACAGGTTTGACTGTATTGACGAGGCACTACAAGAAGTGAAAGCAACAATCTTTAGGATACCACAAGGCCCTTTGGACTTGATTCAGCCTAAGTGGGCTACTTAGCTAAGTCACGCGCTGGAATGCTATAATGTGACCGCTGAAGAAGAAGATGAGGATCCGTGAAAGATTAACATCCCTGAAACAAAAGGTCACTGCGAGGTTGAAGGACCGCAGATTGAGAATCTTGACATAACTGCGCCGCTGAAAATGAAACAAGTAAACATTGGTATGGAGGCAGAACCCAAATTTGCGAATATTGGAGACTACTGGGATGACACAATGGTGGATAAGGTCACTGAATTGCTCCGCGAATACTAGGATTTATTCCCTACCAAGTTTACGGATCTGAAGGGGATAATCAGGGACCTAGGTGTTATGAAGATCACATTGAAGCCCAATGTGAAGCTGATTAAGCAAAGACCTTACCGTCTCAATCTGAAGTATAAGGAGAAGGTCCACTTAGAGCTAGAAAAGATGCTTGTGATATGCATCATTGATCCTGTGGAAGAATCTGACTGGGTAAGCCCGATGTGGTACAGGAGAAGAAGCAGAAGGAAGAAATAAGGATATGCATGGATCTCAGAAAGTTGAATGATGCTTGCGTACATGATCCTTTCCCAACTCCATTCACTGATGAAGTGTTGGACAATATAGGTGTCCAGGAACATAGGAAGAAGACAACCTTCGCAACTGAGTGGGGTTGTTTTCAGTATACTGTAATGCTGTTTGGATTGAAGAATGCGACAACGATCTTGTCACGCGTAGTCATTATGAAATTAAAGGAATTTATTCATAAGTTCTTGGAGGTATACTTTGATGACTAGACTGTGTTTGGACTGGTGAAACGCCATGTTTCCAGTTTACAACTAATGGTAGATCCCGCAAAGATAGCGATGATACTGAAACTTAGAAGCGCCAAGGAGTGTGAAATAGTTGCATGCTACCCTAAGACACATGGGATATTACAAAAAGTGTATCAAAGGCTATGCTCAGATCATCACACCTATGGAGAAATTGTTGAAGAAGGATGTCACCTTCTACTGGAATGAGGATTACAAGAAGAGCTTGGATATATTGAAAGAAAAGATGGTCACCGCACCGGTTGTAGTCTTCCCATATTAGAAGAAGGAGTTTCATGTACATGTCGACGCGTCATGTATAGCGCTAGGAGCAGTACTGACACAGGCTGGCGAAGGAGACTTGGACCATCCTATCACGTTTGCAAGCAAATGGTTATCTAAGGCAGAGAAGAACTATTCCACCACCGACCGCGAAGGGTTATCCATGGTGTATGTGCTCCAGAAGTTTAGGCACTACTTGCTGTGAGGCCATTTTAAGAGGTATACAGATCACTCCGCACTGGAGTACTTGGTCAATAAGCTTGTGTTGGGTGGGAGAATCTGCAAGTGGATGTTATTGTTCTAGGAATATGATTTTGAGGTTATTGTGAAGCCTGGACGACTGAACGCGGGACCCAACCATCTGTCGTGCATCGAAATTGGGGAAGAACCTACTAATTTGGAAGAAGGATTGCTTGACACGCAACAGTTTGCAGTGCATGTCACAGATGGTCGTTTTGAGGATATAATACACTTCCTAATGACAGGGACAACCCTGGAAGGATACACCGTCTAGTAGAAGAAGGAATTAGTGGTGCATGTGGCAGATTTTTCTGTTATTGTTGGGCATTTGTACAAAATGGGGTCTGATGAGATATTACGACGATATGTACTAGGGTTTGAAAGAAGCAGCATCCTTGCGGATGCTCATGGGGGTGCCGCTGGAGGACATTATGCAGGGAGAGTGACCGCTCAGAAGATTCTATGCGTAGGGTTGTGGTGGCCAACCCTTCATCAGGACTCAAAAGTGTTTTTCAAAGCGTGTGATGTGTGTCAAAGGACTAGCAGGCCATCGTGGAGGGATGAGATGCCTTTGAATCCACAGATGACGTTGCACCATTTGAGAAATGGGTGATAGATTTTGTGGGACCCATTCAGCCCCAAGGAAAGACAGGAGCAAAGTACATTATCATCGCGATAGAGCATTTGACTTGTTGGGCAAAGGCACAGCCGATGAAGGATTACACAGGTGCGACTGCTGAAAAATTCCTCTTTGAGTATGTATTGACGCGATTCGGCTATCCAAAGATCTTGATGAGTGATCACAATACACACTTTCTGAATGAGACATCAGCGCGCTGACAGAGGAATTTCAGGTATATCACTAGAAGAGCACAACTTATCACCCGCATGCTAATGGGACAGTGGAAGCGTTCAATAAAGTGCTGGAGAACGCGCTGACCAAGGTTTGTAACACTCAGCAAATTGATTGGGACCTACGCATACCTGCAGTGTTATGGGCTTATCGAATAACATGCAAGAAGTTGACTGGACAAACCCCCTTTAGGCTTGTCTATGGTGTTGAAGCGGTAATGCCTATGGAATATATTATGCCTAGTCTGCGCATAACAACACTCATAGGTATGACGGATCGCAGGGCCTTGGAGGAAAGGCTCACACAACTAGATGAGCTTGAGGAAGAAACATTTATAGCTAGATTTCACCAACAGGTCCAAAAGCAACGCAAAAAAACATGGCATGATCGACACATCAAGTTGTGCACCTTTAAGGTAAATGACTTGGTTTTGCTATATGACAGTAAGTTTGATAAATTTCCAGGGAAATTTAGGATGCACTGGCTAGGGCCCTATGTCATTAAGGAAACTACCAACAAAGGAGCGGTACAGCTTGTCAAATTGAATGGAGAACCCTTCCTAGGAAAGGTGAATGGCAGTCGATTGAAGCCATACACCGGTGGTCTGACCATGTGACTAGATGAAGGTAGCACAGTTTTAGTGCTCTAGGCAGCTGAAAGGAGGATCGGGACTATAAACTACACTACTTGGGTTGAGGAGCTACATAATTGGAGGATTGCGTGAAGCGAGGAAGTGTCACAGAATTCGCGGCAACGCGAAGGGAGTTGCGCTACCCAAGGAAAAATTGCACAGGTCAACCGGAAAGTGACCGTTAAAGTCACTGTTCATGATTTGACAGTAGAAGTGAGGCAAAATGGAGTTGGAGGTTGACATTTAAGACGAAATTTATGGCTTAGATCCTTGAAAATATGTCGCCAATCCGGAATTAATGAACCAAATTTGGGGGGAATGGTTGGATTTGAATTCAAAATTCCCTATAAATTACAAGTGGCTGCCTAGCAAAAAACACTTGGAATTTTGAGAATTGAGTTGTTGCACTCTCAGGCACCCATGAATTGAGAATTCTTCAAGGCTTTCAAAGAGACTCTATCATTTGCAAACTTGCCAGAGACGTCGCAAGCAGTGTTATAAAGAGTTATGCCGACACCCATGGAAGTTATAGATACTGAAGAATCGGTGTCAGAAGTTGAGATGGAGGTAGAAGTAGCTACTCCAGAGGTCGCCGAAGTCCCTAAATCACCGAGAACGCCGAGACCGAAGCTGACCCCAACCAAAGAGACCATGAAGGATAAAAAGGGAAAGCAGCCTACCATACCGGTGCACGCATAGCTAAGGAGAAACCCACCAAAACCCATCGTACAGGAGAAAGGCAAGGCCACAAATTTGGAGTCAGAGGAGGAAGACATTGAAGACATCCCGATGGACGATGAGGATGTGGGGGTTGAAGTGGAAGATGTTGTAGCCCAGTGTGTAGACCCTATTACTCAGTTGCTAGAGTATGTCCCTCCACGCAAGACTAAGACCAAGGTACCAAAGGACATCGATGAGAGCAAGACCCCCTTGCAAACCCCTTCGCTGCCAGAAGAAATTGTTTTCGGCAGACCGTGCTTGGCGCGAGTGCCGCTGCTGAAACTTGAGGACTGGGACTTGGCGGATCATGAGAAGATCCCACACCTGGCAACCAAGCAGCTGATGTGCCACATCATTGATACCAATACTGGAATGACCACATTGGAGTTGCGGAGGTGGCTCAAGGGAGTAGACAAGGTAGGGTTGCACAACCTGCTTTGGATGCCACACTACAACTGCACCCTAGTGACAATTTTGGTCATCAAACAGCTGTTGTGCTTGGTGCATGATGGGTGTCTGTGGCTGGAGGAGATGATACCCATAACTGATAGATTGAGTCACCAGATAACATGATTTCCATATACAGGAGAGAATCGGGCCATGATATTTGGCAAAAAAGGCGGCGAACAGGCTCTCGCAGAATCCATGAAAGAAAAATTTACACTAGTGAAGAAGCTGTGTGGATAAGCTATATCTAGCATTTGTGACCCTGTTGTGAAGGTAGCCACGTAGATCCTAGTAGGGAAAGTGATGAGGAAGTGTCACGTCGATGAGGTGCCGACGTCTATCATCGCACTAGCAACACAGTGCACTTAAGGAGTCCAGTTCAACTGGTCAGACTACCTTCCTGGAGTGTTCCTAGTGAACTACTGCAAAGCACAGGAGCTCAGCAAGACGTTCCACTGTGCGTGGCTCTTGCTGTCAATTGTGCTGGTAGCGTGGGAACTGCCAGAGGACATCTAGTCCCCTTCGGTCTTGCCAGACCTCCCAGAAGTAGCGAAGTACACTTTGTTGTGAGCGACCAAGGACATGCAGTGAGTCAAGGACAACAAGATATTTTGGATCTTGATGGAGATAAACATCTAGATGGCGATAAATCACAAATCACGATTTTCATATACGGTGTACACCAACCTGTAGGGCTACGCCGAATTTAAAGCAGAGTTCCACTGTGTATCCATAAGGGAGTGGAAGGACCTTGCATAGAAATGGTACAACCTGCCTTATCTGGTAACAGATGACACCATTGATGCGGTACTTGATCAATGGTCAGTAGAGTGGCACGCTACAACAGACTTGGCGGTGGGAGGAAGCAAGTCCACCATGCAAAAGAAAAAGTAGGAGGCCAAGCTTAAGATGACCCAACTGGATGAAAGGAGGAAAAAGGAGGCCACTGATAAGGCCCAACCGGAGCGTGAGGCCAGGTAGCATATAGTAAAATAGACAAGTGGGACAGAGTGGGGCTCTGACAAAGGTGCGAGGTTGCCTTCACCTGAGACAGAGGAGGAGACAAAAAATCACGGCACAAACCCTCAAGAGACATTCGCTCGCATCAAGCGCCCAAGGGAGCAGGAGAAAGGAGGGTCCAGGAAGAAATCAAGGGCTACCAAGACATCACTGGACCCCATCATGCTCACAAAAGGTGATCTGCATGATATCAATGACACAGTGAGGTATGTCACCGCCAACGCCCTGCAACAATTTTAGCAGCAATAGCAGATCATGCTGGGGGCTATCTAGACAAGGTTGCAGGAGCTGCAGACTCACGCAACGCAGGCTAGCACGGTGTCTAGCAACCTGGATATCGGCACTTCAGAGGCTGCCGATATGTTGCGCGTGAAGGCCTCCAGTGCGATAGTGCTACCTAATGGAGCACTGAACACAGAGAATGAGGCTGACAGGCCCATTCTCAATGCCCTAAAGGGAGTAAGGTTGAACCTAGCAGCGCTCCTGTGAGAAGTACTCCACCTCTTACAGGATGGAGTGATTGCAGAGCTGAGGGCCCGTGAGCACCGCACCCTCCAGGTGACCAATGAATAGTGGATCAACGACGAGCAGATGGCACTATAGAGAAATGCTTCCATCGCCATTGAGACTGAGGAAACTAACCAGAGAAAGTGCATTTTGCAGGTCGTCGAGGAGGTATGCCGAATGGTCCCAGAGTTGGCCATTTTGGAGGAGAAGCCAGTCGACATACGCATCCGCAAGTTGGCCATAGGGGTGTGTGACACTCGTACTGAGATGGCAAGGGTTTAGTTGAAGTTGGACCTAAAAATTACGAAGATACAGTTGAAGGCCCACCCTTCAACTCTACCAGAACAGTGGGCGATTGCTATCACAGAAGCAGTAGCGGCAATGGACAGTGTAGTAGCAGACTGCATGCAATTGTTTGAGCAGCCATTTGAGGTCCTGACCAGCTTGCAGGAGGACCCTAATGTACAGTGGCTAGAGATGGAAGCGCGCAAGTTACAACAATGCTATGATGAGGTTAAGGGCACAACGTGAACCGTCGCGCTGACACAAAGACTAGCCAAGTTGCAAGAGGCCAAGCAGCTGAAGGAACAAGTGGATGTAGCGCTGCACAAGGAAGCAGTGCTGAAGGCAAGACTGAAGCCCTGGCTGGATGAGGCTTACATAGTGACAGGATCTATTGAAGGTAAGCTTGCAACCCTGCAAGTGACGTAACAAAAGCTTCAGGCTGATAGCTCAGGAGCAGTGACTGAGCAGACATTGGAAGATGCGAAGCAGGCGGCCGCATAATGCACAACTGAGGTTGAGGTCATACGAGTCGAGATGGAGGGGCTTTGTGCAAAGATCTCCGCACCTATTGAGTGACTCGAGGGTGAGTCATGATGTTTGTGTTGGGGGCCTGTTGGGAATGAGATCCCCCAAGTATAGTTTTGGGGCTAAAAGCCCATCTTTTGGTCAAATTTTGTAATAAACCTGTAAAGACTCTGCATTTTGAGGTCGCAGAGTGCGAAGGTGTCATGAGTCATAAAGGGTTGTTTGCCCTTATTTTTGTAAATTAAAGTTGGCTGTAAGAGATCTACCCATGGTATGCAGACCATGGGATTGTATAAAAAGAGCTACGATCTAAATAGTTTGAGAGACAGATAAGGAAGATAAGTCTTAGAGAGTCATAACTCTCAAGTAAGAAGTCTAAGTTTCAGGTCGTAGCGTAGGTAAAGGCTCTGTATTTGAGTGCGCAGAGGCCTAGGGAGGAATTCTGCAGCTGAGTGCGCGGACCCCTGCAGCTTTGTGCGCAGGGTGGACAAAGTCTGTAATCACTTAAAAGATATCAATAAAGAGAAGTATTTTGCAATTTTTGAGTTTTTGTTTTGATTAATGAATCTTGTCATTTTATGTATGAATTTACTTTATAATGTTTATATGATGCACAAATGGATGCAATTACATTGGATAACTGAATGAAATTAAGGATATTTGTTTACACGGTACTAGCTGTGATTATCTAATAAGATACGTAAAACACTTAAGCTAGTTTGGGAATCTGCATGGTACACTGCCATAGCAATGCGAAAGTACCAGGGCCGTAGGTTAGGGCTGCGCAAAGGTCAATTATACCCTTTTGTGGAGGTACTGAAGGGCGGAATAGAGGGCTAGTCTAGCGATCCCTGGAGCTAAGATACCTATGTGAAGACAGGAAAAGAAGGAATAAGCCGACATCACAACCATCTCAAGGTGCGAAAACTTGGTTCCATCATCCCCCCATATTGTTTCAGATGAGACTTCAGTCTGCACTCTACGAGCTAATGCCGAAAGGGCCGGTAGTGTAGGGATTTTTTAGGCTAACTAATGTTGAACTTGAGTCAGGCCCCAACAAGTCAACAGGAAGTTATATCGATAAGCCTTGAGGGCTTGTCAATTTGCACGAAGGCAGGTAAAGGGTACAAAATGAAATCATAACCATCTCTGGGTGCGAAAACTTGGTTCCAGCATCCCCCCATACTATTTCGCGTGAGACTTCAGTCCATGATCCATGGATTGATGCCGAAAGGGCCAGTAATGTAGGGATTTGTTTGGCAAACTTAACTCTGAACCAAGGTCAGGACCCACTAAGCCAACAATCCACAAAACTATGGTGCCATCTTGGCACATGATCCAATCTGCAAGGAGCTCTTATTCAGTTTGATGTGCAAGTACACATGTTCCCCAACCTGAAACTCCCATAGCTCTTCTACCTGTCCTCTGATGCCTTTAGATTTTTCTTGATCACCTGCATTTCCTGTTCCATGTATGCCAACAGATCTAATCCAATCAAAATCTTGTTAATAGGATCACTCCAACTGATGGGAGTGTTACAACTCCATCCATAAAATGCCTTGAAAGGACTCATCCTTAAAGATTCCTGATATCCATTGTTATAAGCGAACTCTACCAGTGGAAGGTACTCTTCCCACTTTCACTATTGATCCATCTCATACATCCTCAACATGTCTTCCAATATCTCGTTTACCCTCTCTGTCTATCCATTTTTCTGTGGATGATAACTTGTATTGAAGACCAACTTTGTGCCCAAACCTGCAAATAACTCCTTCCAAAACTTGGAAGTGAACTTCACATCCTTATCTGACACAATCTTCTTTGGAACACCATGCAATTTGACCATATCCTGATGAATACCTGTGCTACATCACTAGCTGAGAATGTAGACTTCATGGGAATGAAGTGTGCAACCTTTGTCAACCTGTCCAAAAGAACCATGATGGAATAATGTTGCCTCACTGTCCTTGGAAAAACTGTGATGAAGTCCATGAAAATGACCTCCCATTTCCACTCTTGAATCATAATTGGCTGTAGTAGTCCACCTGGATGCTTACATTCTGCCTTCACATGCTTGTTACAGGTCTATTTGGTGTTGTGGGGAAAAATGCCTATGCAGGACGATCCTATCCACCTAAGGTGTGACAGAGCCTTAGCAACAAACAGATACAACTATTCTGGTTTCTTCCTTTATGAAATGTGAAAGAGGGGAGATCGATAGACTTACCGTTGTCTTCCGTTTGTCCCTCGATCTAGATCCTCTTCTCTTTTGGTGTTCACAGCTACTTGCCTCCTCGCTTGCTCAAGAGAACAGCTACTTGATTCCCGCGAGATCACAAGAGAACAACTACATGTGACAACAGAACAGCTACTTGCGACAAGAGAAGAACACGACACAAAGGCAGATATTCATATTCACAAATGATTCAGGATTAGAAGTAAATCAAATACACTAATGCAATTATACAAATACACCAGTATATAGGAGAAAACCAAGATAGCTTTATTGATTGATAACAAGGTTCAGGAAGAGATACAACCCAGAGGGCTCCAATCCAGCATCGCTTTCCCAGCAGAATGGAATTCCTTCTTCAGCTCCCTTCAAAGAATTAAGCACCCAATGTTTCCAGTCTCAAACCAACAGCAATTCTTTGCAATAACAAAATTCCAGCCTCCAGATCTCATGGAGAAGAGATCCATATATAGATGTTTGGAGAGAGGATGAGTCAGCTTGAGATCTGACTAGTGTCCTCTCCCTCTGTCAGTTCTTGAGTCCACTTGGAGGTTCTTGCTTCCACTTGGAGATTTGGAACCTCTTACTCATCACCAGTCGAATTCCCTGAGGCAAGTGTCATTTTGGAAGCTTCCTGAGCATTGACACATTGAGGAATGAGCCTGCCACTTGTCCAAACTCGCTCAGCACAGGTAGCTAGTGTTGGAGTTTACATTCAACGCAGGTAGCCAGTGTAGCAGTTGACATTCAGCGCAGATGCTCAGTGGAGCAGTTGACATGATCCTGAATTGACTTGTCTTTGAGTGGTTTCAGGTGGAGAACTTCTGTGAATTGCTGTGGTTAGTTAGCCTTGTTCCTCTAGGGGTAGGAACAACATGTTTAGGGACTTTGGATCCCTGAGATTATGGACATTTCATGCTCAATGCTGTAAGGCACAAAAATGTCTATAACAGTTGCCCCCTAAAGTATGAGGTCGTTTATCGGGTGAAATGCTTTATCCAGGAGGGTCCAAAGTTCATCCATTTGCTGGGAGGAGACCTGTAATAAGATACAATACAATACATTATGATTCATACTGCTTTCATGATCTAGTTGAGGTGGGCATTCCCATGCTCAGCTTTATAAATTCATTTTTGTACATAGAACAGACGATCGTCTGATGGTAGACTGATAATTTTGGCGAAATTATCATCCTTTGAGTAGGATGATCATCTGCTGCAATGATGTACATGTCAAATGTCTTTATCTTTCCTGAATATATATCGCAGCCCGGATGGATGAAACTAGATCCGGGGTCTTCAAACTCGTTCGATCTTCACTCTAAGTACAAGTCGATCCATGCGAGAATTGCGCTGAAGTCGAACATGGAAAGACATCGCTTGATTACCGGTCAATGATGTAAACCATTAACAAGCGCGAGAGGAATCACCGATAATGATAATGACCCTCAAGGTACTGCAGTACAATTCACGTGGTGTGAATAAAGGACTTGGCATCAAACACCACGCAAAATCTTCTGGTCGAAGGTCATTGATGTATACCTGTCGCCGGAAGTGAGAAACTTGCCATTGAGGCATGCAAGCTTCAAAGTACTGAAGGGGTTTTTCCTAGATCAACTTCTTGGATAATGAGCTGATGTCGATAGGAAGCGATCCATCAAAGGAGGGCCTTGATGAATCCCACATCAGTGACACGGAACGGAGCTAATGATTTTAATGGAGGTGAAAACGATCTGTGACATATGATTCAGGGTGGCGGTCATGAATGGATGAAGGATAATGTATGGCAGTGGATGGGACCCGGTTGACTCTTTCTGAATGACTTCTCTTGAACATATGGCGACACTGATGCGATGGATCGGTAGCATTACCCCAAATATGGATGGTATGGCGAGACCATGGTGATGTGACCGGTGAATGAGACAACCCAACCCGATTGTGGTACGGAGGAAAAGTGTCATGTTCAAGAGCGACCTGCTACCATCAAAGTTTTCTCGATTTTCTCCCAATTTTTCCCCAGTCATTGCTGACCAGTACCTCTTTATTTTTTTCAAGCTTGAGGAGGATAACATATGCTTGTTCTATAACCTGCCCTTCGGGCAAGCCCATCGCTATGTTTTAACGAGCCTAGCGATAGTGAAACTCGTTCTCGTCTAAAGACAAGTTTGTCACTATTTAATGATTTTAACGAGTCTAACGACAAGGATAACTCGGTCCTTTTCATTTTTAGAGAGTCTGAAAGGGTACATAAAGTTAACTCCAAAATTCCTTTTTCATCATCTAATCCCTTAAGTCCGAAAAAGTATAAAACAATACAGAAGGGATGAATTTTCGATAGTTTTAACGAGCCGAACAAAACAAGCACTCGATCTTTTTGTGCAATAATCCCTCAGGTCCAAAAAGATTAAAATCTAGAGGAGGGATAGCACTTTCGGTCGCTTTAATGAGCTGGAAGGCCAAAACTCGGCAATCTTTTCATTTTTTACGAGTCAGTTGAAAAGAGCTTAAAGAAGACTCTCCTTTTGAGGAACGAGTGATGAACAGGGTTAGCAGCTGATTCCAGGTATAGGTTGGAATTTTCCAATCATGGCAGTGTCACAAGGATGGCTAGGTGAAATCACTCTTCGCAGCTGTTCCCTCAAAATGGGTAAACAATCATATGGAGGTGAACAATTGGCCAAATGAAAAGTGGAGGTGATGGTGCAAACACGACCAAGGCTTTTATGGCAGATAAGGTTACATACACAATGGTTATTTACCGGAATAGGTTCATTTTTTAATGAGCTTGAATGCGCCAAAACACTGCTCAATCTTATGTTTATTTTTTAACGAGCATGAACTATGTGCTAAAATTGCTCGGATCTTGCGTTTATTTTTTAACGAGCATGAACTATGTGCTAAAACTGCTCGGATCTTGCGTTTATTTTTTAACGAGCATGAACTGTGTGCTAAAACTGCTCGATTATACCAGTCATATGATAAGAGTGTCTCATTGGAGATGCTATTTTGTATGGAGCTTCATCTCACGTAAGCTTTGCCCCAGATCCTTTCTTTATGCAAGTTCGGAAACGACTAATCCTACGAGTTTAAAGGGTTAGAGGTCCTAAAAATTTAAAAAATAAATAGCCGCCCCTTGCTTGCACTCCAAAAGGTTTGCATGCCCCCAGGTATAAAGTACGATTTCAAGGTTACCTCTACTTCTCTTCCTTCAAAACAAATTGTTTTAAAGAGAGAGGCTTACCTCTTTCAGGTTACCCAAAGATTGTCTCGTTAATCTTTCAAACAAAACACTTCTTCGGCGATATCTACCGAAATAGACAAAGGTGAATGACCTTAGTGCCAAACACGTAACTTTGACAAAAGAATCCTATTCTAGAATAACCCCTCTTCCTCTATGGACGGGGTACAGACTAGTCATATTCTCCCGCGGAAACCTACTCTATACCCAAAGTTTCCCTGCCAAAGCAGGCCAGGACGCATGCCCCCTGGGTTCCAGTCATATCCTCCCGGATTACTCGCGCTCATCAGGAGGACAGACCGTGGGTTGAGACAATTCTTGCATGAATAGACCATTTAGGGATGGTATGTGAGTATTTGCTATGCGTGATCCGGGAAATGAAAGTTGGTCTACGAGCTTGACCATTCTTCCTTCATGCGGAAAACACATTACTCTAAAGAGTGATGAGACGATGGCTCCCATGCAATATATATAGTCTCGTCCAAGGAGTAGGTTATAATCCAAGGGTCCTTGAACGACCATCACGTTCATTTGAACGGTCTTCCCTTTCAATGTTATGGGCACATTGGGGAGGATCCCTAAAGGTCGACTGGTTCCCTTATCAAAGCCTGATAGATTTCTCATTTCAGGTAAAAGCGCAGGCAAACCAAGCGCTTTCCAAGCAATAGAGGAAAGGATACTCACAGATGCCCCTTCATCAATAACTGTGCCAGCCATTACCATTCTGTATATTTGGACAATAATTCTGAATGGTATGCTAGCTGGCAAGCGGGGTCTGCCTAGTTGGTTCCAATCGAAGGACACAACCAGGTTGCTTGGTGGTGGGACCGAGTATACGGCGGGATATCGCTCTGATGAACTTCCTTCCTGCGATAAAGGAATGGTGGCATTGCCCCCTTGATCATTAGAGTCAGTGCTGATGAAGAGAATTTGGACGGTGTCGTCTTTATTCTCCTTTGTGATGGTGTCATTTGAAGATAGAGCCCCTGAAGGCAAAACCGGGTCAACTGCCGTATCAACCTTTTGACTTTCGTCAGGCATGGATCCAGACGGTTCATCTTCAATGATAGGTGCTTCGGCTGACCACCTGGGCTGGCCAGCCGGGTTCTCAACTAGTGGAGGACTTGGCAGGAGTTTTTGATATCCAGGAGGAAGTTGCGCTCGTAAAATCGGGCGATCTTCCAGAACTCTTTTAGCCTCGTCTAAGAAGGGACAACGGTGGATGGCGTGATCGCCTTCACACAGTCTGCAGGGAAATTTAGCTTTCCTGCTCTGTCCTGGGGCTTCACTCCCACTAGTTGATGGTGAGCAGTCGACATGGCTATCAGAGGTCGATGTTACCGAATTGTGCAAATGGGGGGACCAGTCCCTTAGTATCCGGGGGATACAGGGACAATCTCTATGGAAGTGGTCTCCCTTGCATATGACACATGGCGATTTAGGCCTTACGAGTGATGTGTGTGGATTTTTGTTAGATGACATTTGTTTGCCCCCAGTCGCCTTAGGCTCCTTCTTCTTCTCCTTCTTCTCCTTAGGAACCCGGTTTTTTGTTTGACCAGTTCCGTCAAGCGAAGAGGAAGGAGGGGAGGAAGATGAAGTGGAAGGATGGGAGGCAACTCTTGTCTGATCTAACTATTGACTCGACTGTTCAGGAATGGTGGTATTCTGAACGACATCGGTTGAAAAGAGCCAGACTGGTAGGCCAATTGTCAGTCCTGGAAGCGACAATGTGGCCATGTGGGGCGCACCAACATCTCCCCAAGAGGAGAAGGGACTAGGATTTCCACCAAGAGGAATTCCTTGGTTGGTGTGCTCCATCTTTTCAACCTAAAGATCAATGCAGGATTAAAGGGTGATTGTTCCATTTAAAATAAATTGTTAACGACGCTTTAGACACAACTTGCTTTTTCACTTTTAAAGAGTCGAGAAAAAGCTAAAGATGACTCTAGTCTCCTTCGATGTTTTAACGAGCCCGAAGTGACAAATGCTCGGATGGACTTTTTCTGTTATAGAGTCTGAAAAAGGCCAAAAGGAACTGCTCTGGAGATCTAGGCAGAGGGTGTGCCAAACTTTTCGCAAAACCGCAGAATACTTTTTAAGGTACAGGCGGTCGATCTTCGTGAATGCTGTGTTCACTGCATTGCGATCAGTAGGGCGTCCGACATGGCTTCGTAAGGATAAAGGATATATACCTATAGGGGTCTCCCAATATATACGCGACGGTACGTGGGAGCACAATCCGTACTAGCGCTATCGTCCCTCAGGAGGAATCACCCACCTTCCACGAGATCGACAGTCACTAGGCTTAACGACGCCGGAACACGTCTCTAGCCTAGACCTCTATGTTGTGCGTTATGTTACAAAGCGTTGCTAGGTTCATACAGTTTATTTTAGGTTGATCTTTTTAAAGTTTGCCTTTCAAGGTTCACCACGAGATGTATGATACAAATTCCTAAATGCAGTCTAAGATAATAAGCAAGCTTTATTATCTTTTCAACTTTGAAAATCCTAGCTACTAAGGGAAAAGAAAGACACTATCTTTTCTCAAAGAGCAATCAGCACACTCTAATGCACTCTTTCCTAAATCAATCATGCAAACTTATCAAAATGCAAATGCACAATGCAGGTGTTTGTTTTCCACTTTCTTAGTATAAATGCCTACAAAGAAAGCTTTTTGTACAACTTTGAATTTGCTTTTAAATGATCAATACAAACAAGTTTACTTTTTCGAAATCAGAGAAGATAGAAGAGATTACAACACTTAACGATTTTCGAAATAAAGACTTGTTTTGACACTCAAAAGAGACAAATTCAAACCAATAAGCAAAAGTAAATGTATAATCAATCTGCAAACAACCAATGAACTCTCTCCTAAGATCACAATCAATCAGATCTGAATCAAAGGCTACAGGATGATACTTTACTCATGCAAAGGAAAACTGTAAATGATGCCACAAACACATAAAAACACTTATAGTCTTTTTTTACAAAAGGAGGCGGAATCTAAGCAAAGAAAAGGAGTTATCAGACTAGTACCTATGCTGGTTAAAGGCTGCAAAAAACAGAGATCAAAACAGGGCAACAGACAGCAGAGAACTCCAGCTACACAAGGCTAAACTGGTTCAGCGCAAGTCCAACACTGTGGAGTTGACATTCAGCGCAGGTAGCCTTCACGGGACCTGCGTTGAAATGCAAACTGCCTTCACAGTGTCTGCGCTGAAGGAGAAACTCTCGTTTCCCCTGGGTTCTGGGTCATAAAATGCTCAAAAATCAACTGTTTCACGCCAAATCAGAAACACAAGCAAGGTATAATCAGAGGGATGCTTTGAGAGGGTACTAAATACTATCACAAAGGATCATCAAGTCATTTGTGAGTTCATTGTTCAGATCATAGACAAAATCCAGTGAAGGATCAAAGCAGCAACAACCTACTTTGCAGAAGCAGTTCGATTGTTGCTGTTGAGTCTATGAAGCAAACAATGATGTAAACACAAATAAAATGACTAAAGCAATCTCCCCAGTGGAGTCGCCAATTTGTTGTGGGGAAAAATGCCTATGCAGGACGATCCTATCCACCTAAGGTGTGACAGAGCCTTAGCAACAAACAGATACAACTATTCTGGTTTCTTCCTTTATGAAATGTGAAAGAGGGGAGATCGATAGACTTACCGTTGTCTTCCGTTTGTCCCTCGATCTAGATCCTCTTCTCTTTGGGTGTTCACAGCTACTTGCCTCCTCGCTTGCTCAAGAGAACAGCTACTTGATTCCCGTGAGATCACAAGAGAACAGCTACCTGTGACAAGAGAACAGCTACTTGCGACAAGAGAAGAACACAACACAAAGGCAGATATTCATATTCACAAATGATTCAGGATTAGAAGTAAATCAAATACACTAATGCAATTATACAAATACACCAGTATATAGGAGAAAACCAAGATAGCTTTATTGATTGATAACAAGGTTCAGGAAGAGATACAACCCAGAGGGCTCCAATCCAGCATCTCTTTCCCAGCAGAATGGAATTCCTTCTTCAGCTCCCTTCAAAGCATTAAGCACCCAATGTTTCCAGTCTCAAACCAACAACAATTCTTTGCAATAACAAAATTCCAGCCTCCAGATCTCATGGAGAAGAGATCCATATATAGATGTTTGGAGAGAGGATGAGTTAGCTTGAGATCTGACTAGTGTCCTCTCCCTCTGTCAGTTCCTGAGTCCACTTGGAGGTTCTTGCTTCCACTTGGAGATTTGGAACCTCTTACTCATCACCAGTCGAATTCCCTGAGGCAAGTGTCATTTTGGAAGCTTCTTGAGCATTGACACATTGAGGAATGAGCCTGCCACTTGTCCAAACTCGCTCAGCGCAGGTAGCTAGTGTTGGAGTTGAAATTCAACGCAGGTAGCCAGTGTAGCAGTTGACATTCAACGCAGATGCTCAGTGGAGCAGTTGACATGATCCTGAATTGACTTGTTTTTGAGTGGTTTCAGGTGGAGAACTTCTGTGAATTGTTGTGGTTAGTTAGCCTTGTTCGTCTAGGGGTAGGAACAAAATGTTTAGGGACTTTGGATCCCTTAGATTATGGACATTTCATGCTCAATGCTGTATGGCAGGCTCATTCCTCAATGTGTCAATGCTCAAGAAGCTTCCAAAATGACACTTGCCTCAGGGAATTCGACTGGTGATGAGTAAGAGGTTCCAAATCTCCAAGTGGAAGCAAGAACCTCCAAGTGGACTGAAGAACTGACAGAGGGAGAGGACACTAGTCAGATCTCAAGCTGACTCATCCTCTCTCCAAACATCTATATATGGATCTCTTCTCCATGAGATCTGGAGGCTGGAATTTTGTTATTGCAAAGAATTGCTGTTGGTTTGAGACTGGAAACATTGGGTGCTTAATGCTTTGAAGGGAGCTGAAGAAGGAATTCCATTCTGCTGGGACAGAGATGCTGGATTGGAGCCCTCTGGGTTGTATCTCTTCCTGAACCTTGTTATCAATCAATAAAGCTATCTTGGTTTTCTCCTATATACTGGTGTATTTGTATAATTGCATTAGTGTATTTGATTTACTTCTAATCCTGAATCATTTGTGAATATGAATATCTGCCTTTGTGTTGTGTTCTTCTCTTGTCGCAAGTAGCTGTTCTCTTGTCACAGGTAGCTGTTCTCTTATGATCTCGCGGGAATCAAGTAGCTGTTCTCTTGAGCAAGCGAGGAGGCAAGTAGCTGTGAACACCCAAAGAGAAGAGGATCTAGATCGAGGGACAAACGGAATACAACGGTAAGTCTATCGATCTCCCCTCTTTCACATTTCATAAAGGAAGAAACCAGAATAGTTGTACATTTTTGTGCCTTACAGCATTGAGCATGAAATGTCCATAATCTAAGGGATCCAAAGTCCCTAAACATGTTGTTCCTACCCCTAGAGGAACAAGGCTAACTAACCACAGCAATTCACAGAAGTTCTCCACCTGAAACCACTCAAAAACAAGTCAATTCAAGATCATGTCAACTGCTCCACTGAGCATCTGCGTTGAATGTCAACTGCTACACTGGCTACCTGCGTTGAATTTCAACTCCAACACTAGCTACCTGCGCTGAGCGAGTTTGGACAAGTGGCAGGTTCATTCCTCAATGTGTCAATGCTCAAGAAGCTTCCAAAATGACACTTGCCTCAGGGAATTCGACTGGTGATGAGTAAGAGGTTCCAAATCTCCAAGTGGAAGCAAGAACCTCCAAGTGGACTCAAGAACTGACAGAGGGAGAGGAAACTAGTCAGATCTCAAGCTGACTCATCCTCTCTCCAAACATGTATATATGGATCTCTTCTCCATGAGATCTGGAGGCTGGAATTTTGTTATTGCAAAGAATTGCTGTTGGTTTGAGACTGGAAACATTGGGTGCTTAATGCTTTGAAGGGAGCTGAAGAAGGAATTCCATTTTGCTGGGAAAGAGATGCTGGATTGGATCCAAACTCGCTCAGAGCAGGTAGCTAGTGTTGGAGTTGAAATTCAACGCAGGTAGCCAGTGTAGCAGTTGACATTCAACGCAGATGCTCAGTGGAGCAGTTGACATGATCCTGAATTGACTTGTTTTTGAGTGGTTTCAGGTGGAGAACTTCTGTGAATTGCTGTGGTTAGTTAGCCTTGTTCCTCTAGGGGTAGGAACAACATGTTTAGGGACTTTGGATCCCTTAGATTATGGACATTTCATGCTCAATGCTGTAAGGCACAAAAATGTACAACTATTCTAGGAAGGGTGAAGCGCTTTATCATTTCAAGGATTGTCTTGTGGATGACCTGGTTGGAACCTGCAATTTTCAACACAAAATACATGTATAAGATTATATCATCACTGAGGTAGGCATTCCCATACTCAGATTCAAAACTTTAACTAAAGGACTAACTACTCTGATACAGGAATGATCTTGCGGTACATCATTTTTATAGACTTTTGTAGACACAGTATGGACGCAGCCATCTGTTTATGATTAGTCTACATAGATAATGAATACAAAACTCCTCGCAGCCTGGATGGTAGAAACTAGATCCAGGGTCTTCACTTCTACTTCCCGAATTGGTACGATTCTAGCCATGTGATTAAATGATTTGATGTCGAACATGGTAGAAACCACTTGATTACCAGTCGATGATGTAAACTGTTAACAAGCATGAGAGAGACCACCAGTAATGTCAATGGTTCTCAAAGTACCAAGCACAACCCGTGAAATGTGAATAGATGTTTTGATGTCGAACATTTCACGGAATCCTTTGATCGAAAGTCAATGATGTAAACTGACGTCAAAGGCGAGAAACCTGCCATTGATGCATGCAGACTTCAAGGTACTGTCGATTCCTAAGTCATCTTTCTAGATAATGTGTTGATGTCGATAGAAAGCGACCCGTTGCAGGCAAGCCCGCAACACGAAATCATTGTTCAAGTTGAAGAAATGTTGCTGTAAGGACTGACTCAGGGATGGTCAAATGGATGACAAGTATTTTGCAGATGAAAGTTTTGCTTGCAGACCTCTTGAACACATAACGACACGACAGATGGGTTGGTGACGAATAACTCAAAGTTAATCCCGGGAACCCGGTTAAAGACTTTCAAAGTGGTTTGATCAACTGTGAGGTAAAAGATTTCCCAACCCAGGTGAATGAAAAAGTGTCGTGTTCAAGAGTGGTAATAAAGTTTCTTTTGAGACAAAAGGTAACAAACAGGTTCATTCTTCTCTCTTTTCCCCCACCATTTCTGGCAAGTACCTCTTTATTTTTAACAAGCTTGAGGAGGATAACATATGCTTGATTATAAGCTCATCCTTCGGACGAGTCCAACCTAGTTTAAATTCGAACCCTAGGAAGGAGTGGTTCGTTCCTGTTTGTAATTGAACAGGTCCTTTACTGTGAAATTTTAACGAGTCCAGTATAGGAGAAACTCGACGTTTTTCAATTTTAGAGAGTCTGAAAAACTAAAGGAGACTCCACGTTGAACTTTTTCGTAGATTTGTGTCCCTCAAGCCCGAAAAAGTATAAAATAATACCTGGGGGAACCGCTTGATCTTGCGACCAAGGAGTACTTTCATAATTAGTGCCACTGACCTGAAAAGTAAAAAGCGGTCAAGGACACGTCGTTTTATTTCCATATCGAGTTTGAAACGACAAAAACCCGGCAATCTTTTCCTGTTTTTTACGGTCAGAAAAGGGCTATAAGGGGACCGTCTTTTAATTCCGTTTTAACGAGTTTAAAAGAAAAACTCGGCGATCTTTTCGTGTTTTAGGAGTCTGAAAAGGGCTTAAAAGAGAACTCCAAGGTTTCACTTTTTCGTAAGTTTTAACGAGTTCGAAAAAGGGATAAAAATGTACTCATGGTTTTCACTTTTTCGTAAGTTTTAACGAGTTCGAAAAAATGATAAAAATGTACTCATATGGCCGACTTTCAATTTAATTTACGAGCAGGAAAAGATGGAAAGAACTCGGCATTTTCATTTGTTTTACGAGAATGAAAAAATAGCAAAATAATCTCGAGATTTTCATGAGTTTAATGAGTCTTGAAAATAACTGAAATTGACTCAAGATAGGTTTCATTTTTACAAAAGCTTGAAACAGATAAAAACTATGCTTCAAAGTAGTTTCATTTTTTCACAAGCTTGAAACAGATAAAAACTGTGCTTGATGCCCCCTAAGCATAACTGCTAGAGCGCATGCCCCCCAGCTTCAGTTCATTCAACCAGTTGGATGAAATGAAGGTTGAGTTACGAGATCATTTGAAAGAATCGACCTAAAACTACAAGAAAATTATGCAAAAAACTGAAATAACTAACCTAAATACTTAACATTTATGAGGTCTAGTCAATCTCTCGACTCAAGTAGAGGAGGATTTGTTTCATTTTTTAACGAGCTTGACACAGGAAAAGAACTATGCTCGGATTCGGTTTCATGTTTACGCAAGCTTGAAACGAAAAACTATGCTTGTTAAAAGTCCACATGCCCCCAGCATAATGACGCAAATCAAGGTACATGCCCCCCAAGCTTCATTGCATTCAATGAGGTGGATGGAATGAAGCTTTACTTTCAAGATATTGGAAAGAATTGTGGGGGTTGTTTCATTTTTTAGTGAGGTTGACACAAGAAAAGAACTATCCTCAAAAGCCTTGTTTCATTTTTTTAAACGAGCTTGACACAAGATAAGGAACTATGCTCATAACTACTCTTTACAACCTACCTAACAAAAACTCTACTCTAAAAACCTTGATTCATTTTTTAACGAGCTTGACACAAGACAAGGAACTATGCTCTAATAACCTTGATTCATTTTTTAACGAGCTTGACACAAGACAAGGAACTATGCTCTAAAATCCTTGATTCATTTTTTAATGAGCATGACACAAGACAAGGAACTATGCTCATGACTACTCTTTAAAATCTACCTACTTAACCTACCCTTGTTTCATTTTTTAACGAGCTTGACACAAGACAAGGAATTATGCTCAAAGAGTTCGCATGCCCCCAGCATAATGATGCAAAGCGAGGTACATGCCCCCCAGGCTTCATTGCATTCAACCGGCTGGATGAAATGAAGGTTTACTTTCAATATTTAACTTGAAAAGGGAGTTGTTTCATTTTTAAGGAGGTTGACACAAGAAAAGAACTATCCTCATACCTGATTCATTTTTTAACGAGGTTGACTCAGTAACAGGAACTGTCCTCATACCCGGTTCATTTTTTAACGAGGTTGACTCAGTGATAGGAACTGTCCTCAAAATCCTACTTTCTACAATCTACCTAAATATCCTAAAATCTACCTGATTCATTTTTTAATGAGGTTGACACAGTAAAAGGAACTTTCCTCACACTCACTGATTCATTTTTTAACGAGGTTGACACAGTAAAAGGAACTTTCCTCGTACCATCCAGTTTCATTTTTTAACGAGGTTGAGAGAGGAACAAACTATCCTCGTACCATTGATCATGGCTTCCAACTGGAAGAAAGACATGTCAATGGACACACCTTGATCATGGCTTCCAAAAGGTCTTCATCCGAGGGAAGAATAGTTTTTTGGAAGGCACACACATCAAGGGACTCAAAGGGGATAAGAACATCGTGTTCAAATAATCCCATAGAGTTTTCCATGTCAATTACCGGATCTAAATCAACAGTGAGAGGCTCACTTACATCGGTAACTGAAAACATGGGACCGGTTGCCACATAATTAACCCGTGGCAGGGTAGATACCACTTTAGAATCGGGAACATTTAGGGGTGTCATATTATTGGTAGTTGAGACAAGACTAGGGAACGAAAGCTGGTCTACAGTCACAATACTGCCATTGTGAGGGAAAGACATCACGCGAAAGAGTGTCGATACGACAGCTTTCATTGCATAAACATAGTCGCGCCCAAGGAGTAAATTGAAATCCAAGGGACCTCGAACTACCATAAGATCAATACAGACAGTTTTACCTTCCAAGGTAATAGAAAACTTAGGAAGGATCCCTAAAGGTTCACTAATGGTTCTGTTAAAAGCTTTCAGATTCTGCCTAATAGGCGCAAGCTGAGGGGAACCCAAAGCTTTCCAAACAGTTGAGGATAAAATACTAACAGAAGCACCTTCATCTACCTGAGTACGATGTATGTCCCTACCACCAGCCTTGACAATGATTTGGAAAGGGATGGAGGAAGGAAGACGAGGTTCTGTCAGTCTATTCCAATCAAAGGAAAAGACCTCAGTACTTGGAGGGGGTTCTGTAGAAACAGGTGAAATGCCCCCCGGCATAGAAGAATCCGATGTAACAAGAAGAACATTAGCGGTATGAAATTTACTCTCGAAAAGGAGAGTGTGATCGACCGAATGTGAAATTGAATCGACCACTTGATCAACTAATGGATCATCAACCTGAGTGACATGAGTTTCACTCTCCAATGGGAGAGTGTGATCGTCTGTACTTGAATTTAGATCAATCACTCCGTCAGTTGACGGTAGGTTGGGAGAAAGTTTCCGGTAACCAGTTGGAAATTCTTGCTGTGGAACAGTAAGGTTTTCCAACAATATTGAGGCTTCATCCATGTGAGGGCAAATGTGAGTTTGATGACTCCCTTTGCATAACTTACAAGGAAACCTAACTTTACCTTTTTTCCCAGGAACCTGACTATCACTGGTTGATGGATCAACGGAAAGTTGATGGGATTTTTCTGACCATACTTCCAAGACCTTTGGAATACCAGGACAATTGACAAGGAAGTGGTCACCCTTACAAAGCCTGCAAGGGTATTTGGGTTTACGATGCATGTCGGAATTTTCCTCAACACAACTAACACTTACAGCCATGGTTGGTTGGTTGACTTCTTTCTTATCTTGCTTCTTCTTCTTCTTCTTCTTCTTCCCTTTCTTCTTCTTCTTAGCCTCCTGGTTACTAACATCAAGGCTTTTACCAGGCGAAGGGGAAGAAATGGAGGAAGAAAAATTAGGCGAAGAAGGTAAAGGGTCAACAGAAGGTTGGTGATGTTGAGATGGTGAACTCTGTTGAGGTGAAGCATCCGGTTGAGATGGAACAATTGGAGTATTTTGGGCCAACGAAGTTGAAAATAACCATATCGGTAAACCTATTGTAAATCCAGGTAATGACAAAGTAGCCATATAAGGAGGACCAACATTTCCAAAGTAAGGAAAAGTACTAGGATTCTCATTAGGAGGGGTTCCTAGGTTGATAAATTCTGGAACATTTGCCATTATATTCAACTTCAGTGAATTTTATTAACAATTTAAAACTAAAATTAACAATTAACAATTCACACTTAACAACTAAAATTCACAATTCACACCTATGGTCTCTAAAAGTAAAAACAAACAAATTAACACGCGCTATCAAATCTAGGAGTCAAACCACACACAAACAGTAAGCTCTCCGGACCGAAAACACTAGTTGGTGATGAAGCCCAACCTCGCAGAATTCAGTACAGAAATGGCGGGTGGAACAGTTACCCCAGCAACCTGCTTAAAGAATAGACCGGCACAAGTTCCTCCACTTTAACCGTCTCGAAGTGAAGTGAACCCCCCGGAAAATCCAAGTGAGTATAACCGACGTCTGCTCCAGGTACAGTGGGACCTTCCCTCCACCGTCACCTCGGTAGAACCCTAAAGATTATGGTCACTAAAGTTACCAATCACAACAATTACACCTGGGGGAACAGTCTAAACTCCGACAGCACGCAAGGGTAGAGTAACAAGCTCAATCCCCTTACCGGCTCCTTGACAGTAATCCAAGGTTTACCGATAAGTGACCCCTGGCTCCTCGAAAATGGTTAATCCGAGGTTTACCATTTGTAATACGTACTGTCTGGCGTCGTTCCCAACAAGGGGGGAATGATCCCCTCACTGGTTCGGACACGAGCTCGTGCTTCTCCTTTAAGAGGAGCTTTCCCAGAGTGCAATTGAAACAATTGGATTTATTCTACTCAAGATAAACTATCTGTTTGGTTTTGTAGTCTTGGAGAGTTAAGTACTCACCTACTCCAAGACCCTAGCCTAAGCTATGTTGGTGTTTCAGAGCCCTAGAAATGTGAAAATTACTAGATGAATTTTAATTAAGCGCCGTGTTATTAAGGCTGTTATTACTCAAATGGGTAAATGGAGATGAAACCAATGGTGTTATGACCCGACTCAACTGAATGCAATCGAATATGATAATGCAATCCTTTCAATTCGATGAATCCTAACTAGAGTAAGGAGAGAGTTTCCATTCACTTCCAACAATGCAAAAAATTGATCATTAAGAGAAAATTTAACAAATTCTCTAATGCACTAATTTCATCAAGAAAAACTAATGCAAATCAATTCCAAACCAATTTTTATTTTTATTTTTGTGTAAATTCAAATCAAAGAAAGCTGATCTAAATCTACGATTGATTTTTCGGAATGTAAACTATGCAATTGTAATCTATGCACAATTCACATGAAAAGTATGCAAATGTAATCTATGCACATTTTTCATTCATATTCTGAAACTGAGAACTCTAATTATGCAAATGTGATCTATGCAAGAGAATTCTCAAACACAAGATGATTCTAATGTAATCTAAGAACCAATCAAGTGCAAGTCGAGAAAATTGGGTGAGAGTTCCAAAGATCAGAACATAAAAACACTCAAAGGCGATTAACACTCATACACAATTTAGCCCCCCCCCGGCGAATGAGGGGGAAATTTTTTTGCAAAAACAAAAGCAAAAAGATGCAAAATTGTGAAAAGACTGAGAGAAACCTCCAAGTAATGACCAAAGGAAATCAAATTAAGAATTTCTCAAAAAAGAGACTCAAAACACCCAATTGATGAAAGCTAAAAGCAGGAATGCTAATGAAACAAGTTCAGGTGAAAATTTTTGACAGGGTACTAAAGGATCTGGGCAGAAAACACTAAGAAAAACCAAAATCTAAAAGCAATTAAAGCAAAAATGGAGTTTTCCTAAATTTTTACAGGAAGACGCAGGCAACCCGTTAGAACAGGCGCGGGCCCGCTCTGTGCAAACGGCAACAGCGCGTCCAAAGACGCACTGTGCAGTACTCCGAGGGTGCGTCCTTCTGGAAAAGTTAAGAAAAACCAAATCTAACTAAATCTAAAGCTAAGCCACCCAAATAATAATTCTCACAGTCAAAAACCAGAAAATAAAAATGATTTTCTCAGAGCAAAGTTCACACAAAGGAAAAGACTTTCACATTAATGGATTCCCCAGCGGAGTCGCCAATTTGTCACACGGAATCAGTCGTTTGTGCGGACACAACTGACCTCCCTAGGAGTCTAAACTCTCTAGCGACAAACAAGACAAAATGGAGTGATCTTTCTCTAAATATACCTTTTAAAACATGAAAACCACAAGTGTTTAGGCTTACCTTATTCCAAAACGCTGTTGTTGTAGTCCGTCCTTGCCGATCCGGATGAGCTCCTCCTTCACATCAATTCCTGCAACCACAAACAATCAAACAATTACCAAGCACTTGCATTTCATATAATAAAACATATATTCAACATGCAGACCAAGGAACACATGAAATAACTCATTAACACAAGCTATTGAGAAAAATAAACCAGTTTGTATTAATAACGAAACAAAGAAACTCTTACAACCTGGCCTTGGTGTTGTGCAAGTTCCTCCCAGGGTCCATCAAGGGTTTTCCTCTACTTTGACAAAGCTCACCCACTTCCAAGTAGAATCAGGCAAAGACAATCTCTCCTCACAAGGTTCTAAATGGGAGTCCTAATTCCTACAGCATTTACCCAAAGAAAATGTATAGCTCCAACCTCCTCTCCCTCTGGCTCAATGTCTTTTATTTATAGTGCTGTAAAGAGGTTATTCAGGTCCACCATCAATGGGATAATCCCCCTCTTTGGGTGGGATAGCTCCCTTATTGATGGGATAAGTTCCTCCTTAATAGGGATACATGAACCAACTGGAGGCGCATCCATTTCATCAAACCGACCTCTAGAAAGTTCTAGAAGTAACCACAAGTAACTTTTTTAAGATGAAACTCGCGCATTTTGCCTTTTACAGAAGGACGCACCTGTCCCTTAACATACAGAGCGTCCATGGACGCAACTTTTGTGAACATTGTGAGCGTCCCCGCAGGTAAGGCTAGAGAGAACCTGCGACCCCAGAGATAAACACATTTTTTACAAGACTTTCTCTCTTCTTTGAGTTTGAGATGGATAGCAGAGGCATAAGACTTGCCTAAGAGGGTAGTATGACTGTTGATTTGAGCCATACTAACTGTAAGTAGTCATGGTGACATTTTTTAGTGTAACAGATTGCCCCCTAAAGTGCGAAGCCTGGAATAGATTAGGGTTTTGTAATTCTAGGAAGGGTGAAGCGCTTTATCATTTCAAGGATTGTCTTGTGGATGACCTGGTTGGAACCTGCAATTTTCAACACAAAATACATGTATAAGATTATATCATCACTGAGGTAGGCATTCCCATACTCAGATTCAAAACTTTAACTAAAGGACTAACTACTCTGATACAGGAATGATCTTGCGGTACATCATTTTTATAGACTTTTGTAGACACAGTATGGACGCAGCCATCTGTTTATGATTAGTCTACATAGATAATGAATACAAAACTCCTCGCAGCCTGGATGGTAGAAACTAGATCCAGGGTCTTCACTTCTACTTCCCGAATTGGTACGATTCTAGCCATGTGATTAAATGATTTGATGTCGAACATGGTAGAAACCACTTGATTACCAGTCGATGATGTAAACTGTTAACAAGCGTGAGAGAGACCACCAGTAATGTCAATGGTTCTCAAAGTACCAAGCACAACCCGTGAAATGTGAATAGATGTTTTGATGTCGAACATTTCACGGAATCCTTTGATCGAAAGTCAATGATGTAAACTGACGTCAAAGGTGAGAAACCTGCCATTGATGCATGCAGACTTCAAGGTACTGTCGATTCCTAAGTCATCTTTCTAGATAATGTGTCGATGTCGATAGAAAGCGACCCGTTGCAGGCAAGCCCGCAACACGAAATCATTGTTCAAGTTGAAGAAATGTTGCTGTAAGGACTGACTCAGGGATGGTCAAATGGATGACAAGTATTTTGCAGATGAAAGTTTTGCTTGCAGACCTCTTGAACACATAACGACACGACAGATGGGTTGGTGACGAATAACTCAAAGTTAATCCCGGGAACCCGGTTAAAGACTTTCAAAGTGGTTTGATCAACTGTGAGGTAAAAGATTTCCCAACCCAGGTGAATGAAAAAGTGTCGTGTTCAAGAGTGGTAATAAAGTTTCTTTTGAGACAAAAGGTAACAAACAGGTTCATTCTTCTCTCTTTTCCCCCACCATTTTTGGCAAGTACCTCTTTATTTTTAACAAGCTTGAGGAGGATAACATATGCTTGATTATAAGCTCATCCTTCGGACGAGTCCAACCTAGTTTAAGTTCGAACCCTAGGAAGGAGTGGTTCGTTCTTGTTTGTAATTGAACAGGTCCTTTACTGTGAAATTTTAACGAGTCCAGTATAGGAGAAACTCGGCGTTTTTCAATTTTAGAGAGTCTGAAAAACTAAAGGAGACTCCACGTTGAACTTTTTCGTAGATTTGTGTCCCTCAAGCCCGAAAAAGTATAAAATAATACCTGGGGGAACCGCTTGATCTTGCGACCAAGGAGTACTTTCATAATTAGTGCCACTGACCTGAAAAGTAAAAAGCGATCAAGGACACGTCGTTTTATTTCCATATCGAGTTTGAAACGACAAAAACCCGGCAATCTTTTCCTGTTTTTTACGGTCAGAAAAGGGCTATAAGGGGACCGTCTTTTAATTCCGTTTTAACGAGTTTAAAAGAAAAACTCGGCGATCTTTTCGTGTTTTAGGAGTCTGAAAAGGGCTTAAAAGAGAACTCCAAGGTTTCACTTTTTCGTAAGTTTTAACGAGTTCAAAAAAGGGATAAAAATGTACTCATGGTTTTCACTTTTTCGTAAGTTTTAACGAGTTCGAAAAAATGATAAAAATGTACTCATATGGCCGACTTTCAATTTAATTTACGAGCAGGAAAAGATGGAAAGAACTCGGCATTTTCATTTGTTTTACGAGAATGAAAAATAGCAAAATAATCTCGAGATTTTCATGAGTTTAACGAGTCTTGAAAATAACTGAAATTGACTCAAGATAGGTTTCATTTTTACAAAAGCTTGAAACAGATAAAAACTATGCTTCAAAGTAGTTTCATTTTTTCACAAGCTTGAAACAGATAAAAACTGTGCTTGATGCCCCCTAAGCATAACTGCTAGAGCGCATGCCCCCCAGCTTCAGTTCATTCAACCAGTTGGATGAAATGAAGGTTGAGTTACGAGATCATTTGAAAGAATCGACCTAAAACTACAAGAAAATTATGCAAAAAACTGAAATAACTAACCTAAATACTTAACATTTATGAGGTCTAGTCAATCTCTCGACTCAAGTAGAGGAGGATTTGTTTCATTTTTTAAGGAGCTTGACACAGGAAAAGAACTATGCTCGGATTCGGTTTCATGTTTACGCAAGCTTGAAACGAAAAACTATGCTTGTTAAAAGTCCACATGCCCCCAGCATAATGACGCAAATCAAGGTACATGCCCCCCAAGCTTCATTGCATTCAATGAGGTGGATGGAATGAAGCTTTACTTTCAAGATCTTGGAAAGAATTGTGGGGGTTGTTTCATTTTTTAGTGAGGTTGACACAAGAAAAGAACTATCCTCAAAAGCCTTGTTTCATTTTTTTAAACGAGCTTGACACAAGATAAGGAACTATGCTCATAACTACTCTTTACAACCTACCTAACAAAAACTCTACTCTAAAAACCTTGATTCATTTTTTAACGAGCTTGACACAAGACAAGGAACTATGCTCTAATAACCTTGATTCATTTTTTAACGAGCTTGACACAAGACAAGGAACTATGCTCTAAAATCCTTGATTCATTTTTTAATGAGCTTGACACAAGACAAGGAACTATGCTCATGACTACTCTTTAAAATCTACCTACTTAACCTACCCTTGTTTCATTTTTTAACGAGCTTGACACAAGACAAGGAATTATGCTCAAAGAGTTCACATGCCCCCAGCATAATGATGCAAAGCGAGGTACATGCCCCCCAGGCTTCATTGCATTCAACCGGCTGGATGAAATGAAGGTTTACTTTCAATATTTAACTTGAAAAGGGAGTTGTTTCATTTTTAAGGAGGTTGACACAAGAAAAGAACTATCCTCATACCTGATTCATTTTTTAACGAGGTTGACTCAGTAACAGGAACTGTCCTCATACCCGGTTCATTTTTTAACGAGGTTGACTCAGTGATACGAACTGTCCTCAAAATCCTACTTTCTACAATCTACCTAAATATCCTAAAATCTACCTGATTCATTTTTTAATGAGGTTGACACAGTAAAAGGAACTTTCCTCACACTCACTGATTCATTTTTTAACGAGGTTGACACAGTAAAAGGAACTTTCCTCGTACCATCCAGTTTCATTTTTTAACGAGGTTGAGAGAGGAACAAACTATCCTCGTACCATTGATCATGGCTTCCAACTGGAAGAAAGACATGTCAATGGACACACCTTGATCATGGCTTCCAAAATGTCTTCATCCGAGGGAAGAATAGTTTTTTGGAAGGCACACACATCAAGGGACTCAAAGGGGATAAGAACATCGTGTTCAAATAATCCCATAGAGTTTTCCATGTCAATTACCGGATCTAAATCAACAGTGAGAGGCTCACTTACATCGGTAACTGAAAACATGGGACCGGTTGCCACATAATTAACCCGTGGCAGGGTAGATACCACTTTAGAATCGGGAACATTTAGGGGTGTCATATTATTGGTAGTTGAGACAAGACTAGGGAACGAAAGCTGGTCTACAGTCACAATACTGCCATTGTGAGGGAAAGACATCACACGAAAGAGTGTCGATACGACAGCTTTCATTGCATAAACATAGTCGCGCCCAAGGAGTAAATTGAAATCCAAGGGACCTCGAACTACCATAAGATCAATACAGACAGTTTTACCTTCCAAGGTAATAGAAAAATTAGGAAGGATCCCTAAAGGTTCACTAATGGTTCTGTTAAAAGCTTTCAGATTCTGCCTAATAGGCGCAAGCTGAGGGGAACCCAAAGCTTTCCAAACAGTTGAGGATAAAATACTAACAGAAGCACCTTCATCTACCTGAGTACGATGTATGTCCCTACCACCAGCCTTGACAATGATTTGGAAAGGGATGGAGGAAGGAAGACGAGGTTCTGTCAGTCTATTCCAATCAAAGGAAAAGACCTCAGTACTTGGAGGGGGTTCTGTAGAAACAGGTGAAATGCCCCCCGGCATAGAACAATCCGATGTAACAAGAAGAACATCAGCGGTATGAAATTTACTCTCGAAAAGGAGAGTGTGATCGACCGAATGTGAAATTGAATCGACCACTTGATCAACTAATGGATCATCAACCTGAGTGACATGAGTTTCACTCTCCAATGGGAGAGTGTGATCGTCTGTACTTGAATTTAGATCAATCACTCCGTCAGTTGACGGTAGGTTGGGAGAAAGTTTACGGTAACCAGTTGGAAATTCTTGCTGTGGAACAGTAAGGTTTTCCAACAATATTGAGGCTTCATCCATGTGAGGGCAAATGTGAGTTTGATGACTCCCTTTGCATAACTTACAAGGAAACCTAACTTTACCTTTTTTCCCAGGAACCTGACTATCACTGGTTGATGGATCAACGGAAAGTTGATGGGATTTTTCTGACCATACTTCCAAGACCTTTGGAATACCAGGACAATTGACAAGGAAGTGGTCACCCTTACAAAGCCTGCAAGGGTATTTGGGTTTACGATGCATGTCGGAATTTTCCTCAACACAACTAACACTTACAGCCATGGTTGGTTGGTTGACTTCTTTCTTATCTTGCTTCTTCTTCTTCTTCTTCTTCTTCCCTTTCTTCTTCTTCTTAGCCTCCTGGTTACTAACATCAAGGCTTTTACCAGGCGAAGGGGAAGAAATGGAGGAAGAAAAATTAGGCGAAGAAGGTAAAGGGTCAACAGAAGGTTGGTGATGTTGAGATGGTGAACTCTGTTGAGGTGAAGCATCCGGTTGAGATGGAACAATTGGAGTATTTTGGGCCAACGAAGTTGAAAATAACCATATCGGTAAACCTATTGTAAATCCAGGTAATGACAAAGTAGCCATATAAGGAGGACCAACATTTCCAAAGTAAGGAAAAGTACTAGGATTCTCATTAGGAGGGGTTCCTAGGTTGATAAATTATGGAACATTTGCCATTATATTCAACTTCAGTGAATTTTATTAACAATTTAAAACTAAAATTAACAATTCACAATTCACACTTAACAACTAAAATTCACAATTCACACCTATGGTCTCTAAAAGTAAAAACAAACAAATTAACACGCGCTATCAAAGCTAGGAGTCAAACCACACACAAACAGTAAGCTCTCCGGACCGAAAACACTAGTTGGTGATGAAGCCCAACCTCGCAGAATTCAGTATAGAAATGGCGGGTGGAACAGTTACCCCGGCAACCTGCTTAATGAATAGACCGGCACAAGTTCCTCCACTTTAACCGTCTCGAAGTGAAGTGAACCCCCCGGAAAATCCAAGTGAGTATAACCGACGTCTGCTCCAGGTACAGTGGGACCTTCCCTCCACCGTCACCTCGGTAGAACCCTAAAGATTATGGTCACTAAAGTTACCAATCACAACAATTACACCTGGGGGAACAGTCTAAACTCCGACAGCACGCAAGGGTAGAGTAACAAGCTCAATCCCCTTACCGGCTCCTTGACAGTAATCCAAGGTTTACCGATAAGTGACCCTTGGCTCCTCGACAATGGTTAATCCGAGGTTTACCGTTTGTAATACGTACTGTCTGGCGTCGTTCCCAACGAGGGGGGAATGATCCCCTCACTGGTTCGGACACGAGCTCGTGCTTCTCCTTTAAGAGGAGCTTTCCCAGAGTGCAATTGAAACAATTGGATTTATTCTACTCAAGATAAACTATCTGTTTGGTTTTGTAGTCTTGGAGAGTTAAGTACTCACCTACTCCAAGACCCTAGCCTAAGCTATGTTGGTGTTTCAGAGCCCTAGAAATGTAAAAATTACTAGATGAATTTTAATTAAGCGCTGTGTTATTAAGGCTGTTATTACTCAAATGGGTAAATGGAGATGAAACCAATGGTGTTATGACCCGACTCAACTGAATGCAATCGAATATGATAATGCAATCCTTTCAATTCGATGAATCCTAACTAGAGTAAGGAGAGAGTTTCCATTCACTTCCAACAATGCAAAAAATTGATCATTAAGAGAAAATTTAACAAATTCTCTAATGCACTAATTTCATCAAGAAAAACTAATGCAAATCAATTCCAAACCAATTTTTATTTTTATTTTTGTGTAAATTCAAATCAAAGAAAGCTGATCTAAATCTACGATTGATTTTTCAGAATGTAAACTATGCAATTGTAATCTATGCACAATTCATATGAAAAGTATGCAAATGTAATCTATGCACATTTTTCATTCATATTCTGAAACTGAGAACTCTAATTATGCAAATGTGATCTATGCAAGAGAATTCTCAAACACAAGATGATTCTAATGTAATCTAAGAACCAATCAAGTGCAAGTCGAGAAAATTGGGTGAGAGTTCCAAAGATCAGAACATAAAAACACTCAAAGGCGATTAACACTCATACACAATTTAGCCCCCCCCCGGCGAATGAGGGGGAAATTTTTTTGCAAAAACAAAAGCAAAAAGATGCAAAATTGTGAAAAGACTGAGAGAAACCTCCAAGTAATGACCAAAGGAAATCAAATTAAGAATTTCTCAAAAAAGAGACTCAAAACACCCAATTGATGAAAGCTAAAAGCAGGAATGCTAATGAAACAAGTTCAGGTGAAAATTTTTGACAGGGTACTAAAGGATCTGGGCAGAAAACACTAAGAAAAACCAAAATCTAAAAGCAATTAAAGCAAAAATGGAGTTTTCCTAAATTTTTACAGGAAGACGCAGGCAACCCGTTAGAACAGGCGTGGGCCCGCTCTGTGCAAACGGCAACAGCGCGTCCAAAGACGCACTGTGTAGTACTCTGAGGGTGCGTCCTTCTGGAAAAGTTAAGAAAAACCAAATCTAACTAAATCTAAAGCTAAGCCACCCAAATAATAATTCTCACAGTCAAAAACCAGAAAATAAAAATGATTTTCTCAGAGCAAAGTTCACACAAAGGAAAAGACTTTCACATTAATGGATTACCCAGCAGAGTCGCCAATTTGTCACACGGAATCAGTCGTTTGTGTGGACACAACTGACCTCCCTAGGAGTCTAAACTCTCTAGCGACAAACAAGACAAAATGGAGTGATCTTTCTCTAAATATACCTTTTAAAACATGAAAACCACAAGTGTTTAGGCTTACCTTATTCCAAAACGCTGTTGTTGTAGTCCGTCCTTGCCGATCCGGATGAGCTCCTCCTTCACATCAATTCCTGCAACTACAAACAATCAAACAATTACCAAGCACTTGCATTTCATATAATAAAACATATATTCAACATGCAGACCAAGGAACACATGAAATAACTCATTAACACAAGCTATTGAGAAAAATAAACCAGTTTGTATTAATAACGAAACAAAGAAACTCTTACAACCTGGCCTTGGTGTTGTGCAAGTTCCTCCAAGGTCCATCAAGGGTTTTCCTCTACTTTGACAAAGCTCACCCACTTCCAAGTAGAATCAAGCAAAGACAATCTCTCCTCACAAGGTTCTAAATGGGAGTCCTAATTCCTGCAGCATTTACCCAAAGAAAATGTATAGCTCCAACCTCCTCTCCCTCTGGCTCAATGTCTTTTATTTATAGTGCTGTAAAGAGGTTATTCAGGTCCACCATCAATGGGATAATCCCCCTCTTTGGGTGGGATAGCTCCCTTATTGATGGGATAAGTTCCTCCTTAATAGGGATACATGAACCAACTGGAGGCGCATCCATTTCATCAAACCGACCTCTAGAAAGTTCTAGAAGTAACCACAAGTAACTTTTTTAAGATGAAACTCGCGCATTTTGCCTTTTACAGAAGGACGCACCTGTCCCTTAACATACAGAGCGTCCATGGACGCAACTTTTGTGAACATTGTGAGCGTCCCCGCAGGTAAGGCTAGAGAGAACCTGCGACCCCAGAGATAAACACATTTTTTACAAGACTTTCTCTCTTCTTTGAGTTTGAGATGGATAGCAGAGGCATAAGACTTGCCTAAGAGGGTAGTATGACTGTTGATTTGAGCCATACTAACTGTAAGTAGTCATGGTGACATTTTTTAGTGTAACAATGTTCACAACTACTTGCCTCCTCGCTTGCTCAAGAGAACAGCTACTTGATTCCCGCGAGATCACAAGAGAACAGCTACCTGTGACAAGAGAACAGCTACTTGCGACAAGAGAAGAACACAACACAAAGGCAGATATTCATATTCACAAATGATTCAGGATTAGAAGTAAATCAAATACACTAATGCAATTATACAAATACACCAGTATATAGGAGAAAACCAAGATAGCTTTATTGATTGATAACAAGGTTCAGGAAGAGATACAACCCAGAGGGCTCCAATCCAGCATCTCTTTCCCAGCAGAATGGAATTCCTTCTTCAGCTCCCTTCAAAGCATTAAGCACCCAATGTTTCCAGTCTCAAACCAACAGCAATTCTTTGCAATAACAAAATTCCAGCCTCCAGATCTCATGGAGAAGAGATCCATATATAGATGTTTGGAGAGAGGATGAGTCAGCTTGAGATCTGACTAGTGTCCTCTCCCTCTGTCAGTTCTTGAGTCCACTTGGAGGTTCTTGCTTCCACT
The DNA here is from genome assembly GCA_031772625.1 of Pinus tabuliformis. Classification (NCBI taxonomy): domain Eukaryota; kingdom Viridiplantae; phylum Streptophyta; class Pinopsida; order Pinales; family Pinaceae; genus Pinus; species Pinus tabuliformis. The sequence continues at coordinate 1,062,800,041 of CM062818.1, forward strand.
TGGAGATTTGGAACCTCTTACTCATCACCAGTCGAATTCCCTGAGGCAAGTGTCATTTTGGAAGCTTCTTGAGCATTGACACATTGAGGAATGAGCCTGCCACTTGTCCAAACTCGCTCAGCGCAGGTAGCTAGTGTTGGAGTTGAAATTCAACGCAGGTAGCCAGTGTAGCAGTTGACATTCAATGCAGATGCTCAGTGGAGCAGTTGACATGATCCTGAATTGACTTGTTTTTGAGTGGTTTCAGGTGGAGAACTTCTGTGAATTGCTGTGGTTAGTTAGCCTTGTTCCTCTAGGGGTAGGAACAACATGTTTAGGGACTTTGGATCCCTGAGATTATGGACATTTCATGCTCAATGCTGTAAGGCACAAAAATGTCTATAACATTTGGGCACATCACTCCCGAAATTTAGATTAGTACAATTAGGGCTCATCAAACCCTAATTCAGTTGTTACATGCCCTAGGCAAGTCATCACATTGAATGCTTCCATCCATGAAAGTTTCTTAGCCTGAAACCTTGCTGAAATGCCTCCTTGGGACACCAGCGCAACCCTGGTCAGGGGTAACTACGCTGCAGAGCAGGCAGGCCCATTCAGACCTGCACCGCAGTGCACTTAGGCCCTTTTTGACCTGCATTGGGTGAGATTGAGCGAAATTTGCATAGGTTTCTGGGAATATTCCTTGATTCTAGATGATTATGGAAGGATCCCAACTCTTATCTCATCCTATGAGGTCGGCTTTGGATAGTGTTAATTTTGGTATGTTCTATGCTAGAGCAATTTATTTAAATTTTCACAGTTAGCATTCACATCAACATTACGATAAACTGCAGATAGAACATAAATATAAAACACAGAAGACAAGCCAAGACAAGAGGACACAAGATATGGTGCACTCCAGGGACAAACCCCACAATGTGTGAGGAAACCCTTTGATCAATTCTTATTTTATCTTCAAAGTTCAGCAGAGAAAGAGAGAGAGAGAGATAGTACAATTACAACAGAAGTCAACACTTTGACTTGTCTAGATCTAAGCATAGATCATCTCCTATAACGACGAGATCAGTTGAAGACATTCTGCTTCAACTGATACCTGTCATCGTGCTGCATCTCGTCCTCTAGTTGCACTACTGCATATTGCACCATGCTGTTGTCCAGGTCCATGATCTTATCCATCATAATGCTGCTCTACTTTGATGAGAGGATTACACACCATGATCTATATACCGAGATCTTCTTTTCAACGTGACATAGCACATCAAGACCGTTCTTAGATGTGCCCAGATTACATATCATGTACAACGTATATAGTTTCCATGATCTGTGTATAAAGTCCTTTATGATCTGCGTATGTGTCATCATGTACAGCGTACATAAGCTTCCATTATCTGCATATAAATGTCATCAATGATCTGCGTATAAAGTCCTTTAGCATATATGAGTCTCCCTGATCTACATCGTAAGGAGTCTCCATAGACTGCTAACTGTCTCCATGAATAAGTCTTCATGAAACTGCGTGACTAGAGTCTCTAAGCCCAGATCCACTCTACACCGAGAGTGTCAACGATTGTGACATGACTGGACCATACCCTACTGCGGATTCCTTCATGCTGCCAGATCCACCTACATCGATTGCTGCGTACCATGCTATGTACCATGACTGCGTAGTTACCATATGTGACTGCGTTCCAATTTCACATATGACTGAGTTCCATATCTCTGTGGGTTCCATATATGACTATGTTTCAAACTGCAGGTTCTGCGTTATATATAACTGTGGGTTATGTATGACTGCGTTCCAAATCCTAGATCTGGTTATGACTGTCCCTCAGAGATATCTCTATGCCGAGACTGTCTATTTGGTGACCTTGCTGCTCCATCAATTTGGGATCCAGCTTGACTGCACCTTATACGATTCCTTAATTCAATGCGGATCTGTTACTCCTTAATGATATCTATCACCCTGAATGCGGGTCCCTCTACCCGAGTTCAGTTCACTTCATCTGCGGATACCTTATGCTCACAGGTAATTCGAGAATGAAGTAGCACCGAGATCCATATACAATGGCTGATCTAAGATAGATCCACCCAGATTTGAGATGCTGAGATCATTACCCTTCATCGAGATGGCTTCACTGTTATTATGGCAGTGGCTTATTGTGTATCGGAAGCCTTGTCTACTTGTGGTGAAATATTGGTCCGAGATCATGTCAATTCACGAGCAGAGGAATGTCCGAGGTTGTTTCACCCATTGGAAGTATTCGCTCTGCCAGACATCCGAGACCTGTACCATGCCTTCCTGCACCTATACCCATCGAAATTTCAGAGGAGAATACCAAGTTCTTATCTTCTCTGACTGCGTGAACATGTCTCCTCTAACCGCGTGAACATGTCTCCTATGACTGCGTGAACTGATCTCCTTTTACTGCGTGAACAGGTCTCCTTTTGGCTGCGTTTAGATTTCCTCATAAGCCTACGGCTTACTGCGGCTGGGGCATCACTGTGGCTAGGACATCACTGCAGCTAGGGCATTACCTGTGGCTAGGGCATCACCATAAGGCCAGCGTATCTTTTGGTTCTCTCCTTCCAAAAACCCAGACGTGGAGAGGAGATCACCTCAAGGATACATATTCAAAATGACATCAAATACTCATCTATTTATACTAAAATGAGGATGATGAATAGACACGTCGGTTGGGCTTCTAGAGCCTACATAAGAGCTGGTCGGCTTGATAATAATTACATAAACAAAATAAATTCATATCTCCATAAATACTTATCGGAATCGGATGATCTTTGGATCAATCCTACACCTCTCGACGAGAGGGATCCAATAAAAATATCAGCTGCCATAAATAAGCTGACCCACATGGAGTTTGGCCCTAGTTGCCAATTTAATAGATAGGCTATGGATCAATTAACCTCCTATCCTCTCATCCCTTTCTCCATGGAAACTAACTCCAATTTTGGAAGGCCATTCAATATCCCATTTATGACAAAACCACCTACATTTCCCTATAAATTGAGCACTCATCACAGTGATGAAGGGGGCTGGAATTTCAAGTTTGTAAGGAAATTTTGTTAGTTTGAGAATTGAGTTCATGTCAAGCAATGTTATGTTGCTGGATTGGTGTGCTTTTGATGTGGTGAGGGTTGGACTAATGCTAGAGGAGTGGCACAGGATCAAACTGTATTGGGTGAAACAATTCCTTCTACATTAATAAAGTGTTTATTCATTTTCTGATATTCTTGTTCATATCTATGATTATTATGTGTTTCAATGTTTTCGATTCCATTGGTTTATAGTAGATAGATCGTGTATGCTTTGATAGTTTGTTGTTTCTGTTTCTATTGACATAGGTACCAATTGAGCAGATTTAGTTCAACTGGGAGCAATGGGAGCAATTCAAAGGGGATCAAGGAAGTGAAAGACTACAAGTAAGTTTCTTCATCTCATCTATCTACTATAGGAAAAGGTTAAACTACTTTATTTTTGTTTTTCTAAGTGTAGCTACCCACTTAGGGAAAATGTGTTTATCCGTAGATGAAAATTCCATATAAAAAATTGGCGACCATACTGGGGAATTACCATTGCTCCTGGTAGTTTATCCTCATCATGTTACATCCTAGTAGACTTTACTTGACTTCATTGATCTCTTTTTAGTCATTTTGAAGCTTTTTTGGTTGAAATTTGTACTAGAATGCATTTTCTAGGAATGTGCTGGTACCAATGCACCCTTGGTCAGGGGACAGTGCATTGCAGTGCACCCTTGGCTTAGAGACAGTGCACTCACTCAGGGCTGTGCTAATCCTCCTCAAGCTGAAAAACCCACCTTTTGTTTGGTTTGTTCCAAAGTGGCTTCTGAAGTTGTTTGCTGAAAGATCAATGTTTCCTATGGCTCTTAAATCAATTTGAGTTTCCTCTCCTAGCCCTACTTTGACCTTGATTGTTTAGTGTTTCTTAAGGGATTTCTTTATCATTACCAATTCATTGTCAAAGTTATCTTATGTCAATTAGTCTTTTCTGAAAAGGAAGTGTCCTAAAGTTTTCATTTCTTTGAAAAAGAACTTGTTGTAAAGTATTCGTTTCTTGTGAAAAGCATTGATTGATCGTTTGTGCATCTAGTTCCTTTTTTTTTCATCTAAACATTAAAGGGACTGAAAAGAAAAACTTTCATTGTGCATATTGTAGTTTGTGAATGCTTGATAGGAATAGCTATGGAAATTGCATTAGGTGTGCTCTTTGCTCTTTGTCAAAGATCTCATTGCTCAATCCCTTACTAGCTATGGTTTTCATTGTTAATTGAATGAAAGAATGTTTCTCATGTTAATTGAATTCTAGGAATTGCAAACATGCATCACATGGTGAAACATGAAAGGAAAATTCTTAAGAAGTTCAACTTAAAAGTTATCTCAATTAACCTAATGGATCATTGTAACTTAACACATAACATTTAGAGGTCTAGGCTAGAGACATGTTCCATCATCGTTAAACATAGCAGTTGTTGCTAATTGTCTACGATACATTCCGAGTGTGATACCTCATTCCATGTACATAAGTATATCATAGCTTGTCCACGTACTTTCAGGTATATGAGGCGGTGTTATAGTACGAAAAGTATAAAGGAATGCTCTCATTGTGCGGTTTCGCATTAGACAACGCTAACACGGATTGGGACTCCATGTACTTTTAGGTATATTTGGGGGGACTACATTAGGTTTCTATCCATCCATAGGTAACCGATTCGACCGCCTTGTATATTATGATACACCAAAAACAACATTCGGGGAGATTTCCTACACGTATGTTAAGTCCTTGGTTTACTAAGGCAGTATATTGCAGTTCACAATTACTTGGTAATCATTATGCCTAGGTTATCCCTCTTTTGTTTTGTTATGTTATTTTGATTAAAATAAAATTAATTGACCAAGGATAACATCCTCCATGTCACTCCTTAGTTGATCTTAGGTTGAGACATATAGCAACAACCCCAGAGTCCATCGATCAAGGAATTCCTTTTGATGGGAATCCTAGTCCTTTTCCTCCTTTTAGAAATATTGGTGCTCCTTGTATGGCTACATTATCCCTTCCGGGATTTACCATTGGCTTGCTAGTATGGTTGTTTTCAACCTCCTTGGCTCAAAATGTCGTGATTTCTCCGCAATCGAGTATTCCTCCACCTGGACAAAAGCAACCTCTAGTTGATCCTAAAGTTGACCCTTTACCTTCTTCGTTGGTTATTTCTTCCTCCCCTTCTTCCTCTTTGCCTAGTGAAAGTATTGACACTAGTAACTAGGTGGATAAGAAGAAGAAGAAAGGGAAGAAGAAGAAGAAGAAGAAAATTCAGTAGGGGGGCAACCAAGCAACCATTGCTTCAAATGCAACTTCTAATGAGAAACCGTCTGATAAGCCTAACAAATTTTGATATCCTTGCAAACTTTGTATCAAAAATCACCTTCTTCAAAATTGTTCTGGTATTCCTCAGATCTTAGAGGAATGGCCTTCTCATTCACATCATCTTGTGTCATCAACTTTTGGAGATCATGCTAGTGACACACCATAAACTAGTGGTAGTAAAGTTCATGGAAAAAATGGTAAAGTTAAGTTTCCCTATAGGTTATGTGAAGGGAATCACCGAATTCACCTTTGTCCCTATTTGGATGAAGCCTAAAAAGTGTTGGATAACTTCCATCTAGTTACAGGAGACTCTCCCTTAATCCTTCACTAGTTGATGAAGTGACTGACCCAAATCAATCATCAGTCAAACCCACTCTCTCTGATTGTGAATCCCATGAGTCGATACCTAAACAATCACAGGTCGAGGAAACAATTGACCCGATTTCACCTTCAGTTGATCTTACTTTTCCCATAGAGAGTGATTATGATACCACTCAAGTTCTTTTCGTTTCTTTATATTCAAATGAGCTTGGAGGCAACCCTCCTATTCCATAAACAAAAGAGGAAAATCCTCCTGTTCTTGTAACTCAAGGGGGTAATTCTCCCGTTCTTATGGTACCCCCTCCAAGTAGTCTGGTCACTTCCTTTGATTGGAATCGACTGGAAAGATGCCATCTTCCTTCTTATGTGCCTTTGTAGATCATAGTATAGGTTTATAATATGATTGTATTTGGCACTATTATAGATGAAGGTGCATCTGTGAGTATCCTTTCCTCCACTGCTTGGCAGGTGCTCGGTTGCTGCCATTTGTTCCTGTTACTCAGAATCTGTTGGCTTTTAATAGAGGAACCAATCAAACATTATGGATCCTTCCTTAGTTGCCTATTACTTTGGGAGGAAAAATTGTTTATCTCAATGTGATGGTAGTCCCAGGCCCTTTAGATTACAATTTACTTCTTGGACGACTATGTTTACGACATGGGAGCTATTGTTTCAACACTCTTTCAAGTGATGTGTTTCCCGCATGAAGGAAGAATTATCACCATTGACCATCTTTCATTTCCTGGTCCAAATGTGGCTTCTAGTCAACCATATTCCCTAAATGGTCCTTTTGTCCCAATGGTATCTTCCCTGCCATGGGTCAATTATGAGGCAACCCATTCCATGCCTACATCAACTGATGATCAATTCCATGATGTTGTGCATTGTGTAGTGGGGGCATTAGAGCCAAATCTCTCTAGTGGATTCCTTACTACGTATCCCTTCCAGAGCATTGTTCTCCCATCTAATGAGAACCTCTTGGAAGTCATGACCTCTTATGGGTTGTGATCAAGGAATATGAGGATAGTTCCTGGTCTTGTGTCAACCTCGTTAAAAAATGAAACAAGGAATATGAAGAGTTCTTGGTCTTGTGTCAACCTTGTTAAAAAATGAAACAAAAGGCATGAGCATAGTTCCTTGTCTTGTGTCAAGCTCATTAAAAAATGAAACAAGGAATATGAGCATAGTTCCTTGTCTTGTGTCAAGCACATTAAAAAATGAAACAAGGAATATGAGGATAGTTCCTGGTCTTGTGTCAACCTTGTTAAAAAATGAAACAAAGGGCATAAGCATAGTTCCTTGTCTTGTGTCAAGCTCATTAAAAAATGAAACAAGGAATTTGAGCATATTTCCTTGTCTTGTGTCAAGCTCGTTTAAAAAATGAAACAAGGAATATGAAGATAGTTCTTTTACTGTGTCAACCTCATTAAAAAAATGAAATAGGTCCTAGAGAATAGTTCCTTGTCTTGTATCAAGCTCGTTAAAAAATGAAACAAGGAATCCGAGTAGATTTCCTTGTCTTGTGTAAAGCTCATTCAAAAATGAAACAAGGCCCCGTGGAGCAAAGTTCCAATTCGAGTCTTTGATTAGATATTGGAAAACCACAGTCGAGTCTTTCACTTGATCTCATAAATGAACGTTCATTCCATCCACCTAATAGCCATGAGTAGTCTACTTAAGTGAATATAATGAAGCTTGGGGGGCATGCACCTAGAATCAAGTCATCATGCTGGGGGCATGTAAACCAATCTCAAGCATAGTTTTTCATTTCAATCATGTGTAAACATGAAACTGAATCCAAGCATAGTTTTTCGTTTCAAGCTTGTGTAAACATGAAACTGAATCCAAGCATAGTTCCCTATGGTTCAAGCTTGTGTAAAAATGAACCCATATCCATTTTAACCCTCATGATTGCCATTCTATCAGCCTCTTCCGTCAGATTAGCCTTGCTTTTTCTCCTTTTATTGTCACTATCTGCTTGGCCGATCATACGCTTTCACTTGGTTGTTTTACCCTTTTTGAGGAACATTTGCAATGAGTGGTCTTATTAGCTAGCCTCTTCACATAAATAAACATGTTTTGAGAAGTTCCAACATCACTGGAACTAGTTGCTATCCTAGACATCACCCATTCCTCTAAGTGGAATCCTCTTTAAGCTCTTTTCAGACTCTCGAAATATGAAAAGATTGTTGAGTGCTTGTCCTTTTCAGCTCATTAACGGATTGGAAAAGACATCTACTCAGTATAATTTTAACCCTTTTCCGGACTAAGATAGATTATTTATGAAAAACGAATACTTTGATTGAACATGGTCAATAGGTTCTCTCTTATATTATTTTATGCTCTTTCGGACTTGAGAGACAAATTTATGAAAAATAACTTGTGGAGTTTTCTTTTTGTCCCTTTTCAAACTCTCTAAACATGAAAAGGATTGAGTTCTCATTATCATTAAACTCGTTAAACATCAAATAGCGACAAACTTGTCCATCATGACAATATCGAGTTTCACCTTCGCTAGGCTCGTTAAAACATCACATAGCAATGGATTCACCTAAAGGGTGGAATTATACTACAAGCATATGTTATCCTCCTCAAACTTGTTAAAAAATAAAGAGGTACTGGTTAGCAATGACTGGGGAAAATGGGAAAAGGCGTAAATCACTTTATGGTAGCCAGTCGCTCTTAAACATGACACTTTCACTCATCTTTGTGACTATCTGGGTTGGGTTATTTGCTTGATGGTTATCATACCTATGGTCTATCACACTATCCATCACTTTGGTTTTGGGTCAATGCTGCCAATTCATTCAGTATCGTGGACATGTTCAAGAGAAGTCACTTAGTAAATTTCATCTGTTGTAATACTCATAAACCTTCATTTTCATGACCGCCATTCATGAACCTTATGTCGTTAGTCAAATTCTGTCTTCAAAATCATTACACTCATTTCATGTTGTTGATGGGAGATACATCAAGGTCGTCCTACGAGGAGTCGCTTCTTGTCGACATCAGCACATTATCCAGGAAGTGACTTAGAAACACCCTTCCAGTACCTTGAGGCTTGCATACATCAATGGCAAGTTTCTCGCTTCCGGCGACAGGTTGACATCACTAGCCTTCAACTGAAATAATTTTTATTGTGTTCAACATCAAAACATCTATTCACACCATGTAGAATGTACGATAGTACCCTGAGAATCATTATCATTATTGGTGATCTCTCTTGCATTTCTTAACAACTTACATCATTGGCTGGTAATCAGATGGTGTCTTCCCATGTTCGACTTCAGATCACATTTTCACATGGTTAGACTCGTATTTGAGCAAACCATTGGACGAGACAGAAGACCCAAAATCTAGCTTCATCCATCCGGGCTACGATTTTAGGAGAGTACTAAATCATATGTAAGATGGCTTTAGATAGATGGTCATCCTACCATGGGTCTATATTTGTAGACGACTATCTGATTTATGTACATGTAATAAAAAGTTTATATGTTGAGTATGGGTATGCCTTCCCTCAGCAATTCATGAGAAGTTCAAAATATCATGATGTTATGTATTGTAATCGATGCAGGTCACCATCCGCTTCAGATTCTCCCCGTCACATCGTAAAGCATATCACTCGACATTATCGTTTTCGACTTCATGCTTTAGGGGGCAACTGTTACAGGTCTATTTGGGCACATCACTCTCGACATTCAGATCGGTACAATTAAGGATCATAAAACCCTAATTCAGTTGTTACATGCCCTCGACAAGTCATCACATTGAATGCTTCCTTCCCTGAAAGTTTCTTAGCCTGAAGCCTTGCTGAAATGCCTCCTTAGGACACCAGCGCAATCCTAGTCAGGGGTAACTGCACTGTAGAGCAGGCAGGCCCATTCAGGCCTGCACTGCAGTGCACTTAGGCCCTCTTTGACCTGCGCTGGGCAAGATTGAGTGAAATTTGCATAGGTTTCTAGGAATATTCCTCGATTCTGGATGATTCTAGAAGGATCCCAGCTCATATCTCATCCTATGAGGTCGATTTTGGATAGGCTATGGGTCAATTAACCTCCTATCCTCTCATCCCTTGCTCCATGGAAACTAACTCCAATTTTGGAAGGCCATTCAATATCCCATTTATGACAAAACCACCTCCATTTACCTATAAATTGAGCACTCATCATAGTGATCAAGGCGGTTGGAATCTGAAGTTTGTAAGGAGATTCTGTTGGTTTGAGAATTGAGTTCATGTCAAGCAATGTTATGCTGTTGGATTGGTGTGCTCTGTTAGGATATTCTGACACATAGGAAATAGTTAAGTATAACTTGGTCTAGTGTAGAGTTAGGTAAAGTGTGTTTTTCTACTATGTACTTTTGTAACTTACAATTCGACAGTCACAATATGTAGTGATCCGATGGTTCATTCTCTCCTAGGTATTAGCGACACTTGATCCGTGGCTTAACACCTGATTGGTCCATGATCTCTATTTAAAGAGCATGGAGGGTCATTTGTAGGGTAACCATTCATGAGAGAAGCTTATGTAAATTTTCATTCTTTTATTAATAAATTGCCTGAAGTGGCCGCGTTGGCTCAGGTCATGGACTATTTCCCTCTTTGAGGCTTTTAACCACGTCAAAAATACTGGTGTATTAATCTATGATCTGTTTGTGAGCGGTGTCCTTTGGTGTTCTGTCTGAGGAACTTACCCTGTAAATTGCTACATGGTCAGATACAAAAGTTTTCCTACAAGTTGACGGTATAAGGTAGCATCAACTTCAGGGGAAGTACAAGTGACTGAAAGTTTGGCTCCAGATTGAAAGGGAGAAGGGGCTGGCTTACAGTCTTCCATGTGAAAATGGTGTAGAAGATCACAGGCATACTTGGATTGGGAAAGGGAAATACCTTCCTTAGATTGCAAGACTTGAAGACCAAGAAAATAATGCAAGTGTCCTAAGTCTGTCATTTAAAACTTCTTTTTAAGGCTGGACTTCACATGGTTTATAAGGTTGGGATCACTACCAGTAAGGATAAGATCATCAACATAAAGAATAAGAATGATAAGATACTTTCCCACTTTCTTGGTGTAGACAATATTATCAGAATGACACCCAGAAAAGCCAGTTTCTAAAATAAAGCTATCCATTTTGGCATACCAAGCCCGAGGAGCTTGCTTGAGACCATAAAGGGATTTCTTAAGCCAACATACAAGGCTAGATTTTGTTCATATAAAGCCAGTAGGTTGTTCCATATATATTTCTTCATGCAAGTCCCCATGCACGAAGGCAGATTTAACATCCATTTGATGGAATTCCCATTTGAAAGAGGCAACGAGGGAAAGAACAAGGTGGATAGAGTTCATTTTTGCAACAAGGGAGAAGGTTTCAGTATAGTCAATGCCTTCAACTTGTGAAAAACCCTTAGCAACAAGATGAGCTTTATGTTTATCAACTTTTCCATTTGGTCCATACCTGGTTCTGTAAACCCATTTGCATCTAACAAGTTTTCATCCCTTTGGTAGAGGAACAAGATCCCATGTATCATTTGCCAATAATGAATGATATTCTTCATTCATAGCTATGTCCCAATCTAGATGGTCTGAAGCTTTTGCAAAGGTGTTAGGATCATAATTCGCTAAAGCTTGAGCCAGTAAAGAAGAGGCTCTATCGAACTGAGAACATGTACGTTGTTGAACTGCAAGATCACCGACAAGAGCGCCTATTGCATCCCGAGTAGTACGAATCCATTTTGGAAGCTGAGGAGCCGAAGGAGGATCTTGAGAAGGTGGGGGAGGATTGTCATCCTAGCTTTCATCATCTGAAGAAGAAATATTTTCAAAAGTAGAAGAGATAGAGAAAGGTGGCACATCCACCAAACTAGGCTCGTAGGCCGATATATTTTCAGCAAACTATACATGTCTTCTAATGATAACATTTTTGAACTTGAGTGGAATAAGTCTATATCCTTTGACATCTTTAGAATATCCAACAAAAATACATTTTTCACTCTTAGGTTCTAAAGCCTTATGTTTCTCATTTGGAATATGGGCCCATGCTTCACTTCCAAAAATACGAAAGTGACTTACATCTGTTTTAATTGAGCTCCATGCTTCTTCTGGAGTGATATTCTTTAAAACCTTAGTAGGAGTGTGATTTATTATGTAATTTGCATAGTTAATTGCTTCCGCCAAAAAATTAAGACTAAGTCCTTTAGATTGAAGCATACAATTAGCCATTTCCTTTAAGGTGCAATTCTTCCTTTCAGCTACACCATTTTGTTGTGGAGTATATGGAATAGTATGTTGCATTTGAATTCCATTCTCAGTGCAAAAGTTGATGAATTTGTTGTTAACATATTCTCCACTATTATCAGATCTTAGCTTAAGAATTTGATGTCCAAATTGTTTTTCAACAAAGGCCTTAAAGGCCACGAACATGTTAAATACTTCACTCTTGAGTTTTAAGAAGTATACCCAAGTGTGTCTGGAGAAATCATCAACGAAAGTTAAGAAATACTTGTATTCAGAGAATGAAACAACTGGAACTGGACCACATAAATCACTATTCACAAGTTGTAAAGGGATTGAGACATGCCAAGAGGCACATTTTTCAAAACTATCCCAATGATGTTTTCCAAGTACACATCCGGAAAAAACACCATCTCTACAAGATACCATTGGAAGACTATAAGCCAACCCCTTCTCCCTTTCAGTCTGGAGCCAAACTTTCAGTAAAACTTATACCGTCAACTTGCTAGGAAAACTTTTGTATCTGACCCATACTCGTCCTAACCGTTCCTTTGTTGTTGGCCTTATTTCTCGGTTTATGCAAAACCCACATGAAAGTCATTGGAAAGCAGCTAAATGAATACTTTGTTATGTTCGAGGTATAGTTCAATTTGGGATTCATTACAATACATAAGAATCTCCTCTATTGGTTGGTTTCACTGATTCTGATTGGGCTGGTGACCCTGATGATCGAAAGTCTATTGCAGGTTATGTTTTCACTATTGGTTCAGGACCTATTACATGGGCTTGCAAGAAACAAAGTTCCATTTCTCTTTCTTCAACAGAAGCAGAGTATCTTGGTGTCATAGAAGCTAGTAAGGAAGCCCTGTGGCTTCGTCAGATCCTGTTAGGGTTTGGCTTTCAGCAGCAACATCTGACTACACTTTGGAGTGATAATAAAAATGGCATTCAACTATGAAAAGATCCAGTCCAACATCAACGCAACAAACACATTGAACTGCACATGCACTTCATCAGAAAGTTCATTCACGACCATGTTCTTGAAATGAAATATTGTTCAACGGATGATCAAGTTGCAGACATCTTTACAAAGGCTCTCACAAAGGCGAAGTTTACTAAACTTTGATTTATGGTTGGAGTTCAGGAAGTTGTCACTAAGGGGGGATAGGCTCTAATGCCTCCTTCCTTCTCCTATTGTGTCATATTTGTACATCCTTCAATCCTATCCCAAGTTGTTCTTAAGGGGGGATGTTAGGATATTTCGACACATAGGAAATAGTTAAGTATAACTTGGTCTAGTGTAGAGTTAGGTAAAGTGTGTTTCTTTACTATGTACTTTCGTAACTTACAATCCGACGGTCACAATATGTAGTGATCCAACAATTCATTCTCTCCTCGATATTACCGAAACTTGATCTGTGGCTTAACACATGATTGGTCCATGATCTCTATTTAAAGAGCATGGAGGGTCATTTGTAGGGTAACCGTTCATGAGAGAAGCTTATGTAAATTTTCATTCTTTTATTAATAAATTTCCTGAAGTGGCCACTGGACTGTTTCCCCCTTTGAGGGTTTTAACCATGTCAATAATACTGGTGTATAGATTTGTGATCTGTTTGTGAGTGGTGTCCTTTGTTGTTCTGTCTGAGGAACTTACCTTGTAAATTCCTACATGCTTTTGATGTGGCGAGGGTTAGACTGAAGCTAGAGGAGTGGCACAGGATTGAACTGTATTAGGTGAAGCTCTTCCTTCTACATTAATAAAGTGTTTATTCCTTTTCTCATATTATTGTTCATATCTGTGATGATTATGTGTTTCAACGTTTTCGATTCCATTGGTTTATAGTAGATAGATCATGTATGCTTTGATCGTTTTTTGTTTTCTGTTTCTGTTGACACAGGTACCAATTGAGCAGATTTAGTTCAAGTGGGAGTGGTGAGAACAATTCAAAGGGGATCAAGGAAGTGAAAGACTACAAGTATGTTCCTTCATCTCATCTATATACTATAGGAAAAGGTTAAACTACTTTCTTTCTGTTGTTTTAAGTGTAGCTACCCACTCAGGGAAAATGTGTTTATCCGTAGACGCAAATTCCATATAATAATGCTGACAATCAAAACATCTAGCCATAAACTCTGCTATATCCCTCTTCATATGCAGTCAATAGTAAAATCTCTTCACTGTTGTTAGTGTCTTCTGGTAACCTGGGTTACTTAAGTATGGTTTTTCATGAAACTACCTCAAGGTCACATTCTTGAGCTCACTACTATCTGGTACTTATATCATGTCTCTGAATTGAAACAATCCATCTGCCGTAAGGAAATAATCCACATCATGTGCCCCTACACCTGTACATGTACATGTACCTATACCACTACCTGTATCTATACATGTACATGTACCTATACCCGCACATGCACCACTACATGTACTTGTACATGTACCATGACCTATACCTGTACCTATATTATCACGTGTACTTGTACCTGTATCATCACATGTACCTATACTCTGCTGCAACCTGTGCATAATATCCATATATATGATATCCTGCTGACCTACCTATAAGGTCCTATCATGTAGATCTGTCCAATAGGAGCTCATAGTTGCTAAGTGGTTTACCTGTATTCGCCTACTAAGAGCATCTGCCACTTTGTTATCTTTACCTTTGATATACCTGATCTTCAAATCAAACTCATTGATCATAGCCAACCGCTGAGCTTTCCTACCATTCAGATTCAATTGGTCAAATAGATACCACAAACCACTTTGATCACTCATCAATGTAAACCTCCTACCCAGAAGATAATGTCTCCACATCTTCAATGCATTTATAATAGTTGCCAACTCAAGATCATGCGTGGGATAGTTCTGCTCGTTCTCATTCAACTTTCATGACTCATAGCATACCACTTGTCCATCTTGCATAAGGACTCCACCAATTCCTTTCTTACAAGCATCTGTTCATACTACAAATTCTTTTTCTGGATGCAATCTTTAACACTGGTGCATGTGTCAACAACTGCTTAAGATGCTCAAAACTAGCCTCACACTCCTATGTCCATTGAAACTTCTTTCCTTTCATCTGCAATGATGTGATATGATATGCAATCTGTGAGAAGTTCTTTATGAACCTCCTATAATAACCTGCCAAAACCATGAAAGGTCTCACCTCATCCACCTTCTTAGGAGCTACCCACTCCATGATGGTTGTTATCTTTTCTGGATTTATTGTAATGCCTTCCTTGGAGACAACATGTCCCAAGTAATGTACCTCAGTCTTGTAGGGAATTCAAATTTATTCAGCACTATCTAACACATCCCTGAATTTCATTTCATTGAACATATCATAAAATTTACATATATTTAACTAAAGCCATAAAGAAATCATACAAAAGAATATTGTAACACATGTACCGTTCACTAGAAGACGAAATTCCACTTGATTTGCCGTTACTTGTCTTCCCTTGTTGTCGGTCACCTCCGAGTGTGAATGACGATGTACTTGATTCGAATGCAATGACCCACCGGTTAACCTCCCAGCCTACTCCTTGGGTACTCTTCTTCCCCGCAGACCCCCGAGCTGCAATGGGGTTGTACAATGGAGGAATGTAATAGCTGGTAGAGGAGATCACTCCTTGGCTTAAGATTCCCCTCTCTAAAGTCCTCTACCTCACCAAACTCACTATAGTTCGTAGTCACAACTCTGACATAGTCTCATCCATCCAACAATAAGGTCCCCAAAAGTCCCTTCTCCCATGGCTTGCCCCTTATTTTATAGGAGTCCTCATAGGTGACACTTGACATGTCATGCATATTTAATTATTTTTTTATAATTCAATACTTTGATTATTCACCTACCCATGTGTCACTCTCCAATCAAGGGTCTCCAAAATTATTTACTTAAATTTTAATTTAAAACTAATATTTTCCTCACCTCAACAAGATTCCTATTTCTTCTCCTAGTTGCCTCTTGATCCCCCTTTTTATTCCTTAATTTGTGTTCATTACTAAAGTCAATTAATGAGTCAAGATTTGATCTCCTATCTACTCCGTAATTTAACTCAAGTTATCTCTTAGATGGATATTCTTATGTTGGTTGTTTCCACATGGAGGTTCTCTACGTTTCTCTAAAATTTAATTTATTAATCTTGTTTTAATTCACCTTCCTCTTCTCTTAATTAGGTTTAACTAGTTTAGGATTAATCTTTATCCTTACATTTATGTCCTTCTTTCCCCTTTTTACCTAATTAAACTACATAATGTACCTAATATTTTCCAACATGGGGAGGGAGAGTTTTTAACATAAAATTTTTTATTTCTTCCCATGATCCTCTTAACCCAAGTTTTATTCTTGATTTAATTACCTCGGTTTCTAACATCATTTACCCTTGATGTAAATTTACCTAGTTTTCATTTCTTGACTATATTTATTAATTAATTTATTTTTAATGATTCCAAGGGTGCCAAGTTTGGTTGTGCCCTTCAATAACTTCCCTTGAAGTTCCAAGGGTGCCACGCCTAACAATTTATTTGTGATGCCAAGGGTGCCAAGTTTGGTTGTTCCCTTCAAGAACTTCCCTTGAAGTTCCAATGGTGCCACACCTAACAATTTATTTGTGATGCAAAGGGTACCAATTTGGTCATGCCCTTCAAGAAATTCCCTTGAAGTTCCAAGGGTGCCACGCCGGTTGCCCTTCAAGCATTCAACGGCTACGAGGGGAAAGTATAGGTGTAACAAAGAACACCACTATAATCTCTTATGTTGCCTGCTATAGTGAGACTAATGGTGTCAGGGATCAAGGAATCCGCCTTGATGCGCACCCCCTGGTAAAATCCTCATGAGCGAACCAAATTTAGGACTTGTCCTCATGACATCGTGATCTTCAAGGCGAAGGTGTTTCAACCTTTCTAGCCCAAGTCATGGTGGGAGTGCTAGTGGGTGAGATTAGGGACACTGTCCCACCCCTCCCATGCAGTTCCATCCAATTTTACAACCCCATCACCCATATGTGAGTCATTCAGCCAAGCAACTAATCTGTGCCTGCAACCATTAACATATCATCATAATATAGATAAACATATATAGTAGGTTTCAAAATTGACTTAGAATTTCAAAGATAAAATAATATAAATTTTCATCAAACTAGGTGTCGTCAACTCGTCATGTGCGAGTGCCTCTGGTGGTTTCCCGCCATACTCAACAATAATCAGTAATAAGGTTTCTCAGTGTTAGTTATTGTCATAAAAACATTATTACCATCACCTCGTCATTCACATCATTGTTCATTGTGAACCAGAACTAATGCAAGTAGGTAACATAAGGGACACATCCATCACGGCTATCATCATCATAACATCAATGGAAGCATATATATTCATCAAAGCTATCAACATCATAACATCAAATAGATAACAAACATAACCATCTATGCCAAAATCATCATAATATCAATAGAGAACATGTATAACCATTAATGCTATCTTCATCATAATATCAATGGAGATCATACATAAACATCACAACCACTAATATCACAACCAATAAATAGAGTCATGTGTCCGGATCCTAGACCTGAGATCCTCAAATAATAAAGTGTGGGCCTTAGGGCTAAATAAATGTTAATCTCATATCATTGTCATTCAACTAGAGCGAGCACTACATACACCCCCTCTTAATAATAGACTTTGTCTCAAAGTCCTTGGAATAGGTAAGGAAAATGGTGATGCATCTCCTTGGCGTCCTCCCAAGTAGCTAAACTAGGACTATAATTGTCCAAATGGACCTTAACTTGGTCCACTAACCATCATCTAATATACAAAGTTTGCTGGTCCAGTATGCGAACTGGTTCGACGATTACTGTTCCCTTGACCAAAACCTGCAACTGACCAAAGTCAATAACATGCGAAGGATCTGAAATATAATGGTGCAAAACATAAATATGAAACACATCATGCATACGTGCTAAAGATGGAGGTAAGGCAAGCATATATGCCACCAACCCTTTCCTTTCTAAGATTTCAAAAGGTCCCACAAACCGTGGAGACATTTTTTCTCCCATTCCAAATCTTATAGAGCTTATTTTGGGGCCTTACTCTCAGGAACATGCTCTATCCCAATTCATAACTTCGGTCTACCTGATGAGCATCAACATAACTCTTTTTTTGATCTTGCGCTTCCTTTAGCCTCTCCCTAATCATAGTCGTTTGTTCTTCCATATCTTGCACTACTTTTGGTCCTCTATTCGGTCCCAACTGAGAGGTGTTCTACAAGGTCTTCCGTATAAGAACTCAAATGGCGCCATATTGATGGAACTCTGATAACTATTATTGTAAGAAAAAATTCCACAAGGGGTAAGAACTCCTCCCATCTCTTTTTTTGGTTCATCACATACATCCAAAGCATGTCTTCTAGGATTTGATTAGTCCTTTCTGTCTGCCCATCTGTCCCAGGGTGATAAGCAGTGCTGAAGTTCAATTGGGTTCCCAAGGCTTCTTGGAAACTGGTCCAAAACTTCCTGTAAACACTGCTCCCCTATCAGATATGATCTTCCTAGGCACTCCATGCAATCTCATAATCTCATCAATAAAAACTCTGCCTATTTCTGGTGCCTTATATGTAGTCTTAACTAGTATGAAATGGGCGCTCTTGGTCAACATGTCCACCACTACAAATATGGAATCATGTCTTCTTGAGGTCATTGGTAGTCCCACAATGAAGTCCATTGTTATAACTTCCCATTTAGATTTTGGTATCTCATGGGGTTGCAATAATCCTGTTGGATGTCTGTGTTCAACTTTTACATCGTTGACACTCTAAGTATCTTGCTACCAAGTTTACGATGTCCTTCTTCATCCCTTTCCAAAAGAAGAGTGGTTTCAGGTCCGCACTCATCTTCTTAACACTAGGGTGTGCCATGTATACTGCACGATGTGCTTCATTCAAGACTAACTGGCATATATCTTCATTCGGTGGTACATATATCCTTCCTTGAAATTGTAGTAGCCCATCGTTATCAAGGGAGTATTCTTCATATTTTTGGACCCTCATTTCATCCTCCCTCAAACTTTTGCTAACCTCCTGGTACCAGGTGTCTTTAAATTGTAAGTCAAGTAGTTTCTCCCTCAACTTTGTCTTTTAAGGGAATCACTGAAAATATCTGAGGCCTCCTACTTAAAACATCAACCACCCTATTTACCGTTCCTTTTATGTAAGTGATATCAAAATCATATTCACTAATTAGCTCAGACCATTGTCTTTGTCTTGCATTTAAGTGGTCTTGAGTGAATATGTGTTGTAGCCCACAATGGTCAATCCTAAGATCAAACTTCCTTCCTAGAAGGTAGTGTCCCCAAATATTTAGTGCATAAACAATTTCTGCCATTTCTAGATCATGGGTTGCGTAGTTTTTTTTTTTGTACACTGATTCCAAATGAAATCATCTTGTTGGTCACACATATAGTGATTTTGTAGAAAGTATTGATGGCAGAAAGAGCACCTCAGGATATGCATTTCACCTAGGTACAAGACTAATTTCATGGGCATCCAAGAAGCAGCTCATTGTCTCCATTTCATCACCAAAATCAGGGTATGTAGCAGTAACAGGAGCAACTTGCCAAGCAGTTTGGTTAAGAATATTGATATTTGACCTTGGGCCTAAAAGAAGAAGGAACCAAGTCCTGTTTTCTATGATAATAATTCAGCTATTTCACTTTCCAAATCATGTGTTTCACCACAAAAGTAAACACATTGACACATGTTTTCTCTTCATCAAGAGCTATTCAACAATGGTGAAGCCAATCTTCAATTTTGCAGTTCCAATAAATTAATCAGTAGTCATTTTACAGCCATTGAAAAAAACAAGATTTGAATTTTAAATACAACACTTAGGAATTGTCTATGTTGCTCCAGAGTGGTCTCTTAATGTGAGAAGAACTCTAAAACTCCATTAATTTTTCAATCTAGGTAACTTTATGTTTTACCATGTGTTCTAACTCTTCATCTTAAATTCCTACACTCAAACAAAAACCTATCTTTTCACTTAAACTCACTTTAAAACTTAAATAATTTGAAAGTGAAAGAAAATGTTATATTTTATAGTTCGTCCAAATACAAGTGTGTTTGTCATGAATGTTGATTGTGAGAACGCATTTTGGTTAATCACTAGTCTCTTTATAGGTTCTTCCAAATACATATATACAGTAGTATGTGTCTCCAAATTGGTTACTGCAATTAAATTAGTTTGTCCAACACTTGAATAAATCCTTCATTTCAACTTCCATTTCTCATGTCTTCATATATATATATATATATATATATATATATATATATATATTCGTATCTGCATCAATGAAGGAAATGGTTACGTCCTTACTAGTGCAACTTCAAGACATTCCTACCCTAGGAAGACGATTCTCGTTTATTTTTGTTAAATAAATTTAATTTAACATTATTGGTATTTGTATCAATGAAGGAAATGGTTACGTCTTTACCAGTGCAACTTCAAGACGTTTCTACTCTAGGAAGGGCTACTTCAAAGACAGCTAAATACAAAAACAAAGGTAAGTGTGCTTACTCCAAAAAGGGGCAGCTATATTCTTTTTTTATAAATGGTTTTTAATTGGTTGATGTTTTGTTGCGAGATTGTCAATGTGTTTTTAATGTAGGCAACTAGCTCGGTGAAGGAATTGTTTTACATGGACCTGGTGCCCTTTGGTTGATAAACTAGGGTAATTTCAAAAAAGAACTAACTTATGTAGATTTTCCTCTTACTCTATCAACTGTTATATCAAATTTGGGTATAATTTGTTTATGCTTTTATTTTATTTTATTTTATAAGATACTTCCTTTAGCTGTTACTATAAAAAGAGATCTACTAGTGCATTATCAACCCCAAAGAAGGCCCCAAATCTGGTCACCACGAGCACCATACAAACTCAAAAACTGGATGGTTTAGAAACAAAAACGGCCCATTAGATGAATATTGGCCCATTGGCAGTACAATAGCTTAACAATCCATATAGAGTCCCATAAACATCATAAACAAACAACACAAAGCGTGAGAATAATCACAAAACAAAAATCATCAGCGGCTGCATGAGAGGCTCAGTAGTGGACAGTGGTTTATAGGAGTCTTTGGGAATTTACACCCCAATGAAATAGAACTTCTCTTAATATTATAGTTTTTTTTTTTTTATGCACATTAGCTGAAATCAAAGGCATGAATTCTCAATTTACTCTACCAAACAAGCATCCAGTATATTTATGGCATTTCTGGCTGAACAGAAAAGCTCAAGGTTTAAAATAAAACAATGACTAGAAGGCCAAATTTGCGTATGTGGAAAGAAGTGGCACTCTCCATTGGCCCACAAATTTGGGTAAGCTGCAAAACTGGTGGAAATTGGTCTGGAAAAAAAACCCTTCGTCTATGTCCAACTGAATAGCAAATAATATAGCAGATAATTCCCTTGCCAAAACCCTGGTAAACTATTTTTAGTTATTATACAGAGAGATGAAGCACTTCATATGAACAACTCCAGAATCCCTAGGGTAAAACGGATTTCATCAACATTCTTGGAGCACATTGCATCCATTCAATTTAACTGCAGAATGCATAGTACTAATTGAGCTCTGGAAAAGGGGTCCACATTACTCGGTGAAAATAAAAATCTCAAATGCGTTGAATGAAGAGCACAAGTGCTCCTATTTGAGCATGGTTGGCAAATTCAGGACAAAACTACAAAGATATCACTTAAATTGCCCATTATCTAAAAATTCCCTAACAGAATACTTAAAAATAACCTTATCTGACCAAATATCAATAAGTTGACCTCGCCAACCTAGCGATAAGATACGACGAGCTCAATGCTACCCCGAGGCTGCAATTTCTTTAAGATATAAATACAGAGGATGGAGCGGCAGTCATCTATGCTAAGTCACAATATAAAAGCAATGAATGTGAACTCTATGGAACCCATTTAATATTAAATTATAGGCATGAAGCCATTGAACTGTGTGGTAGCGACCATCTTGGCAATTCTCAGCACATCGTTCTCGATGGTATTTTTGCATGTCTTGCAGGTCGATCTTGAAGACTTTTATAAAATATAAAAATTATAACATTTAAATTTACCACTTCAAAATATCTTTGGAAAACAAAATTTATAGAAAAATTTCCCAATTTTCCAAACAAAATTTATACAAAAATCAAAATCATCTTTCAAGTAGAGTTTGCAAACAAAATTTAACAAAACTTGAAAATTGAAATCATTTAGAGGATTAAAATCACTTCTACCCAACAGTTGCAGTCTCTTTTCTGGTAGTGTCCATCGACTCTTGAGAAATGCTCTCTAACAAAAGAGAGAGACCTCCAATTCCCACAGCCATTGAGTAGCAGGCCAACGATCCATTGCAAACCAGAGGAGATTCCAACCTCAAAATGACTGAAATAAATTTGTAGACACCAAAGAAATCAAGTTGTAGAACAGAGGAGAAAACCACCAAAATCTATGCATAGAAACCACCATAGCATGGAGCCTTATGCGTACTGCTCCAGATCTGTGTATAGAAGACTAGGCGTAACAGAGTATGGTGAATTGTGTGGGTACAGAAGAGAACTTAACAAATTTTTAAGCATGCCTTTGCGCAAAAGTGTTGCTATGTTGGTGTTCCTTTGGTTTGCCCTCTCTGGATGGCTATTTAGGATGATAATCTTTGGAACATGGGTGTTACGCTTCGCAGCACCTTTCCTAATTGGGCAGTTAACGAAACACAGTAATAGAGGGAGCTTGTCCAGCTGGTAAAAGACGTTTATAGGAAATTGGAATCCGATTATACAGTGCGTGAATTGTAGGGCTATAGTTTTGGCAACTGCGTGAAATTTTTATTTTTTCTCGAAGGGCAGTTCAAATCCGACTTTGGTACTTTCTACTACATAAATGTCTAGGGTGTATATATCTGAAAATCGTTTATGATATCAAGTATCAACCGAATCTAGTTAATTTCCTCTGTCAATCTAGAGTAAGCTTGAACTTTTTAACTTAATAATTGACATCGTTAAATACCATTAAACAGAGCAACTAATATTACAAACGCATCAATGATGTAGACGTTAAAAGCCCAAAGCTTAGTAGTCATACCTTATAGTAAACCAGTGACACATTCCAAACATGTCGCCTGCGAGTTATGTAGGCGCAACATTCAACGTTCAGTGGGGGTCCTTCAAAAATACCTCAAGTTCTGATGTTCGAATAAAAATTTCGCTACACCCGTCCTTAAGAGGAAAGCCACAAAATGGAAAACTGCAGTTGAAAACAGAGTTGCCGAATTTCCTGGGTCAAAACCCCTCTCTATACCACAACTAGATAAATGACTGGTAACTCCATCCATCTTAAGCGTGGCGAACTCTAAGACAATTGAAAGGTAAAAGAACCATTTGTACTGAACCTAAGAGACACATCGCAGAGCACGCAGAGCGGTGGTCTGGCCCCACAACACATCGCAAATGAGCCAAGAGAGTAGAGCTAGGCCACATCACTACACTGAGAAAAATTCTTGGGCATTGGAGGATAAGGCTGTGATAAACATCAATTCGACTACAGAAAATGTTCAAATCAATCTTGATGTGCGACAACACTGTTGCTCCGCAAAAAGAATCTCCACCAAACCTTATCAAGTGGGTGTATCCTGATTGGGATAATTGAGGCAATCCACATCTTAAGCACCAAAACACTGAGAAATTTGAATCTTCAATCCAATCAATTTATGTCAAATAATTTCACTCAGATCTCGAAAATCATGCCCAAATCTCAAATGCAAGGCATTGTTGGCATAATTAATTAATAATTATAGATTTCTGAGGGTGAAATTGATTCAATTTATTTTCTATCTACAGGATTTTCATGGCACAATTTCTGATTTTCCCAATCCATCACACAACTCATACAGAAAAGAAAATTCCATTTTGCTTTTAAAAATCAGTCTCTCACGCAGCAACTAGCAAACAGGAGATCCGATTTCTCTGTGTTACGCTAGAAACCCCTTTTTCTGCCCTTTACTGCCATCTTCTTCAGCGAATCGATGATCTCTTTAGCAGAATGGTCCGCCTATACGGGAATACAGTTCCCTTCGATTTAACTCAGTAAATTTGCTTCCACAGGCCCAGCCGTCGCTTGCCTGGAACGTGATTTCAGTTGGTTTAAACCCAGCAAAACTCTGTTTGGTCAAAATGTCCAAACTTCACAATAATTTTATCCATACGTTGTCTTTGTTTTTGTTAGGTAGGTGCTATGAGGCATCAGCGGTGGTTCAATTCTCGACTTCCATATTCGTTCTAGATTTGATTAATGAAGCATTTGTATTCTTAAACAATGCAATCCAGAGTCCATCTCTGGGTATCCCAAGTCGTGTTTGAGAATGAAAGTAGTCCAAGTTGTGTTTTGAGAATGAAAGTTGTGGGCCAAAACTCATTATTATTATTTTTTAACCATTACCACGTTACGCTAAAACTCATTGTTTTAGGTATGATTCGACAATTATACAATTCCTCAAGGACATCTGTCATGGATATTCCCTGAGATAAATTAGCTAGAGATTTTCATCATATTATTTAACAAAACTAGCCATGCATGCATGGGCCCATAGGCCTCAAGGGTTCAACATGGCTCTGATACCAAGTGTAGGGACCAACCCTCTCTCTCTCTCTCTCTCTCTCTATATATATATATATATATCTATCTATCTATCTATCTATCTATATATATATATAGATATATAGATATCTATCTATCTATCTATCTATCTATCTATATATATATATATATATATATATATATATATATATATATATATATATATATATATATATATATATATTATTCCAAGGGTGCCAAGTTTGCTCGTGCCCTTCAAGAACTTCCCTTGAAGTTCCAAGTGTGCCACACCCAACAATTTATTTGTGATGCCAAGGGTGCAAAGTTTGGTCGTGCCTTTCAAGAACTTACCTTGAAGTTCCAAGGGTGCCATGCCTAACAATTTATTTGTGATTCCAAGGGTGCCAAGTTGGTCGTGCCCTTCAGGAAATTTCCTTGAAGTTCCAAGGGTGCCATGCTAGTTTCCCTTCAAGCATTCAGTGGCTACGAGGGGAAAGTATAGGTGCAACAACAGAGACCACTATAATCTCTTATGTTGCCTGCTATAGTGAGA
Organism: Pinus tabuliformis; assembly: GCA_031772625.1. Classification (NCBI taxonomy): domain Eukaryota; kingdom Viridiplantae; phylum Streptophyta; class Pinopsida; order Pinales; family Pinaceae; genus Pinus; species Pinus tabuliformis. The sequence goes on from CM062818.1 coordinate 1,062,825,198, forward strand.
CTAATGGTGTCTGGGATCAAGGAATCTGCCTTGATGCGCGGCCCCCCGGGTAAAATCCTTATGAGCGAACCAACTTTAGGACCTACCCTCATGACATCATGATCTTCAAGGCGAAGGTGTTTCAACCCTTTTAGCCCAAGTCACGGCGGAGTGCCAGTGGGTGAGATCAGGGACACTGTCCCACCCCTCCCATGTAGTTCCAACCAATTGTACAACCCCATCAACCATATGTGAGTCATTCGGCCAAGAAACTAATCTGTGCCTACAACCATTAACATATCATCAGAATATAGATAAACATATATAGCAGGTTTCAAAATCGACTTAGAATTTCAAAGATAAAATAATATAAATTTTCATCAAACTAGGTGTCATCAACTCGTCATGTGCGAGTGCCTCTAGTGGTTTCCTGCCATACTCAATAATAATCAGTAACAAGGTTTCTCACTATTATTTATTGTCAAAATAGAATTATTACCATCACCTGGTCATTCACATCATTGTTCATTGTGAACCAGAACTAATGCAAGTAGGTAACATAGGGGACACATCCATCATGGCTATCATCATCATAACATAAATGGAAGCATACATATTCATTAAAGATATCAACATCATAACATCAAATAGATAACAAACATAGCCATTTATGCCACAATCATCATAATATCAATAGAGAACATGCATAACCATTAATGTTATCTTCATCATAATATCAATGGAGATCATACATAAACATCACAACCACTAATATCACAACCAATAAATAGAGCCATGTGTCTGGATCCTCGACCTGAGGTCCTCAAATAATAAAGTGTGGGCCCTAGGGCTAAATAAATGTTAATCTCATATCATTGTCAGTCAACTAGAGCGGGGCACTACAAGTCTGAAAGAAGTTGCACTTGTTGATCTTAGCATACAACTGATGCTCTATTAACAAACTCAACACTCTTGCTAAATGTTTAGTAAGCTCTTCCTCATTTTTAAAATCTACCAATATATCTTCAATGAACACAATAACAAACTTATCCAAATACGAACGCAACAAATTATTCATCAAGCACATAAATGTAGCTGGATCATTAGTTAAATCGAATGGAACTAATGCGTACCTGATGATATCCCTATCTCAAGTTGATCTTAGAGAATACTGCTACTCCCTTCAACTAATCGAACAAGTCATCAATCTTGGTAATGGATACCTATTCTTGATGGTTACTTTGTTGACCTTCCTGTAGTCAATGTATAATTTGAGATTTCCATATTTCTTCTTCATAAACAAAACAATATCGGTGCGCCCCATGGTGACACACTTGGCCTAATGTACCCCTTGTCCAACATTTCCTTCAATTGTAGCTTCAGCTCAACCAACTCAGGTGTGCTCATCCTGTAAGGTGCTTTTGATGATGGAGCTGCCCCAGGCACTAACTCAATAGAAAATTCTACCTCCCTGTGAGGTGGAAACTCTGAAATATCCTCAGGAAATACTTCCTTGAACTATTGTAAAACTAGGTACCTTCTCAACACATCTACATCCTCAAATTCCTTACCCTTATCATTAGAAATGTGTACTGCAATATCTTGCACCCTTTCCTGCAGCTATGCTTTGCTTGCATAACTGATGTGGCTTTCTTCTTTCCCTGCAAGACTCTTGGTTCCCCATTGTCATCAAAAAATTCGATGGATTTTTCATAACAATCTACCTTGGTTCTATGATGATACAGCCAATACATGCCCAACAACCTACTATATGATCCCAACGGTGATACATTCAAATGTGCTATGGTAGGCATACCATTAAAATAAAATGCACAAGCTCTTACCCAATGGTGAACTCGCATCTTTGTACTTGTAGCCAATTTCACTAACCAAGAATCTGCATGCAATTCCTTACTCAAACCACACTTATCCACCAAGTCAGGGCTAACACAACTATAATTAGATCCAAGGATCCAGGGTCAACCAAAATAGAAATAAATTGATTACAAAGCTTGCCATCCATCTCAATGATAGATGCCTGATGGTCTTCCTGTTTGTTATCCAATGCTGCATAAATACGAGGAACACTCTGACCAACATCCCCAACATTCTGTGCCTCCTGCGCACTGTATATTTGAGGTCTACCACCCTGGTTCTGCGGACAATCCCTCCTGTGATGATCTTTTCTCACAAATCCAACACTCTATAGGCTTCTAAACTATCTTCTCGTTCTGTTCTCTTGATTGGAATCCTTATCCTCTATCTGATGCATTGACCTTCTTAGATGGTGTCACATTCTCTTTATTATCCTTACCCTGAGGTCTTGCTCATTTATTGTCCCATTTTCCTTTGTTCCTTTCATTACCTTTCCAATCTAGCTTATAATCAGACATGTGCTTTGATTTTTCATAGCAATTCCTTATCTTTCGGATGGCTTCCTCCAATGATCTAAGCTCATCGAACTCAATCCTCTATTTGAATGCAATCGGTAATCCACTAATGAACCTCTGAATATTGTCCTTCTCCTCTGTGAGATGAGGCACATACCTTAGTAACTCCAAGAACTTGCTACTGTACTCATCAATTGTCATTGATCCCATCTTTATCTCTTAAAATTATTTTTCCTTGTCATCAAAATATTTCTCTGACAAATACTTCTTCTTGAATGGTTGCTCAAACTTGCTCCAAGTCAAATCCTACTCATGAATGCATATGGTATTCTTCACATCTTCCCACCAAATTTTTTCTTTACCTTTGAGACTGAATGTAGCCACTCTAGTTTTCATGTTCTCTGAATAGTCATGCAACCTGAAGAACTTACTCATACCAAGAAACAATGCCTCTGCATCCTATGGTTTCTTCATCTCTCCATCAAATTTTGGTGGCTTTGCTTTCTTAAACTCATCCAGAAAGTATCCCCTATCACTCCTCTTATAAGGATGATAATGATGACGATCATAGTGCCTATCTGACTCAAAACTAGAATAATACATGTGGCTATCCCCTCTCATATCCGGAGTGTCCAAAAATCTACCATATTTTACTGTGTCATCTCTATATGACCTGAGACCACCATGCGACCTACTAACATATTCCCCATTAGTTCGGTCCTCCTGTTCATAGTTAATCTGACGTGGTCCTGGCTACTGCAAATCTGACAAACTCTGAAGTATCACTGCATTTACCTCTACATGTTTCTCTTGTTCCTGCATGATTCTATCATTATCTGTCTTATAACTCCTTATTTCTTCCTTTAAGCTTCTTAGTGTAATTTCCAAATCAGAAGAGTTCCCAACACCATATTTCTCCTCCAATTCATAGGGATATTCTTTGTAGTTAACCATCTTTCTATCCATTTGATATTTCTTCCCGCAAGGTATATCATGTCAGCTAAACCAAATCACAATAAACCAATGTACCTTAGTAGAGCTTGGGGAGGATACCTTGTATGCAAGATCAACAAGTCAACATGATACAAGTATAACATAATCATGACAAAAAATAGAAATATCAAACATAAGGATAGGACCATGCAACGATCATTCTAGCTAGGGTCCAGTCATCAATGCATGACCTTGTCAATAACACATACGACGACCTCATGCATGAAAACAACCATTACATCACTATACACTTGACCAGATGAAAACATGAACATGCATAAGCGATACGTAACCAACTACAGACATGCCTAAACACATATTATCAAGCATAAACTAACAAAACTTGAAACCAAACCTACAAGAATGATACATGCAACCAAACATACAGAATTGTAACCAAGAATACAATGATGATGCATGTAAGTGACATATAATAACATGTAACCAGTGATACACTTACGATGATGAATTCCACAATAACAACAACAAATTCCACATGATGATGTCACTACAACCATTGTCAACATTATGAAAATGAAACAATCACATGGAATACAAGTGTAAGAGACACACATGGAACTAACATGCATGCATGACCAACACACATCCCATCCAGTTCGAGGGGTGAACAACACTCTGATATCACATTGTAACACCTCCTCCCACGTATACCCAAGCAACCAGCCATCCAGCGTAAACATGCGACAAGAGGCCACTATGATATGATTCGGCCTCCTAAATCACATTAAGGAAGTGGAACTTATGGAAACACACCATACAAGCATTCAACATCAGCCTCAGGACCCTCAGGAACCAATCCAACACTTCTCGCATCTTGCCCTTAGGTCCCAATGAACTTTTGGACAACTTAACCCCGAGTCGCTCTCATGATATAGGCATGACAGTGTCCAAGGACCTATGGATGATCTCACAGGCCTGCCTGCTAGCATCCAGGGACTCGTTTTTCTAGTGCTATAGCAGGGTCCCTGGGATTTGAGTCACTTTTTCAGGCCTAGAGCCCTGGTCACTACCCAAAATTGAATCACATCTTTAGAATAGTAAAATAACATGGAAATGGCATTACTAAAGCAATTACTTGTTTAAGACCTTGACTATACCCCTACCAGCCATGACAGGAATTTCATCAAACATATTACGAATATGTAATCTATAGGTGTAAGTAACATATATGAGCATAGGGGTCTCATACTTAGCTGAGAATTGCTAATAAAAATTGATGCCTCAACACATGAATTTCCATTCCATCCATTAGGTCATAGATACATTGATCATTTAATTACAAGTAAGAACATGATGAGAGCCATACATAACTAGTGTCATAAAAAACATACATAACTAGCATAATAGAAGCAGAAATATACCAATGAAAGTACAACCATATAAGTCACATATAATCCATCAAAATTATCATAGAGATATACAAGGAGAGATAACCTTTCATTAAGACGCAAAATCCAAACTCGGGATGGGACTTCCACATTCCACTCGATCATAGAATGACTGAGCCAAATTGCACCTCAGCCATTTGCCCCCCTGTCATATTCCAAGCATGAATGTGGGATCTCATAGAACACATCAATCAAAACTCATCCAGGGGTTCCAGATGCCATCCACCTCAACCCATCCAACAATGATTCCACCTCATGGTCAGACATCACAAAACCATCATCAAATTGGTCTCCATCCAAGCCTTCCAGGGCTTCTAGAGCGTTTGTTCCAACCAAGGCTTCCAGGACAAGTAAGTCAACCCACAGTTGTCGTTGGGATTTTAGAGCATTTTTCCAACCAAGGCCTCGAGGACTAGTAACTCAACCCACCAAGGGCTTCCAGAGAGTTTTGCCAACCAAGGTTTTCGGGACTAGTAACTTAACCCAAGCTATTACAGGGTTTCCAGAGAATTTTCCAACCAAGGCTTCCAGGAACTAATAACTCAATCCAAGCTGTTACAGGGCTTCCAGAGCATTTGTCCAACCATGCCTTCCAAGAGCTAACAACTCAACCCAAGCTAAGGAAACATGAGAACCAACCAAAGCAAAAAAAGGAAATAAACCCACAAACTCGACGGCTATCTAAGAAATGGAAAGGCTAGGAAATCGACTGTCGATCTAGGCAATCCTCCATGCCAGTGATAGATCATGACCAACAATCTACATGCATATGCCATACATGCCAAAACTAGTGAGGAAAACATACATACAACTTGGTACCTGCAAGAAAATCTTGTTGTAGCTGCTAATCCTGATGCCTTCTTATGATTTCTTGCTCTTCCTTTACCTTCTTGCTCCAAGAATCCAAGTATGCCACACCCTCCAAGAGTGCTCCAAGAAAACTCTAAGTCTCCAAGGGCATGAGAAAGAGAGAGAATAATGAGAGGGAGCTCCAACACTAAACTGACAAAAGGTTACCAACTGATCCTCAGAAGCCTTTTTATGAATGAGGGCTCTATTTTCTTCATTTTCCATTATTTTCCATCAATTTCCTCCTCACATGCAATCTGTGACATTTCACCTCCTTTTTCTCCTAATTTCTATTACTTTCATAAATAAATGTGCCAAAATTCCATTTTTCCTTTCCAAAACCTTAGCCATTTCCTTTGTCAATTTTCTTAGCCATAAACAATCACAAGTGATCCCCATCACTAGGATTTTTCCTAACATTCAGCTTCGAATAAGTGTCCCAACAACTGTGGTTATTATTTTTCCTTTACTAACTTTTATTACATGGAATTTTCACTAGGGTTATTACATTCACAATTTGAGTTGGATTTCACCCTCATTGCTTGCATGGTGACATCAGTGATGGGTAGTGTGTGGTATCTAGATATTGGAGCCTCATTCTATATAACCATCAATACAGAATTCTTCAGTGAGTTGGATGAGAAGGACATCTAGATGCACATCGAAATGGGAGATGATGTAAGGTATAGTGTGACTGGCATCAATACTGTTACTTTTTCAGAGGGATTCTGGTTCTCCTCTCTCATTAAAAGATGTCATGTATGTTCCAGGTATGAAGAAGAATTTGGTTTCAGTTGATATCTTGGAGGATCATGGCTATGATTTGATATTTAACAAAGGAAATAATTTCCTTCATCACGTAGCCTTAGGAAAAGTGAAGCAGATCATGGTTCGGGTGAAGAACCTCTATAAATTAGATGTAGAAGATTGTGTTGTCTTGAGCACAAAATAAGATAAGGTGCAGAGTTGAGACATCGGCGAATTGTGGCATAGAAGATTGGGCCACTTTCACCATGAAGCTTTGAAGAAAACGAAATATATTTCTACAAGACTTCCCAAGGGTGCATTAGAGTAGAGAGATACATGCAAATGGTGTACATTGGGGAAGTACACCAAATCCACCTTTCATGATAAGGAAAATCAAGCACAAGTGATCCTTGAAAGAGTTCACTGAGGTCTGTGTGGACCGTTCTCGATAGCCTCCAAAGCCAAACACATGTATTATGTAATATTTGTAGATTATTTCTCACGTAAGTGCTAGATTTTCTTCATGCAGAAGAAATATCTGATGTTCTCTAAATTTTGTGAATTTAAAGCACTTGTTGAGAAAGACACTCGCATGAAAGTGAAGTCTTTGAGGAGTGATAACAGTGGAGAATATGTGTCGAATGAATTCAAAAACTTTTGTACATCAGAAGGCATTCGACAGGATTTAATAGAACCCCATAACCCACAACAGAATGGGGTGGCTGAAAGGAAGAACAAAGATATTTTGGGAGATGCATGGGAAATGTTACATGATTAGGGCCTATTGTCGCACTTGTGGGATGAAGCATGCAACACAACTGTATATGTAAAAAATAAGAGTCCTCATCGTATTCTCTGGATGAGTACTCTAGAAGAAGTTTTTTCAAGTAAGAAACCAGATGTGGCACACTTTAGAATATTTTTTTCATCAATTTACTATCATTTTACCAAGGATGCAAGGAAAAATCTAGAGCCAACAACAGATTTGAGCATATTTGTGGGGTACACTGAAACACCTTACAACTATCAGGTGCACCTACCATCTCACAGGATGACAATGGTTCGTAGAGATGTGAAGTTTGATGAAGAGAAGGCCATGAGATGTTCCCTTGAGAGGGAGCTTTAGTTACATGCATATGAGGAGATTTTAGCTCCAAAGGAAGAAATTTAGGATGATTTGGAGAAGCCACATGTAGAGGAGTAGAGAGTGGAAGAACCCACTCATGTAGACACTTCTAGAGATAGAAGGAAGCACACTAGAGAAGATGACAGATTGATGCATGATGCTAGAGAGAATGTGGGAGCATCCACATCACAACATAGGAAAAGGAGATCACCAAATCAATAAACTAGCTACATGGATCTGGTGAGCGAGACTATAGAGATTGATCCTTCCTCATTTGAGGAAGCAGTGTAATAACTAGTATGGGTTGATTCCAGGAGTATGACTCCATTATCAGAAACAATGTTTGGGAGGTGGTCCCAAGACCAATTGATAAGTCAGTGGTGAGTTCCAGATGGATTTACAAGATAAAGCAAGTAGCAAATGGGAGTGTGGAGAAAAACAAGGCCAAATTTGTGGCCAGAGGGTTCTCTCAGGTGGATGGAATTGATTACGAGGATACCTTTTCTCCAGTAGCAAGGTACTATTCAATTAGATCTATTCTAGCACTTTCAGCATAGATGGGATGGAAGATACATTAGATGGATGTGAAGAAAACATTCCTTACTGGAGTGATTGAGGAAGAGGTGTACATTGAGCAGCCGGAAGGATTTGAGATCTTCAATAGAGAGTCACATGTGTGCATACTCAGGAAAGCATTGTATGGATTGAAACACACACCTCGTGCTTGGTACACCAATATTGACAGTTATTTCACCATGTTGGGCTTCACCAAAAGTGAAGTAGATGTGAACCTTTGGAATATTTTGGTTTAAAGTAAATTATTGGTTATATTATTATATGTTGATGATTTAATTATAATAGGTGATAATAAGCTGGTAAAATCTTGCAAAGAGGATCTTGCAAGAGAATTCAAGATGACGTACCTGGGGCTCATGCATTATTTCCTTGTTATGGAAGTATGGAAAGGAGATGAGGAATTGTTTGTCTCTCAGGGAAAGTATGTCAATGAGATACTGAAGAAATTTCACATGGAGATAAGAAAACCCATGGAGACTCCTCTAGCAGGGAAATGAAGGAAGAAAGATGCAACTTTAGGTGAAGTAGTGGAGGCTACTATTTATAGACATCTTGTGGGTTCACTTATGTATTTGGTGAACACACGACCAAAAATATGTTTTGTAGTTAACTAGCTTAGTCAAGCAATGGTTAAGCCAACCAAACTCTATTGGAAGGTAGCTAAACATGTGTTGAGATACGTCAAAGGAGCCACTCAGTTTGGTCTTAGGAATAGACGGACAGAGGGATTAAAGTTTCAAGGCTTCACAAATGCAATTTGGGTAGGGATTCCATCAGACAAGAAGAGAACATTAGGGGGAATCTTCAGTATTGGGTCAACATCAATTTCTTGGTACAACAGGAAGAAGATATCAGTTGCACTTAGTTTGGCAGAAGCAGAGTACATGGTTGCTAGTCAAGCAACTTGTGAGACTATCCAGATGAGGAAGATCCTTGTTGGGTTATTTTGTCAACAGATGGATCCCACAGTGATTTACTGTGATAATCAGAGTTGTATCAAGCTATCTAAGAATCCAATTTTTCATGATCGGTCCAAGCATATCGACATTTGTTATCACCATCTACGAGATTGTGTGCAGAGGAGAATCATGTTGTTGCCGAAGTACATTCCTACAGAGGAACAAGATGCAGAAATATTGATTAAGGAACTGTCAAGAGGAAAATTTGAGTTCCATAGAGGCAGGATTGGGGTATCTGATAACCACTTTCTTGTTGAGAGGGAGTGTTGAAAATGAAACAAGAAAATACTAATTTAATTTTGTCCTTGAATTAAACTAGGAATAAAATTGTAATTCCACATCACAAGACAACTTGTATGAGTTAACTAAGTTAATTTGAATTAGTTGGCTTAGTTGATTCGAGTTGAGGGTATAACTAGAGTCATGTAGAGTGTATCCTAATTTATAAGAGCCCTAGTTGAGTTTATTCTGAGTTGTAATTAATTAATTCAGTTTAACTGAGTTAAATCCAGTTAAACTAGTTCCAATTGGTGGAGGAAATAATAGGAGGTCAGATAGAGGGGTGTTGCTTCATGTGTTCAACTAGTTAACTGATGATTCACTAATAAATAACTCATGCGTGTCAGATATGATAGTTATCCACTTGAGATTGTAGTTCAAGGGAAGTGTACTATTAGTTGTATAATCATCTGAATTATATAACTAGTGCATGCAGTCAGAGGAATGCCTATGATGATTACACATTTCATATTGAGAAATTTACCTAATTAATAGGGGCTAATTCCCAAGGAAATAACGAAAGGAAATAGGGACTTGGGAAAGAAAAATTTGGGTTAAATATTGGCTTGGGCTTGTCTACGAAGTTGTGAGACATATAGAGATAGTGGAGAGGTTGCTTGGGTTTGAGCAGAGCATTGTAATCTTCTCATATTTTCTGACTAATGCAATATACAGATAGTAGGATTTTTTTAATTGTGGCTTTCCCTAGAAATTAATTGTGTAATGTGTTGATTTAATTCTTTCTCTTGTATGCTTCGTGATTTTTTGATCATTTAATTGTTTCCACTGATGAGTAGAGTAGATTCAAGTCTATTGTTTTAGTAAATTACAATTAGCAGTTTGAATCTACAAGTAATTTCCACAATGTCACCAGGCTACTTGAAGATGTACAATGCTCTATGGAAGAATGCCATGCAAGAATCCAACTAAGGTTGAACAAATACTGAGTATGCCACCTCGAGTGTGTAAATCCATCACATACCATTTAGGGGCTAATGATACACAATGTACCACAAATCTCATGATGTAACCCCAAACATGGTGTAGCACTTTCAAAGTAACCCAAAAATCTAACACTATCTCTCTTCACTTCATGAATGGAGATAATCTGTAATTGTCTTACACAACTGCATGTGAGAATACATGTGAATGCATACACATAAGACATGGAATCTCATTAAATTTCAAATCATGAAAGCCACTCAATGATCACATGCATGACTGAATCATGATAATTTCATGTCGAAATGATGTCATTGCAAACAAGATGCATTGCAAAAACAACTATGCGTATGAAAAGAAAATGTAATCATTGTCCATGCACACACATCATTGCATTGAATGCAACTTAACATAACAAGTTATAACAAGAAATGAAAATAAGCATATTTAATCACAATGCAAACCTCTCAAGTCTAAATATTAATCATGTTATGCAATCCAAAATATCATCAAATCAAAAATTCATTTTCAAAGATAAAACTTAATGTAAAGCATTTAAATAAAAATGAAGCCCCAAAGTCTACCAAATTGAGACTAGTTGAGGTCCAAATGATTCAATAAACATGTTCATCATATTTTGACCACACCCAATCTCTATATTTCCATCTATAAATGCACCATTTTTTAATCATTTCATAATTTCCCTATGTAGCCCTTTATTCCAATTAGAGGTGGTGTTGAGAATGGTGTTATTTTAACATTCATCTACCACCAACTCATGTAGTGTCTTTTATGTGATCATTTAATGTATTATTAAGTTATGTTTAAAGTTAACCTAGTCAAATTCAACATGTAAACTCAATAAAATTACTGAGGAGAGTTACCTACTTATGTAGTGTTGACACCTAATCATAGGGATTGGGTGAAAAACTGTAAATAGTGTAAATAAATAATAGAGAAAATGGAGAGTCATCGGGAGATGAAACTCAACAGTCACTCCCTCATGTATATAATAATGAACAGCCTAAATGAATAACATAATCTCATTTGAGGAGTTACCTCCTGGCCTGACATGGTATCAAAGCCAGTTCTAATTTTAGCTTTCCTCCCTTTGTAACTCCCTCATGTTCTGCCTATTTTTGCAGAACTGTCACCTTCTTTGCATCATGTACACCTACGTTGGTGATTTATCTATCTTATCCCTGCAAGATTCTGTGCATTATTGAATTCACTAGTCTAAATGCAGTGGGAGTGCTGAAGGGTCGATTTGCTGCATTAAGGCATTGCTTTGCCTAGTGTGAAGATTGGAGCCAGTTGTTGCGTGGAATGGTCATGTGATGCTAGGAAGTGCTGAGACTGTGTGTTGGAAGGGTGGCGCAGCAGGAAGTGTGGTGTTATGGCCAACACTCTGACTGCAACTGCATTTGAGTCTATTATTCCCTAGAGCGTGGTGTTGGACTGAGTACGCTCTGAGTTTGGTAGAAGACCAAATGACCCTCCATTATATGGATATTTGGAGACTGCTAGAAAACACTGCATACTGCTAGTACGAATTATTTTATATGCATTGAATGATTGTGTTGCTGGTCTGATATCAAAAAGATGCATACGCTAGTCTGATATCAAAATGATGTATACGCTAATATTTCAATATGAATATTTTGAAAGTCTGCATATTAATCCCTGCCATATATAAATGCGTTTTTTTTACCATAACACCACTGCCATATACACGCTCCCGACACCGGGTCATACAATTACACAGTCACGCTATCACAGTGGACTGTTGAATGGTCATTCCCATTTTAAGTCGAACTGAGCCATTTCTGCAAATGGAGCTATCATCCTTGCCAAATTCTATCGCATCTGCACTTGTTCCTCAGCTCCACTCCCATAGCTCCGGTTGTCACAACGTAGAAGACTGTTAGGGTATTTTTCAAACTGGTTGCAAATTCACTGCTACAGTTTTGTAGACAAAAGTTCGAGGTATGGTGAATGTATATGGTGTGAAGCGCATTCAACTCATTTGAAAATGGTGGTAGTATTAAAGTTTGTTGATATTTTGAATGGTGATAATAGAATGAGAATTTTGGATGGTATTTTTTTTCAGATATATATTATATGGTTTATATGTTGAAACCATCATGTAATATATTTGTGAGTGGAGGAATATATGCTACATTAAAAGTATTAATATAGTGAATTATTTTCCACCTAAACAGAAGATATCCAGAAAGGTTGTGTTTGTTTTGGAAATCAAAAGTAGATATTTGTTTTTTTGGGAATGCATTCACTAATATCTATTGTTGGAGTAGTTCTCTCTAGGAAAGAGAACTATCCAGAATGGTCAAGGAAAATTAAACACACTGTCTTTTTTAATGAGCGGTGGAAAAGGAGTGTGTGTTGGAGACAGAGACAAAGAACTAGAACAACCTACCTTAGACAAGGAATTTTCCATTTGGGAAAATAAGAACAGCAAGGCTTATGCATTGATTGCAGCATTAGTAAATGAAGAGGTGAGTCACCATATTTTTCCATTTTCAAATTCTTTCGAAGCCTTACAAAAACATAAGTAACTCTATGATTCACACTCTGCACTTGAAGTTGTTCAACTCATGATTAAGTTGTTCAGCCTTGACTTACAAAATGATGATCCTCTTGCTCCCTCATCAGAAGTAAAATCTATTATGCATGATATCAAAGTCACTAATGTTTAACTCGACATTCCTTTGATAGATTTTCTCAAGGCACTTTATCCTACTTACTCAAATTATCTTGAGTCATTGCAATCAAATGGAAACCTCAAAGATATTACCTTTTACTCCCTTATGAAAAAATTTGCTGAAAGAGAGAAAGATTTTGGGAAGAAGATAACACCTCAGTGGTCTGAAAAGGATATGTGTCTTGCACACAGAGAGAAGAATCTTGCTCAAGATTCTTCCAGAGGAAGAGGTGGTTTAAGAGGAAGAGGAAGAAGAAATTTCAGAGGCAGGGGGGACAGACACTCTCAAGGAGAAAAGTCAGATTTACATTGCATACGTTACAAAAGAGGGGGATCACATAATACATCCACATGCAAGTTGCCTGGGACAAAATTGAGCAGGAAAGTAACCAAACCAAAGGTAAAACTAATGACAAAGAGAAAGGTAAAGCACCTAAATTTTCTCACTATGTTGTGGCACACTGTAATATTGGAGTAAATGAAGACTTATTTAATGCTTCACTTGCTTCTTAGAAAAATGATTGGTTGCTTGATTCAGGAGAAACTTGCCACATGACGTTTAGAAGAGATTTTTTTGAAGAATTTACTAACAATGTTGATGGAGCAGTATACTTTGTAGACAAATAAAAACTCAAGCCATCAGGGCTTGGCACAATTAGGCTTAAATTGCCCGGTCTTCGTGACTTTCCTCTGCATCATGTTTTATATCTCCCACAACTGAGGAGAAACTTGTTGTCCCTGGTCCACATCCACCAACAAGGACACTCCATTCACATGTTTTATTGCAAGGTTGAGGTAAGAAAAGCATCATACCACTCACTTGTCATGACAAGGATAGAAGAAGAAAGGATTCTCAAGCTACAGGGTACCTCTGTTTGTGCAAAACATTTCTCATACAATTCTCATTATGATGAAGGTACATTTCCATCAAGTTTATTATGGCATGCTATATTTGGATTCTTGAACTATGACAACCTCCGCTCGTTGAAGAAAAATGGTGTTATTGGTTTGCCTACAATTCCAAGGAAACTTAAGCAATGTGATGCTTGCATTCTAGGAAAGCATAGCAAACAGTCTTTCCATGATTCACATTCCAGAGAACATAGAAAAATTGAACTCATTCATTCAGATTTATGTGGTCCAATGCCTGTTCCTTCCGCAAATGAAAAATAATATATGATGGCATTTATTGATGACTACACTAGAATGTGTTGGGTTTATTTACTGAAGAACAAATCTGATGCTTTTCAAACATTCAAGAACTTTCATACATGGATTGAAAATGAAGCACAATCTCATAGTAGCTCTATTCACACTGATAATGGAAAATAATACACTTCAAATGAATTTGAAAACTATCTTCGCCAACATGGGATTAAACATCAAACAACTATGCCTTATAATCCCCAACAGAATGGAGTAGCTGAAAGAATGAATAGGACAATCCTAAATATGGTGCACTCCATGATGTTTTTAAATAATGTAAAATTGATGTTTTGGGCTGATGAAGTTCTATGTGCTGTATATGTAAATAATAGATGTCCATCTAATTCTTTTAGAAACAAGACTCCTTATGAAATGTGGTATGGACACATTCCTTTGGTAAAGCATCTCAGGGTCTTTGTTTCCACATGTTATGGCTTGATACCAAAGGTACATAGAAACAAACTTGGTGTAAGAAGTCATAAGTGTATCTTCCTGGGGTATTCAAACACCTCCAAAACATACCGTCTCTATGATGAAGTCAATAAAAAGTTTGTTGTATCTAGAGATGTAATCTTTCTTGAATCATCCAAAACTGACAATGTTGTTGAGCAGCAACTTGATCGCTTGGATAGATTCGCAAATGAAAAATCATTTCAAGAATTTGATAATCAGATTCCACATCTTGAAGGGGGGATTCCTATACTAAATCAATCTGTGGAATGTTCTTCTGAAGCACTCTCTCCTTCGCATGAAACTCCAACAACGGATGATACTTTGAGTGATGTGATTGACAGAATTGGGAGACTCAATCTTGATTTAGTCCCAACTCAATCAACTGAGCAACCTGGACCATCTTAGAAATGTCCCCCAAAGTGGTTGACAAAGTGATCCAAGTGGATCTTCAGACATAATGGCATGGAAACACTCGAAAATCAAAGTGTTTGGAATGATGTTGACATAGGACAGAGCATAGATCTCGTCGTCTTGATCGTGGAGGTGCGAACAGTTCGTCAATCCGAGATCGGATGATGATGTTATCATGAAAAGTGTTTTCCTTAGTTCCTTTGAAAAAGGAGGCTTTTTCTCATAAAATGGGTTTTTAGCCTTGTTGTCGCATAGAGTGTCTAGGAACCACGACAACGCTCAGATCAGGGGCTGTCACCCTGATCCCCGACCTATCCATTTAAGTTGTCTCCCTACAACAAGTTAAGGGGGGTGGACCCTATGAGATGAAGGAGAACCGGCTGGGAACCAACCGGCTCGGGAGACACAACCAGGAAATCAAATACTTGATTAAGGCTTAGCAATGATTTTGATTCAATTTTAAATGATTAATACCAGTGCCTTATGGAGTTAATGAAAACCAAGTAATTGATTAGCTATTGTTGCTAATGAAAAAATTAACGATTGTTTGAAAAATATTTGCAAAATATCTAACATGTGACGAGCATCAAATAATTCAAGCAAAACGATCAATTGCACAATGACTTAACAATGTTCCAACAATTAAATTTCTAAAGTTTAAATATTTGAAACAATCATGAAATTTAAATGCTTACTAATTTCAATCCTTGAAATAAAAGATTTATACTTGGAGAGCCCAAATCTAGGAAAATTCAACACTTTCAATAGTTAATCCTCAAATATTGAAATTTAAGCACATTTAACTATAGTAAAAGGGAAATGTTGGTACCATAAATTTTTTCTTTCAAAATTTAACCTTAGCACGAGATATTTGTTTTTAAATTTGACATTGGAATTTCTTTTAAATGTGTTAGGCTTAAGAATTATTATTATTATTATTATTATTATTATTTAAAATCAAAATAAAATAAATCTAAATCTAAATAAAACAAATAAAACTCAAATCTAGAACAAATAAAAATCTAACTTTTGGAATTTTTTTTTAGGTAAATAAAATCAAAATCAAAATCGAAACTCTAAAATAAAACAAAACTAAATAAAGGTTATAAAACCTAAAACATGAATATATACAAAACAAAATTAAATCAAACGCATAAGGAAAACTTAACACAAAAATCGAAGTGCTAACCATATATCATAAATATAACCCTAAAATAAAATCGAATTCGTTTTGTTGTCATTTTACAGGTTTGTGGAGGGGCTCGACGGTGGCAGGAGAGCGAGGGAGGATAGAGCTTGGTTTGTGACAACATGGAAGACGTGGAATGAAGATAAAACACAAGGATGGATAGCAGCAGATTCATTTTGCAGGTGTGCTGATGAGGGATGGAGCAAGGAGCCACAATGGAGGTGGAATGGTGCGATGCCGGTTTGGCGAGTTGCTGACAGGCAACGATAGAAGAGTTGGCGGGGTTCTATGGGAGAAAAACGTAGATTTGGAACTGCAGCAAAGGGAGCCACGAGGGATACGTAGAGGAGGAGTGATGAGAATGAGGGCAGATCAAATGGAGCAGCGTGATAAGGGTTTCGATGTCTTTGAGTTTTCTTGTGCAGGTAGACGTAGAGGAGCAACGATGAAAGGGAGCTACGATTTCCTTGCAGATGGATGTTGGGCAGCGAAGAGTTGCGTGAAGGATTTGGTTATGCAGGCAGTAGAATGGAGGGACGCAGAGTTAGCATGTGAGGCTGCGATCTTGCAAGTTGATGAGTGCGAGAACAATGTATAAGGAATGGCAATGGCGGCATTGAAGGCTGTGTGGAGCTGGCAGCGGATGAAGGAGGCTACGTTGGTAGAAAGGGGCAATAATGCAACTGAGGGTAGAAGGATGTGTTAAAAAAAAAAAATCGAAAATTTTCAGTAAAATGAAACCCTAGGCAACAGCGGATAGGTGGCCCAAGAAACCCTTAAAACTCTCTAGAAATCCTAATAAAAATTTTAAATTGTCATGTTTCAGATTTGCCTGATGAAAAACCGCAAAAATTTTCCAGATCTGAAATAAATACCCTTCCTAGAGCTGATTCTGAGGCCAGATCTTACCCTCCAGGGCCTAGATCTGGATTCAAACAAGAATTCCCTTACATATTTGCAACCCGTGATAACAAAAACAAAACACCCAGAAACAAAATATACAATGATGAAAAAAAAAAAAAAACCTAAAAACCTAGTTAAATAATTACAGTAATTACAAGTTGAAAGCTCTAAGTAGCGAGATTTATCATTATGCCACACATATTTTTTAAAAATTTTAAGTTTAAAGTGAGGTGCTTCAGAAAAAACTCTTCATGCATCAACAATGGAAGTTATAAAGACAAGCCTAGGATTCAATCAAACTAGGCCCTCTAGAAAATGTTGATTGGGAGTTGGTTGGTCCAAATGAAAACTTCCCCGAACGCCCGACGATCTTAAAATAAAAAATTCCCTACACAAATCAAATCAACCATTAACATAGAGAGAGAAAACAACAATAAAATTCATATTTAATGGAGATACCTGCCATTATATTCAGAATTTAAACTACCATTCAAACCCCAGTGATCAAACAAGATACATGTGCTTAAATCACTCTTCATAAAGCTATCATCAAGGGTTGAAAGGAAATTTATGCATGAAAATAAAACATCTTACAACATTTCCACGAAGAGTAACACCAACGGAAATTAACCCCAAAGTCTTTCTTTATTGCACATGAAAAATGATTACAAGAGAGCTTTCACTTAGCACATGACTCCAAGATCGAATGATCTCAACTGAAAATTGACCTCCTATTTAAAGACAAATATTCCAACGGCTAGTTCGAGTGATCCTTGTCAAAGTGATCTAGACCGTTGATGAGGATCAAAATTTATTTTAATCTCATTCGTCGATTTTTTTTTTAAATTATTGAGGAAATTCGAAATTATCAATTAAATGCATTTTAATTAATTCAAAAATTAAAACTTTGAATTAATTTCCTCAAAATTTTGACTTTGACTTAACCCTAGGGACCAAGGGCATAAAATTTTAGCAAAATAATCAATTAACCTTAGTCCCGGGACCTTTTAAAATTTAATTTTTAAAGGACCCTCGAATTTAGCCTTTGGAAAAATTAAAATTACCTAGGACCTAGGACTTATGTGGGGATAAATTATTTTTCTAACCCTCAAGACATTTTACATCATGATTTTTACATTTTTACATCTCAAGGTGGAAACCCATTTGATATAGACCCTCATAGACTACCTAGTTCTGCGACACAAACATAATCTAGCAGATCAAGCAATTTGTAATAAAATAACCTAACCAAATAGTCAGGATTATTCCCAAATCACTTTTACATAGACTCGATCTAACACACTAGGACTCCCCTAACATTCTAATGACAAAATCCATTCTGGCTTTGGGGTAACGCTGAAGGAAAACTCCGTCGATCATGGATCAATGAGACAAAAAACATTCCGGAACGTAGATCATCACCAGAAAATTAGGTTTACCTAGGCAATTACATACATGACACGGATCTGCTGAGATTATTTACAAATTTACACATGTAGAAAGGGTTTACAATATAATATGATCAGGCTGATGATGATCGTCGAACGACATGGACATGTCCATCAAGCACTACCCTTTTGCGAAAAAAGGGGGTGTACTGCTATGGGTCGTTGACACGTAGTGGTCAACATTTGGCTCTACATGGGGACACGTTGCTGCACTATAGGAATGTGAGAATATAGAATCTGCATCCATGCAACACACAACAAAGCATAAGTAGAATTCGTCCAAAAATCATCATATAACGTTAAGCACAAGAAAGATATAAGCTCTTCATTTATTAAATATCTAGTAACATGAAAAGTAAATCTAATCCTAAACCAGAAATAAAAGTTGAAAAGACAAGGTGTAGGGTTAGAAATACAATAGAGAGGATGCTCCATGCATCAGATGTCATCTTTGAAGAATAGCTTGAGCATTTGGCCATTTGCAGGTAATTCAAGTGGTTCGCCATCCAATCTGCTCAAGTGGAATGGGTTTGGTCCAACAATGTCTCGAATAATGTATGGTCCCAGCCACAAACTGTCAAATTTCCTGTGTTTTCTTAGTTTTTCATTCTTGCGATCCCAAAGGAGCACCATATCTCCAACCTGCAAATATCTAGATTGAGATGATTTATCAATGCTTTTCTTAATGTTATATTGACTTTTACATATATTATCAAAAGCTAGCCTACAAGCTTCATCCAACTCCACAATTTGATCAATTCTATTTTTAACAACATCTTTATTAGTGGAAAAATGCTGAAGGAGTTGATAAGTTGACAATTTCAGGTGCACAGGTAAGGTTACATCCAAGCCATAAACTAATTCAAAGGGACTTTTACTACTAGCTTTGTTTTTAGTAATCCTATCTGCCCATAAAGCATATTTGATTTTTCTATCCCAAGATCTTTTATTATCTCCTACTATCTTCTTGATAATGGTTATGAGATTTTTATTACTTGATTAAGCAAGACCAATACCCTGTGGATAGTAATTTGATGAATGAGATAAGACAATGCCATGCTTGAAACAAAAAGACGCAAATTCTGAAGAACTAAAAGCCTTGGCATTATCAGTAGTGATCTTAGTAGGGACACCAAATCTAGTAATGATATCGTTTTCAGTGAAATCCATAATGACCTTTTCAGTGGCATTCTTAGCAAGGATGGCTTCAACCCATTTAGTGAAATAATCGGTAGTAGTCAAAATCCATGAGTAGCCATTGCTAGAATTTTCATGAAACTTCCCGATGAAGTCCAGACCCCAATGGTGAAAAGGTGCCTCCACAACGACAGATTGTAAGGGCAGGGCAACAAGCTTCTGTTTTCCAGTGAATAGTTGGCAGGCTTGACAATTTCTAACAAACTTATGCACATCATAAAAAATCGAAGGCCATTAATAACTAGCTCTCAGAATTTTGTCGGCAGTAGTTCTAGCAGCATAATGACCACCACAAAATCCTGAATGGAACTCAGAAACTAACTTCTTGGACTCAATTTCATCAACACACCTAAGTACTATGTCCTCAGGATTTCTCCATCTAAGGCCATCCTTCATGAGGCAATAATTAGTGGCTTTTAATCTAAGAGCCCTTCTCTTATGAGCAACTAAATGGTTAGGACATGTAAGATTTATCAAGTAATAGACAATATCCTTGCACCACTCATGATCTCCTAATCTTTGCAACTTAGGCGAAGATGAATCATTAAGACAAATCAAACCAAGAGCTTTTTCATTACCTTTGGTCATCATTTGCGCCAAGCCTTGGCCTTTGACTAACTTGGTGGGTCTAATCTCTAAATCATATTCTTGTATTTTAGTAACCCATCTAGCACAAGTCCCTAAGAAATCAATTTGAGTTAATATATCTTTAACCACAGAATGTGGGACAAAAGAAATGATTTTGGAATAACCCACATAAGTCTTGAAATGCTTAAGAGATTTGACTAAGGCATAGGCTTTCTTTTCCATGGTATTGTACTTTAATTCAGAATTTTGAAGTGCTCTACTCATGAAAGCAATAGGCTGCTCATGACCATCCTTATTTTTCTGCAATAAGACACCAACAATGCTATCTTTAGAAGTGAAAGAGAAAATCATGAAATCCTTAGAGTAATCGGGACTAACTAAAACAAGGGGCTCATGCAATAACACTTTTGATTTCATGAAAATCCCTTTTGCTGTCTTTTTGCCAAACAAATTTTACATCTTTCTTCAAAAGACTTTGAATAGGCTTAGCTACTTCTACGTAATTTGGAATCAACCTTCTAAGAAAATTTGTTTTTCCAAGAAAAGACTGAAGGGACTTAAGATTATGGGGAAGAGGAATCTTTTGGATTGCCTCAACTCTTTCAGGATCAATCTTGGTTCCATCTTTAGAAATGATGTGACCGGGTAATTTCCCTTTAGTTACTCCAAAAATAGACTTAACTAGATTTAAAGAAATCTCATACTCTCTACATTTGTCAAAAACCTGCCTAAGATGACTTATATGACTAATACCATCCTTAGAAAAAATAGTAAGATCATCCTGATAAATTTTGATAAATTTTCCAATTAAACCCTTGAAGGCATAATCCATATCCCTTTGAAATGTAGCCCCAGCATTGGTTAATCCAAACGGAATTCTAATATATTCAAAAGTACCCCATGGTGTGGTGAATGTATTTTTGTGACGATCCTCTTTCTTAACTCATACCTGATTATATCTAGAAAAAACATCTAGCAGTGACATCATTCCAGAACCAGTTACACTTTGCAACATAGTATCCATGTTTGGCAAAGGGTAATTATCTTTCTTACATGCTAGATTGACGTTTCGAATATCGACACAAAGTCTTATTGTACCATTCTTTTTCCTAACAATCACTAGGTTGGAACACCATGTTGAATGCCTCGTTTGAGCAATAATTCCTGCTGCAAGCATCTTTGAAAGCTCCTTTTGAACTAGGGGGGCTAACTTAGGATTTATGTGCCTAAGCTTTTGACGAAAAGGTTTAGAATTTTCATCTTTCAAGGGGATAGTGTGTTCCATGATATCTTCCCTATAACATTTCAATTCATCATAAGAAAATGCAAAAACATCCTGGTATTCACGAAGTAAATTGGTTAACTTTTTTCTTTCTTCAACATTAGTACCCTTACCAATTTAACAATCTTTGGATCCCTAGATGTACCAATGTTTACCTTGATGTATTTACCTGGATCCATTTTATTTTCCTCTCTCAACTTTGTGGCATCATGCCGATCAAAGTGCTACTCTAAAGAAACCACATTCCTAGGAGTAGGATTTATGATATTCTCATGATCATTAGATCCATCCTCCTTAGTGTTAGTTTCGGTATCTTCATCCCTCCATCAGAGATCAAATCCTCTTGTTGCATTGCATATTAGGTGTCCTGCTCAGTCAGCTGCATTCCATTAGGAGCATGGATCGTCTGACGGTAGTGGCTTGTTGTACAGTTTCCCTCATGTCCTTTACCTGCTGGCCCATTTCCATTCATCAAGATTGTCTACAGTCACTTTTTGTCTTCAAATTTGCAAAAGTATTTTTTAGGGTTTCAGTTCATTAGGTCTAGGGTTTCATCAAAAAGGTATCCAAAATGTCCAATAATAGTCAGCAGGCGCATGAGGTGGTTAAATAAAGTTCCAGTGCTAATAAATTTCACTCAGAAATGTATTTTTCCTCAAAACTCTGTTTTGAGGAAAAACATCGCATTTTAGGCTTTTATTGTATAAATTGACGTAATTTCAGTTCTTTCATATGTAAATCACTTCAGTGGCAACCTTGGTCACCTTTCCAAGCCTTAGTAGCTCCATCCCTTGCAAGGCAAAGAAGAAACAAGTCATTCAATTCATCAAAGGCACAAATAAAGTAAACTGCCCAAAAACAGAGTTGAAAAAGTAAGTCACATTGCAAACATTATAAAAGTGGGTTTTATGAAGGAAAAATCAAAAGCACTTGTATATATATCCGTTTTTCCAATTCGAAAGCTCATTGGCATTCCAAAAAGGAAGGTTGGGCAAAGTGAAGGTCGTGTTGAGCAATGGGAGTGAACTTGGAGAAAAACTGTGTAAAATTGTGGGCACGACGCATTGGGTTTGAGGCGCGGCGCATAGAGCTGCCAAGCCCGATTTGCTTAAAAACTCCTTCAAATTGCCAAAATCTCTCAACTCTTCTAGTGTGCAAGTAAGTCAAGATCTTTTCCTTGCTAGTGAAGGAGTTTTTCTTAAAGTTTATGGTGGTTGTGTAAAAGAAAATCCAAACCCTAATATCTTGCAATTTCTCAAAAGCCATTGCCTAGGGTTTTGTACTTGTCATTTTGCTGTCTTGTACCACTCCCTCACTTTTCACTGCTCCATTTATTTTCTCAGCTTATCCACCCATTCCCTAACTCCCATATTCAATCATCCCTATCCCCAATTCCCATTTTCCCAAAGCCCTAGTCCTAACTATCCCAAACCCTAGTTAAAAATTCCCAAACCCTAATTATTGTCCCAAGAGCTTCATATCACCATTCAGCTAAGTGTACCATCATTCAGAGGGTTCCAATGGGTCATTTTACACCTTGTTCATACTTCAGTTGTGCCTAGGTAAGGTTCATTTCCCTCTCTTAGGGTTTTGAAGCTAATTTCTCTTGGATGGTCAAATAATCTGCAAAATTTGTATCCTGATGTTCATACACCTTCCCCTATCCTTAATGTACCTTATTAAACACTTTCCATCATTGATATCCCTCAAATTCCTCATTTTCGCACAAACCCTAGTTTCTTGCTAGAACTTGACAATTTTCTGGGCTAGGCCTGTGTTTTTTCCTTTTGGACCCCTTCCCCTCACTCAATCTTTGCAATTCTACTTTCACCTACTTCCTAACATCCCTCCCTACTTCCAAGAATTTTCCAAAGAATTTAGAAGCCCCTTATGCCCTTCATTTCGCTTCATTTCGACAAATCCCTTGTTCCACACATCGAGATAGGTTTTACTTAAATGATGTGTCTGAGCAAGAAAAGATGAATTTGGGAACAATGAGAGAGGTTTTTGTCAAAAATAGGCCAAGTAAGAGAAACCTCCTTCACTTTTTACACAGGTGTCATGGTTTTAGAGAAATGTCAAAAATACAGTTGCCTCAGGAGATTTGATGCACCTCTGAAGTGACTTTGGAAAAATCAAGATTTATTTTAGCTTCGTTGGCCAAATGAATTGCTTGATGAGTCAAATTATAACTAGACACAAATATATTTCCAATGAGATATCATGAGATCAATTTTGGATTGTTTAAGACCTTCAAAAGTTGACTGCAACAACACTCTTCCTTTAGGCAGCCTCATTTTGCACATTTTGACCAGTCTTGGGAGATTTGACGTTTGATAGGGAAAATGAACTCCAAATTGAAAAATTTAGGTTGGGTTGGAAATTAGACTCAATAATATTTCCAAAAAGCTATTTTCATCCAATTTTGACACCGGGAAGGCCTTCAAAACAGGTCTGCAAAAAGGTGCTACGCATAGAAATTTTTAACACAAGTTTTTCTGCTCTATGCACTGTGCCACCCGGCGCTCGATTTTGATGGGAGCCTCCAAATGACAAAAAATCATAATTTGTGGATTTGGCATGGAAAAATATGCTTTCCCACCAATGGCCAATAAATTTTGACAGGTTTTGAGCCCTCAAAAAGGTCAAAAACACTCAAAAATGACCTCACTGCCCCTATTTTGACACACAGGAAGCAGTGTTGGGAGAACTAAACTTTGGAGGGGCAAATGGAGGCCAAATTGGAAACTTCAACTTGGGTTAGAAAGTAGACAGGTAGACCTTTCCAACAAGCACACTTTGAGTGAATTTTAACACTAGTAAGTTCTTCAAAAGTGGGTCCAAACAGGCGCTATGCATAGAGAATCAGGCGCGGTGCATAGAGGAAATTTGGCCCAGTTTGACCAGGAATGCTCTGTTTTTCGCCCAGCTTTTGCTAGTTTGACTTTTTTACATGCTTAGTGTCAAATTTGTGATGTAATTAAATGTACATGAATGGATCATGATGTAAATATGTCAGATTTTCACTTATGGAGCTAGATTCATCTGTTAAAAAGTTGCTTGAAACTGAATGAATCAGTTCCCTTATTTCTAGAGGCATGCTGTTCTGTTGCCTGATTTCTAGTTATCAGTTTAGAATTAGTTGAAATAGCTCCTAAACATGTGAGATCGACCCATATAGGCTAGGATGAGCTATGGTTTGTCTATATCTTTTGATCTTTCAGTCATTAGCATGGTTGGACTTTTGAGAAAGCCTTGAGCTTCATTGTACACTCATATCAACATTTTGGCTAAGGAATTGAGATCAGGATTTGCAGCGCTCTTTGGGATCCATGTGGCAATTTTTCTTGGTACAGTGCTTTCCTTTGTAATTGTGAATTTATTTATGTGATTGTATGCCATTATCTCTCTTATTTCTTCTCATCTATATCAAACAAGAGTGTAAGTAGAATCCATTGAAATTGCAGTGCTCTACTTGAGGTTTGCTTTAGTCTTTGATTTTTTCAGCTGTTTGGAGAGGATCTGTTATCTCAAAATCATATCCTGATAGGCTGCTGGTCAGGTTGACTCTAAGTAACTATTTCAACCTACTTTAGGCTGAGGCTTAGCCTCCTCAACTTGAGAGGGCTCTCTCTTGATGAATTAATGATTTTGATTAAAGATAAGATGGCTAACTCTTATAGAACAACTGTGAAAAATATGAATGGTGGAAACACTTTAAACAAAACTATCCATTGGGCTTATGGAGTCAACAACACCTCAATATAACAATGAACTCAACCCTACATGGAAGTCAGGGCATTCAGCATTTAAACATTCAGAACATAAACTCATATGGGACCACACAGTTTATAAATGTATACAGGAAGTCAGAGCACATTCAGTGAATTCTGAGTGATTATACATCCATACCACTGTAAGAATTAAGAAAAGGACAACATCACATATTCTGAACATAAAAAATCCTTCATGAATCCTCAAAAGTAAAGTCAAGCATGTATTACTGAAAATGAGTCTTACATAGGCCAAATACAAGCTTTTCCATAAAATTTTCCAACCCTTAATTACATTTCTGTTTCAGCTATATATAGAGCTCTTATTCTAACTGATTGAGATTCCTCCTCCAGCATGAGGGGAATTCGAAAACTACTTCTATTACTGACAACTCTTAAACTCTAACTACTTAATAAATACAACAAAGTGTTGACTGGAGTTTTTAGAGATCTAAATCAACTATGACTCTAACTCCATATTACATGCATGATGGCTATAATTAAGATGATTCCTTTCTATGACATCTGGTTCTCTTTCAGTTTGGCTGTGGTAGGTGTTTGTAGCTGCTTGTTGGCCTTTAATGTCGTATCCTCTCCATTGCCCTGAAACATAGGAAACTACCGCTGTTTTACCCGTCTTTGGTTTGCCTCAAATGTTCGAATCCAAAGAAACATGCCATTTATATTTGATTACCCAAAATAGAACAGATTGCCACGTCCTTGATGTGCTGGCCACCTTTGTCATGTGTAAAGGCAAAAACTCTTTCAAACCGTTTTGACATATCTTGAACTGTGGTAAGTGTGTTCACTTTATGACAAAAATTTAAAGCTGGATTCGAATCCATATTTTCTCCACCTGTCTTTACATGGTTGAATGTTGATAGCTTCAGATAATGCCTTGTATATATTCCCCTTTCAAAATTCCCGCTTGTATCTCAAAACCGGTTGACTGATATCAGATTGTTTTAGCTTCAGCAGTTTCGTAGCGCGCTATGAAATTGCTGAGTTTTAGTCATCATCTTCAGCAGTTTCGTAGCGCTCTACGAAACTGCTATGTTATTCCAAAAGACACAGTTACGACCAATTTTTTTTCATTTTGAGCCCTTTGCTATCTTGAAATGTCTCTTTTCATGTGCCTTGGAGCTTTTCAAACTGAATATATATATGGACCCCATTCTTTCCATATGCCTCCACATAACACCAATCATCTGTTGTGCCAACCATTAATGAGAGATTACACATAGGATTCTGGACAGCTGCAGCAACAAACCTATCTAGTGCCTAGTCAATTAAATGGGTTGCAATAATGCCTTCAGTTATCTGAGATTTCCTCAGAATACCATCTGGATCACATGTCACAAACCAACCAATCTGCCAACCAGGAACCATCCATTTCTTCGATATGCTCCCAAGAGTAATTACTGGTATAATTGATGCAAAGAATCCCATTGGAATGAATGGCTTCTTACCAAAGACAATATGAGCATATACTTCATCTGAGATTATTAACAAACCTAACCTTTTAGCTGTCTCTGCAACCTTAGCCAAATGATCATGGGTAAAAGTGGTGCCACATGGGTTGCTTGGATTGATAACAACCATTGCCACTGTGTTGCTGTCTGCAATTGTATGAAGTTGATCTAGATTGATTTCCCAACCCCTTTCTGGAACTAAATCATGATGCCTTGCTTCCTTTTTCTTGCATTGCCAATAAGTGAAGATGACATGAGATATAAGCTTCTATTCTGGCTGAAAAATAGGGCTTGGGACAGAGCTCATAACTTCTCACAAAAAATGTATTTGGAAAAACTGAAGGAGGATTTTGTGAACCAATCCATGTTGAACAAAAACCTATCTTGGTTTTTTGAAAAACCTTCCCTACCGCCCAGAACGTGTCTTTGAAAAACAGGTGTAAAACAGGAGATGAAAAACTGCACCTACAACAGTTTCGTAGCACAACGTTGGTCATTAATTTCTCTCAGATCGTAATGGATTTGAGGAAACTGAACGAGGTTTTTCTATTTCAGTCTGTTAGGAATAAAAACCTCTTTCCATTTCCAAAAATATGCTTTCATTTGCTTTAGAGACCTCCTGGAAGTTGACTACCTTTTCATAATAAAACTTTGGAGTTCATAAATGTATTTCTTTTCTTTGTTTTTTTTGAAACTTGCAACCTGTGCATACCAAGACAGCTAATGACCTAATGATGAGGATTCTGATAAATATGACAGATGGGTGAGATTTTCTATGGATCAGCACGAAATCACCTAGAAAGGGTCTACGAAATCACCTAGACAGTTGCGCTGCGAAAACACCTAAAACTGACTTATGCACTACGAAATTACCTAAAGAGCTTTGTAGCACATAATAACCTTTGAACATAGCTGACACATGGAAATTGTGTGAATTATGAGACCAGTGGTGAATGAGAATGCATAGTGGACTCCTAAGACTCAGACTCTAAGGCAAACAAAAACTCAAACCTGGACTAGCACGGAATCTTTACCATCAAGCTAGTATGAGAAATTTTGGCATTAAAATTCTTAAGTGATAACAGGATCCATGCGTTTTCTTTCCCTCTTTAGCTCCTCACCTTTCTAATCCCTCCACCTCATTCGATTTGAAGTGCCAAAATCAGTTGCCTACCTTGCCCCATCGAGATCTCTGCAAAGCTGAGCCTCATTCCCCGCACCCAAAATGTGATTTCCCATTTGGGCCAGCAAAAACATCATTTTATTCAATCAAACTTTTTCACACATATACCTAGCCTAAGATCAGTATTTCTATCAGTCATCTCAAGCCCTCATCGATCATAATTTGATGAGATTGACCTGGAGAGAGCCCTCTCTCGACCTGGTAGGGCTAGCTACCAGGTTAAGCGTGGTTTGATGTTGGTCCTGGATCCTACCTTCCTCATCCTGAGGTAAATCTAGGCACTAACATAGTGGCGACCATACTGGGGAAGAGATTGTTTGTATGTTAGTGTTATTTGTTTTATAAACTATAGACGGAGTCTAAAGATTAGCCAGGTAGCCTTCAAAACGCTTTTGCTTTGCATTAGCGCAAGTAGATAAAAGCTACTTCAGTCAATATCCGGTCTAGTCTTATAAATGGAACATCTGGCCTACAAATTTCCCCAGTACATGTATCAAGTTAGACCTGATGGTTGATGGTGGAAAACAATCAGACACAGGAAGGATGAAATCATTCACCTGACGACTCCAGTGTCGAAGAATCCTGAGGTTCAGATTTGTTATGGCGACTATACTCTTCAAGAACTAGTAGCTTGAAGAATTTCTTGGTCAATTCATTGTTATAAAAATGGTTTTGCTGGATCGAAGGTATGCTCCCATAAGCCGAGATCACATTCTAGGTTTTCCAAATAAAATTCCTAAGGTAGATTGGAAAAGTAATTTACCTATGTTTAACGATGGTGATAGGAAGGATGCTGCTTTACATCTGGTTAGATTTCACATACATATTCGCAAGTTGAAGGTTGATTTTCCTGAAGATTGCTTGATGAAGATATTCATGGCCACTCTGGAAGGTGAAGCTCGATCTTGGTATGAAAGTTTGCCGCTTGCTTGTATTTACTATTTGAAGGATTTTCATACCATGTTCTTTGAAAGGTACAAACAATCTTATCCATCATTAAATTTAGTTTAGAACTGTTGTAGCCATGTTCATAGTTTTATTGAAAATCTTGAAAAAGTTTATGAAGATGATGACTTCATGGATGATGAGATCATGGAGGCCCTGTATGAAAATCCATTTCAACAGCATAAAAATAGCTTAGAGGATACTCATTAAGATGCTCAGGAAACTTTGTAGCAGGATCAAGATCTTAGTACAATGGAAAATGATGAAGAAGAGGGTTTTATTTCAGATCCGTCCATAGCTGAAGATAGTGTGCAGGAAAGTCAAGTTTCAATTTCAGAATGTAATAAAGTCAAGTTGACCAATTCAAATTTAGATTTAGATTGTGATGATCAAGAGTAATTTGTGCTGAATCCCATGAAGGAGAACTCTGTTGTTGAGATCATCTGGAAAGAATAAGATAGAGTTATTGACCCAAGTGTTCTCATTTCGTTAGAAAAAAGCCTTCATGAGGAGGTAATCCAGTCATTTTATGAAAAACAAGATGAGACCTTTGTTCAAGTAAGTGAAAAATCTTCTTTCAATAACTCAGCGGTAAATGATAATTTGGTTGCCATGTCATATGAAGATGATCAACAATGTTTTAAAATTTCAGAAGATCAGGGAATTGAGGATTTTCAGTCAGGTTTTTCATGTTTAGAAATGTTATTTCAAGAAGACAATACTTGATTGAGCAAAAGGAAACAAAAAGTCTTATCTCCTTTGTCTGAAGATGAGATAGATCGACTCTTGAAAGGTCAAGTTACAACCAAAGCTAATGCAGGTTTGCAGTGTGCACATGGTCAAGAAGGTGTTGGTGAAACTTCTTTTTCTTTTGAAAATGATGACAGTATTGACATTAGCCTTATAGATCAGAAAACACACAATATTTTATTTCATGAAAATGATAAGGCTATCATATTTGATAATCTTGAAGATTGTTTTCTCTTTAAGAATAACCTAGACCATGAAATTGAGGAATATGAGCCCGAGAGAGACAATATGCTAGAATTTCTCATGCTCGAGGAATTTACAGCTGACACTCAGATAGCAGAAGCTTATACCTCTTTATGTCTTCCTATCACTCGGCAATCAATTGTTCTTTCAGATCAGAATGAAGGGAGTACTTGTATTTTTGCTGCTGGATCTCAAGACAAGCTAGTGCTTCAGGATTTTCAAGATCCCTTCAGCATTCTTTTGCAAGCACTAGAGAAGATGAATGTTTCCTGGTTCGTTAGCATAAGCCTTGGTTTCAGTTCTTATTGTGAGTTGCCTACATGTACATCGTTTTGCCTGCTCGGAAAAAGTGAGAACAGAATTTCAGTATGTAGCCATCTACTGGCTTGGTTACATTGGAAGTCTCACTACACATGATTGTACATATTTCATCAGTAGGCAGGTGGTTGTCATCATGATTTGAACCCCGCATATCGATGGTCTGTTGCCATTTAAAAGCTTTGTAAGTACTTGTTCAGTTAAGTAAGTCTTGAGTCGTTTTTTTTTATAGTCAATTTCAAGATAGTTTCAAAGTCAGTTTGTACCGTCGTCATTCATTCAGCTTGGGGCCCGAAGTGAAGGCTATAAAACTGGAGGTTTGATTTTAGTTTTGGTTTGGTCTGTTAGAGTCCGGTCCTTAAGTCGATTTCAGTCTTGAAATTGAGTCATATTTGAGTCACATTTCAGTACTGAAATTGAGTCAAGAGTGTGGTTTTGGTTTGTTGAAGTTATTAACTCAATAACCCATTGGACGAAGGCACTACCTGCTTTCCTAGAGATTTGTAGTTCTTGGCACCTCCAAGGAGCTACCATCCCCATTGGATCCAATGTTAGTGTTGGTATCTTCATCCCTTCGTCAGAGATCAAATCCTCTTGTTGCATTGCATATTAGGTGTCCTGCTCAGTCAGCTGCATCCCATTAGGAGCATGGATCATCTGACGGTAGTGTCTAATTGTACATTTTCCCTCATGTACTTTACCTTCTGGCCCATTTCCATTCATCAAGATCATCTACAATCACCTTTTGTCTTCGAATTTGCAAAAGTATTTTTTAGGGTTTCAGTTTCATTAGGTCTAGGGTTTCATCAGAAAGGTCTCCAAAATGTCCAATAATAGTCAGTAGGCACATGAGGTGGTTAAATAAAGTTCCAGTGCTAATAAATTTCACTCAGAGATGTATTTTTCCTCAAAACTCTATTTTGAGGAAAAAACAGAGTATTTTAGGCTTTTATTGTATAAATTGATGTAATTTCAGTTCTTTCATATGTAAATCAGTTCAGTGGCAACCGTGGTCACCTTGCCAAGCCTCAGTAGCTCCATCCCTTGCAAGGCAAAGAAGAAACAAGTCATTCAGTTCATCAAAGGCACAAATAAAGTAAACTTCCCAAACAGAGAGTTGAAAAAGTAAGTCACATTGCAAACATTATAAAAGTGTGTTTTATGAAGGAAAAATCAAAAGCACTTGTATATAAATCCTTTTTTCCAATTCGAAAGCTCATTGGCATTCCAAGAAGGAAGGTTGGGCAAAGTGAAGGTTGTGTTGAGCAAAGGGAGCAAACTTGGAGAAAAAGTATGTAAAATTGTGGGCGTGGCGCATTGGGTGAGAGGTGTGGCGCATACAAGAGGTGCGGCGCATAGGGCTGCAATTTTCAGTGTTAGTTTGTACTGGCGTGGCGCACACAGGAGGCATGGTGTGTTGGGTTTGAGGCGCGGCACATAGAGCTGCCAAGCCTGATTCACTTAAAAACTCCCTCAAATTTCCAAAATCTCTCAACTCTTCTAGTGTGCAAGTAAGTCAAAATCTTTTCCTTGCTAGTGAAGGAGTTTTTCTTAAAGTTTATGGTGGTTTTGTAAAAGAAAATCCAAACCCTAATATCTTGCAATTTCTCAAAAGCCATTGCCTAGGGTTTTGTACTTGTCATTTTTCTGCCTTCTACCACTCCCTCACTTTTCACTCCTCCATTTATTTTCTCAACTTACCCACCCATTCCCTAACTCCCATATTCAGTCATCCCTATCCCCAATTCCCATTTTCCCAAATCCCTAGTCCTAACTATCCCAAACCCTAGTTAAAAATATCCAAAGCCGAATTATTGTCCCACGAGCTTCATATCACCATTCAGCTGAGTGTACCATCGTTCAGAGGGTTCCAATGGGTCATTTTACACCTTGTTCATACTTTAGTTGTGCCTAGGTAAGGTTCATTTCCCTCTCCTAGGGTTTTGAAGGTAATTTCTCTTGGATGGTCAAATCATCAACAAAATTTGTATCCTGATGTTCATACACCTTCCCCTATCCTTAATGTACCTTATTAAACACTTTCCATCACTGATATCCCTCAAATTCCTCATTTTCGCACAAACCCTAGTTTCTTGCTACAACTTGACAATTTTATGGGCTAGGCCTGTGTTTTGCCCTTTTGGACCCCTTCTCCTCAGTCAATATATTCAATTCCACTTTCCTCTACTTCCTAACATCCCTCCCTACTTCCAAGAATTTTCCTAAGAATTTAGAAGACCCTTATCCCCTTCATTTCGCTTCATTTCGACAAATCCCTTGTTCCACACATTGGGATAGGTTTTACTCCAATGATATTTCTGAGCAAGAAAAGATTAATTTGGCAAAAATGGTTTTTTTCCAAAATAGGCCAAGGAAGAGAAACCTCCTTCACTTTTTACACATGTGTCATGGTTTTAGAGAAATGTTAAAAATACAGTTGCCTCAGGAAATTTGATGCACCTTTGGAGTGACTTTGGGAAAATCAAGATTTATCCTAGCTTGGTTGGCCAAATGACTTGCTTGATGAGTCAAATGATAACTAGACACAAATATATTTCCAATGAGCTATCATGAACTCAATTTGGGATTGAGTAAGAGGTTCAAAAGTTGACTGCAACATCACTCTGTCTTTAGGCAACCTCATTTTGCATATTTTGACTAGTCTTGGGAGATTTGACTTTTGATAGGGAAAATGAACTCCAAATTGAAAAATTCAAGTTGGGTTGGAAAGTATACTCAATAATATTTCCAACGAGCTATTTTTCATCCAATTTGGACACTGAGAAGGTCTTCAAAAATGGTCTGAAAAAATGCGGTATGCATAGAAATTTTTAACACGGGTTTTTCTGCTCTATGCGTCGTGCCACTTGGCGCTTGCTTTTGATGGGAGCCTCCAAATGAATAAAATTAGCATTTTTGGATTTTTCATGGAAAAATATTCTTTCCTACCAATGGCCAAGAAATTTTGACCGGTTTTGAGCCCTAAAAAAGGTCAAAAACACTCAAAAAATGACTTCACTGCCCCTATTTTGACACACAGGAAGCAGTGTTGGGAGAACTGAATTTTGAAGGGGAAAATGGAGGCCAAATTGGAAAATTCCACTTGGGTTGGAAACTAGACAGGAAAAAATTTCCAACAAGCACACTTAGATTTAATTTGGACACCGGGAAGGCCTTCAAAAGTGGATCCAAACAGGCGCTACGCATAGAGAATCAGGCGCGGCGCATAGAGGAAATTTGGCCCAGTTTGACCAGGAATGCTCTGTTTTTCACCCAGCGTTTGCCAGTTTGACTTTTTTACATGCTTAGTGTCAAATTTTTGATGTAATTAAATGTACATGGATGGATCATGATGTAAATATGTCATATTTTCACTTATGGAGCTAGATTCATCTGTTAAAAAGTTGTTTGAAACTGAATGAATCAGTTCCCTTGTTTCTAGAGGCATGCTGTTCTGTTGCCTTATTTCTAGTTCTCAGTTTAGAATTAGTTGAAACAACTCCTAAACATGTGAGATCTACCCCTACAGGCTAGGATGAGCTATGTTTTGTCTATATCTTGTGATATTTTAGTCATTAGCATGGTTGGACTTTTGAGAAAGCCTTAAGCTTCATTGTACACTCATATCAACATTTTGGCTAAGGAATTGAGATCAGGATTTGCAGCACTCTTTGGGATCCATGTGGCAATTTGTCTTGGTACAATGCTTTCCTTTGTAATTGTGAATTTATTTATGTGATTGTATGCCATTATCTCTCTTATTTCTTCTCAGCTAAATCAAACAAGAGTGTAAGTAGAATCCATTGAAATTGTAGTGCTCTACTTGAGGTTTTCTTTAGTCTTTGATATTTTCAGCTATTTGGAGAGGATCCATGAGTTTTCTTGCCCTCTTCAGCTCCTCACCTATCTAATCCCTTCACCTCATTCGATTTGAAGTGCCAAGATATCAGAGAGGGCTTCTTGTCCGAGATTAACAAGAAGTGTACGAGAAGAGAGTTTGTGTAATAATACTCTCAGAGCCCTTTTAGGATGAGGAGCAGGATTAATCAAACTACTTAGATGTCTTCTAGTATACACTCTTGCAGAGGATAGATGAAGTGGAGTCGCCACCATAACAAAAGTATAACACAGAATAATCTGAAAGCAAGGAGCCAAGGACAAGGAACTTATCCTTGTAAGAGATGAAAGGATGAGAGGAAAGAAATGAGATGAATGTCGAATAAAACAAGGACAGAAAAAACTCTATCCCCAGTAACGACACCAAAAAATATTGACGCACAGAGTGTCTAGGCACCGCGACAACGCTCAAATCGGAGGTTGTCACTCTGATCCCCATTCTCTCCATTTAAGCTGTCTCCCTACATCAAGCTAAGGGGGGTGGACCCTACGGGATGAAGGAGAACTAGCTGGGAACCAACCGGCTCGGGAGACACAGTGAGGCAATCAAATACTTGATTAAGGCTTAGCGATGATTTAGATTCAATTTTAAATGATTAATACCAATGCCTTATGGAGTTAATGAAAACCAAGTAATTGATTAGCTATTGTTGCTAACGGAAAAATTAACGATTGCTTGAAAAATATTTGCAAAATATCTAACATGTGACGAGCATCAAATAATTCAAGCAAAACGATCAATTGAACAATGACTTAACAATGTTTCAACAATTAAATTTCTAAAGTTTAAATATTTGAAACAATCATGAAATTTAAATGCTTACTAATTTCAATCCTAGAAATAAAAGATTTATGCTTGGAGAGTCCAAATCTAGGAAAAATTCACCACTTTCAATAGTTAATCCTCAAATATTGAAATTTAAGCACATTTAACTATAGTAAAAAGGAAATGCTGATACCATAAAAATTTTCTTTCAAATTTTAACCTTAGCACAAGAATTTTTTTTAAATTTGACAACGAAATTTCTTTTAAATGTGCTAGGCATAAGAATTATTATTATTATTTTTTAAATCAAAATAAAATAAATCTAAATCAAAATAAAACAAATAAAACTCAAATCTAGAACAAATAAAAATCTAACTTTTGGATTTTTATTTTTTATTTTTTTAGGTAAATAAAATAAAAATCAAAATTGAAACTCTAAAATAAAACAAAACTAAATAAAGGTTATAAAACCTAACACATGAATATATACAAAACAAAATGAAATCAAATGCATAAGGAAAACTTAACACAAAAATCGAAGTGCTAACCATATATCACAAATATAACCCTAAAAGAAAATCGAATTCGTTTTGTTGTCGTTATGCAGGTTTATGGAGGGGCTTGACGGTGGCAGGAGAGAGAGGGAGGATAGAGCTTGGTTTGTGACTGCGTGGAAGACGTGGAATGAAGGTAACACGCAGGGATGGATAGCAGTAGATTCATTTTGTAGGTGTGCTGATGAGGGACGGAGCAAGGAGCCACGATGGAGGTGGAATGGTGTGATGCTGATTTGGTGAGTTGCTGACAAGAAGAGTTGGTGGGGTTCTATGGGAAAAAAAGCAGATTTGGAACTATAGCAAAGGGAGCCACAAGGGATACGTAGAGGAGGAGTGATGAGAATGAGGGAGGATCAGATGGAGCAGCGTGGTAAGGGTTTCGATGTCTTTGAGTTTTCTTGTGCAAGTAGATGTAGAGGAGCAACGATGAAAGGGAGTTGTGATTTCCTTGCAGATGGATGCTGGGCAGTGAAGAGTTTCATGAAGGATTTGGATATGCAGGTAGCAGAATGGAGGGATGCAGAGTTAGCATGTGAGGCTGCGATCTTGTGAGTTGATGAGTGTGAGAACAACGTATAAGGAATGGCAATGGTAGCATTGAAGGCTATGTGGAACTGGCAGCGGATGAACGAGACTACGTAGGCAGAAAGGAGAAACAATGAAGTTGAGGGTAGAAGGACGTGTTTAAAAAAAAAATTGAAAATTTTCAGTAAAATGAAACCCCAGCCAGCAGTAGACAGGTGGCCCAGGAAACCCTTAAAACTCTCCAGAAATCTTAATAAAAATTTTAAATTGTCCTGTTTCAGATTTTCCTGATGAAAACCCACAAAAATTTTCCAGATCTGAAATAAATACCCCTGCAAGAGCTGATTTTGAGGCCAGATCTTACCCTCCAGGGCCTAGATCTGGCTTCAAACAAGAATTCCCTTACAGATCTGCAACCTGTGATAACAAAAACAAAACACCCAGAAACAAAATATACAATGATGAAATTAAAAAAAACCCCAAAAACCTAGTTAAATAATTATAGTAATTACAAGTTGAAAGATCTAAGTAGCCAGATTTATCATTATGCCACACAAATTTTTTTAAAATTTTAAGTTTAAAGTGAGGTGCTTTAGAAAAAACCCTTCATGCATCAACAATGGAAGTTATAAAGACAAGCCTTGGATTCAATCAAGCTGGGTCCTTTAGAAAATGTTGATCGGGAGTTGGCTGGTCCAACTGAAAACTTCCTCGAATGCCCGATAATCTCAATATCAAAAATTCCCTGCACAACTCAATTTAAACATTAACATATAGAGAGAAAACGACAATAAAATTCAGATTTAATGGAGATACCTGCCATTATATTCATAATTTAAACTACCATTCAAACCCCAAAGATCAAACAAGATACATGTGCTTAAATCACTCTTCATAAAGCTATCATCAATGGCTGAAAGGAAATTTATGCATGAAAATAAAACATCTTATAGCATTTCCACGAAGAGTAACACCAGTATAAATTAACCCCAAAGTCTTTCTTTATTGCACATGAAAAACAATTACAAGAGAGCTTTCACTTAGCACATGACTCCAAGATTGAATGATCTCAACTGAAAATTGACCTCCTATTTAAAGACAAATCTTCCAACGGCTAGTTCGAGTGATCATTGTCAAAGTGATCTCGACCGTTGATGAGGATCAAAATTTCTTTTAATCTCATCCATCGATTTTTTTTTTTTTTTTAAATTATTGAGGAAATTCGAAATTATCAATTAAATGCATTTTAATTAATTCAAAAATTAAAATTTTGAATTAATTTCCTCAAAATTTTGATTTTGACTTAACCCTAGGGACCAAGGGCATAAAATGTTAGCAAAATAATCAATTAACCTTAGTCTCTGGACCTTTTAAAATTTAATTTTTAAAGGACCATCGAATTTAGCCTTTGTGTTATTGGGAAAACTAGTGTCTATTCAGAGCTGCTAGTCCCACTAAGGCTGGTAGCTACCTTAGAAACAAACACACTACAAACTACTTTCGTTTTCCTTTATGAGAAATAGATAAGAGAAGAATAAGGATACCAACCTCTGTCTTGCGCTTGGTTCCTTGCCCGATTCCTCTCTCTTCTGGTAGGTCTTTGCAACTTGCTTCCTTGTCTACCCAGCTTCAAAGAGTACATGTAGAATCAAAGCAGCATAACACTATCCAAGAACATAGATCTATTATCATAAACAATATAGGATCAGATGTACATTGACCACACAAATGCATAAATCATTAATCATACAAGAATGTGGAGGAAAACTTGAATAGCTTTATTGATAATCAAGAAAGAGCAAAGAGGATTACAACCGATTGTTCTGACCCAAGATCATCCTCTCAGCAAGAAAGCCCTTCTTCACCTCATGAAAAGCTTAGATCACCCAACACTATGATATTGCACCAAGAAACCAACAACACTTCCTTACAAGATACAAAATTCCAGCCTCCTGGATCTCTGGGATGAGGGATCCATATATAGATGTCTGCAAGGGAGGTGAGTTAGCTTTTGAGATTTGATTAGTGTCTTCTCTCTGATAGTTCTTGATTCCACTTGGAGATTGATGATCTCTTACTCATCCCTGGTCGAATTCAGAGAGGCAAGTGTCACAGGAGAAGTTTCTGGAAGATTCCATGCTCCTCCACCTTGCGGATTGACCCTGCCATTTGTCTCTTCTCGCCCATCGCACCCCATAGAAGGGATTTTTGACATGAATCACACCTACTGTGTGTATTCAGGTGGGATGCAATGCACTTTGCCTATGGAGTAGGTGAAATGGTCCAATTTTGACCAGTTCTGAGTAGTTTTTCATGGAGAACTTCTGGGAGATGCTGTAATCAGTTGACCTTGTTCTTTTAGGGGTTGGAACAACACCTTTAGGGACTTAGGAGCCCTTGTTTTATGGACATTTATGCTTGGGGTTGTAGTGCCCAAAAATTTCTATAACAGTTGCCCCCTAAAGCATGAGGTTGTTAATCTTTTGATGTCGGGTGAAATGCTTTATCACGAGGATCCAAAGTTTTTTCGAGTTGGAAGGCGACCTGTAATAAGATACAATACAATAAATTATCTTCATATTATTTTCGTGATCTAGCTGAGGCGGGCATTCCCATGCTCATCTTTATAAATTCATTTTCATGTACATAGGGCAGACAATCATCTGAGTGTAGACTGATGATTCTGGTAGAGCCATCATCCCTTATATTGGATGATTATCTGTGCAGCAATGATGTACATTTGATGTCTTTAGTTTCCTGAATATATATCGCAGCCCGGATGGATGAAACTAGATCTGGGGTCTTCAATCTCATTCGATCTTCACTCAAAGTACAAGTCGATCCATGTGAGAGATGTTCTGGAGTCGAACATGGAAAGACATCGCCTGATTACGAACCAATGATGTAAGCTGTTAACAGGCGCGAGAGGAATCACCGATAATGATAATGATCCTTAAGGTATTGCAGTACAATTCACATGGTGTGAATAAGGGACTTGGCATCAAACACCACGCAAAATCTTTTGGTCGAAGGCCATTGATGTAAACCTGTCGCCGGAAGTGAGAAACTTGCCATTGAGGCATGCAAGCTTCAAAGTACTGAAAGTGTTGTTCCTAGATCGACTTCTTGGATAATGAGCTGATGTCGACAAGAAGCGATCTGTCATAGGAGGGCCTTAGTGAATCCCACATCAATGATATAGAACGGAGCAAATGATTTTAATGGAGGTGAAAACGATCTGGTGATATACGGTTTAGGGTGGCGGTCATGAAAGAATGGAACAAAAATGTATTATAGTGGGTGAGACACCGGTGAATTCTCTGAGTGACTTCCCTTGAACATATCAGCGACACTGACATGATGGATTGGTAGAATTAACCCCAAATGTGGATGGTGTGAAGGAGCCATGGTGATGTGACCAGTGAATGGAACAACCCAACCCGAATCGGATGCAGAGTGAAAGTGTCATGTTCAAGAGCGACTTGCTACCAACAAAGTTTCTTCAAGTTTTCTTCCCAATTTTTCCCCAATCATTGCTGACCAATACCTCTTTAATTTTGTCAAGCTTGAGGAGGATAACATATGCTTGTTCTATAATTTGCCCTTCGGGCAAACCCATCGCTATGTTTTAACGAGCCTAGCGATAGTGAAACTCATTCTTGTCTGTTATGGACAAGTTTGTCGCTATTAGGTTTTAACGAGTTTAAAGACAAGGATAACTCGGTCCTTTTCAATTTTAGAGAGTTTGAAAAGGGACGTAAGGGAAACTCCAAAAAATCCTTTTTCGTCATCTAATCCCTTAAGTCCAAAAAAGTATAAAATAATACAAAAGGGATGAATTTTCGGTAATTTTAACGAGTCAAACAAAACAAGCGCTCGATCTTTTTGTGTAATAATCCCTCAGGTCCAAAAAGATTAAAATCTAAAGAAGGGATAGCACTTTTGGTCACTTTAACGAGCTGGAGAGGCCAATGGCTCGGCAATCTTTTCATATTTTACAAGTCAGTTGAAAAGAGCTTAAAGGAGACTCATTTTTTGAGGAACGAGTGATAGATTTGGGTAGCAGCTGATTCCAGGTAAGGTTTGGAATTTTCCAATCACGACAGTGTCACAAGGATGGCTAACAAGATCACTCTTTGCAGCTGCTCCTCAAAAGGGGTAAACAATCAAATGGAGGTGAATGATCGGCCAATACAGAGTGGGGGTGATGATGAGAACACGACCAAGGCTTCAAAGGCTGAAGTACTACATTCACGATGGTTATTTACTGGAAATTGGTTCATTTTTTAATGAGCTTAAACGCTGGGGGAAACACTTGCTCATTGCTTATGTTTATTTTTTAACGAGCTTGAATTCCGCGTTAAAACTGCTCGATCCAGTTGTATAATAAGGAGGTCTCATCTAAAAACGACATTATTTCAAAGCTTTTCCCCGCATCCTTTCTTTATGCAAGTTAGGAAACGACCAATCCTACGAGTTTAAAGGGTTAGAGGGAATATAAATTTAAAAAATAAATGGTCGCTCTCCGCTTGCATGCCAAAAGGTTTGCATGCCCCCAGGTATAGTGAAATAGAGTTTTGAGGTTACCCCTCAATTTGCAGACAAAACATTTGTTTTATCAGGAAATGCCTACCTTTTTAGGTTACCCCTCAATTTGCAGACAAAACATTTGTTTTATCGGGAAAGGCCTACCATTTTCAGGTTACCAAAGATTGTTCTATCTGTACCACAAACAAAACACTTCTTCGGTGATGTCTATTGAAATAGAAAAAGGTGAGTGGTGCAGACGCCTCCACTCACATAACTTTGACGAGGGAATCTTATTCTACCCTAATCCCCTTTTCCTAAACAGACGGGTGTGTCAGACTAGTCAGATATCCTTCGTGGAAACCTACCCTATACCTGAAGTTTTCCTGTCGAAACAGGCCATGGTGCATGCCCCCTGGGTTTCAGTTATGCCCTCCGAATCACTCGTGCTCATCAGGAGGACAAACTACGGATTGATGAGACATTCCTTGTGTGAAAAGACCATTCAGGGATGGTATATGACTATTTGCTATTGGTGAACCGGGGAATGAAAGCTGGTCTACGAGCTTGACCACTCTTCCTTCATGCGGAAAACACATTACTCTAAAGAGTGAGGAGACAATGGCTCCCATGCAATAAATATAGTTTCATCCAAGGAGTAGATTATAATCCAGGGGTCCTTGGACTACCATTACATTCATGTGAACGGTTTTCCCTCTCAATGTTATCGGCACATCGGGAAGGATCCCTAACGATCAACCGGTTCCTTTGTAAAAGCCTGTTAGATTTCTCATATCAGGCAAAAGCGATGGCGAACCAAGTGCTTTCCAAGTAGTTGAGGAAAGGATACTCACAGAAGCCCCTTCATCTATGATGGTACCGGCCATGACCATTCTATATATTTGAGTAATGATTCGAAATGGTACAGTAGCCGGTAAACAGGGTCTGCCTAGTAGATTCCAGTCGAAGGAAACAACTAGGTTGCTTGGAGGTGGGACCGAATAGACGGCCGGATATGACTCTGACGAACTTCCTTCCTATGGTAAAGGAACGGGTAGACTGCCCCCATGTTCGTCAGAGTCTGTGCTCACGAGGAGAATTTGAACGGTGTCATTCTTGTTCTCTTCGGTGACTGTTTCATCTAAATATGGACCTTCTGAAGGCAAGACCGGGTCAACTGCCGCCTTGACCTTTTGACTTTCATCTGGTGTGGATTCAGATGGTTTATCTTCAATGATAGATGCTTTGGCCGACCACAAGGGCGTGTTAGCCAGATTTTCAACTAGTGACGGACTCGGCAAGAGTTTCTTGTATCCAGGAGGAAGCCGTAACGGTGAAACCGGACGATCGTCCAAAACTCTTTTAGCTTCGTCTAAGAAGGGACAACGGTGGACGGCGTGATCGCCTTCACACAATTTACAAGGAAATTTATATTTTCCTTTTTGTCCAGGGGCTTCACTTTCACTAGTTGACGGTGTATGCTCAACATGATCGTCAAAGGTTGATGACACTGGATTGTGCAAACGAGGAGACCAGTCCCTTAAGATCTGAGGGATGCAAGGACAATCTCGATGATAGTGGTCTCCTTTGCAAATGACACATGGAGATTTAGGCCTGGTCGGTGCAGTGTGTGGATTTTTGCTAGATGATGCTTGGTTGCCCCTTTTCGCCTTTGGCTCCTTCTTCTTCTTCTCTTTCTTCTTCTTCTCCTTCTTATTCTCAGTTACTTGATTTTGGGCTTTACCAGCTTCATCAAGTGAAGAGGAAGGAGGAGAGGAAGAATTGGACGAAGTAGAGGGTTGGGGGGTAACTCTAATATCGTTTAGTTGCTGACTTGATTGTTCAGGAATTACGGTATTCTGAACTACAGAAGTTGAGTAGAGCCATATGAGCAAGTCGATTGTCAATCTTGGAAGAGACAATGTGGCCATATGGGGTGCACCAACATCTCCCCAAGAGGAGAAGGGACTAGGATTTCCTCCAAGGGGAACTCCTTGGTTGGTGGACTCCATTTTTCTCAACTTAAGATCAATGTAGGAAAGGTGATGATTATTCCGTTTAAAATAAATTTTAGACGCTTTGACACAACTTGTTTTTTCAATTTTTAAGAGTCGAGAAAAAACAAAAGATGACTCTAGTTGCCTTCGATTTTTAATGAGCCTGAAGTGACAAGTGCTCAGATGGACCTTTTCCGTTAAGGAGTCTGAAAAGGAATGAAAGGGACTGCTGTGGAAATCTATACAGAGGGATTACCAAACGAATCGCAAAACTGCAGAATACTTTTTACGGTACGGCAGTCAATCTTCCTGAATGCTGTGTTCAGTGCATTACGATCGATAGGGCGACATACACGACTTCCTATGGATAAAGGATTAAGCCTATTTTGGTCTTCCAAAATATACTCGACAATACGTGGGAGCACAAGTCCGTACTGGAACTTATCGTCTCAAAGTGGAGGAATCACCCAACCAACAGTGAGAACAATAGTTACCAGGCTTTACGACGTTGGAATACGTCTCTAGCCTAGACTTCTAGATGTTGTGCGTTAGGTTCCAAAGCGTTTTTAGATTCATTAAATTTATTTTATGGTTGATCTTGCTTAAGAAATTTGCCTTTCAGGTTCACCATGTGATGTAGATGTACAATTCCTAAAATGCAATCTAAGATGATAAACAATCGTTTAATCTTCTTTCTGCAATGAAAATCCTAGCTACTAAGGAAAGAGAGATGGTGTTCTTTCAACAAAGAGCATAGAGCACACACTATATGCACTGTCCTAAATCAAGCCAACAAACAGTCTAAATGAAAATGCACATGCATGTATTTTTTTTCAGCCTTCTTAATGTGTGAATGATAAAAAGAAAGCTAAGCGCCAATCTGAATTATTTTCCAAAGCGACAATTACAAACAAGTTTCTTTTCAAAACAAAATGAGGACAATGACGACACTTTGTTATTTGGAATTGAAAACTTGCTTTCGACACTTGGAAAACTACTAACTCAAATCAAATACAAGAGTAACAGTGTAATCGACTATCAAGAACAATCAAATTCTCTTCTATGACTGAAAACGCCACTTGCGACACTTTCAAATCAAGAAACGACGGTACAATTACGCTACTTATTTGTAAAGGAGAACTGAAAATGACTCAAAAATACATAAAAACATTTACAGTTCTTTGCACAATGGAGGCGGAATAATAGCAAGGAAAGGGGTTTCAAACAGAGGTGTACTGACTACAGGCAGGAAAACTCCTGAATAGAGCTAAAAAGAGTGAACACAGAAACCAAAATTTAGGAACAAGGCCTTGTCTGATCAACGCACCTCTAACACAGTGAAACTGAAATGCAATGCACCTACTACACTCAGGAAGTGCGATGCATTTGAAGTTCACATAACAGACAGTGCACTGGACCAGGGACGAGACTTTGATTGGGTTCCGGGTCACAGTTTGTAGTTTAGTTCAGGGATTTAGGCCGAGCAAGTGGTAATCAGTAAATCAATCACAGGGATAGATCTAAGGAGGTTACTAGAGCCACCACGAGGGCAATTAGAAAGCTTGTAAATTAATCGTTTAATTCATAAACAAAACCCGGAGATTGACTGAAGCAGCATTGATCTACTTTGCACTTGCATAGCAAATGCAGTTTGAAGGCTAGCTGGCTTGACTTCAGACTCCGTCTGTAAGTTTATAAAGTAAACAAATGTAGATGAAAAAACAATCTACTCGCTCCCCAGTGGAGTCGCCATTTTGTTATCGGTAAAACTAGTGTCTATGCAGAGCTGCTAGTCCCACTAAGGCTGGTAGCTACCTTAGAAACAAGCACACTACAAACTACTATGATTTTCCTTTATGAGAAATAGATAAGAGAAGAATAAGGAGACCAACCGCTGTCTTGCGCTTGGTTCCTTTCTCGATTCCTTTCTCTTCTGGTAGGTCTTTGCCACTTGCTTTCTTGTCTACCCAG
The DNA here is from genome assembly GCA_031772625.1 of Pinus tabuliformis. Classification (NCBI taxonomy): domain Eukaryota; kingdom Viridiplantae; phylum Streptophyta; class Pinopsida; order Pinales; family Pinaceae; genus Pinus; species Pinus tabuliformis. The sequence goes on from CM062818.1 coordinate 1,062,869,770, forward strand.
CTTCAAAGAGTACCTGTAGAATCAAAGCAGCATAACACTATCCAAGAAAATAGATCTATTATCATAAACAATATAGGATCAGATGTACATTGACCACACAAATGCATAAATCATTAATCATACAAGAATGTGGAGGAAAACTTGAATAGCTTTATTGATAATCAAGAAAGAGCAAAGAGGATTACAATCGATTGTTCTGACCCAACATCATCCTCTCAGCAAGAAAGCCCTTCTTCACCTCATGAAAAGCTTAGATCACCCAACACTATGATATTGCACCAAGAAACCAACAACACTTCCTTACAAGATACAAAATTCCAGCCTCCTGGATCTCTGGGATGAGGGATCCATATATAGATGTCTGCAAGGGAGGTGAGTCAACTTTTGAGATTTGATTAGTGTCTTCTCTCTGATAGTTCTTGATTCCACTTGGAGATTGATGATCTCTTACTCATCCCTGGTCGAATTCAGAGAGGCAAGTGTCACAGGAGAAGTTTTTGGAAGATTCCATGCTCCTCCACCTTGCGGATTGACCCTCCCATTTGTCTCTTCTCACCCATCACACCCCATAGAAGGGATTTTTGACATGCATCGCACCTACTGTGTGTATTCAGGTGGGATGCAAAGCACTTTGCCTATGGAGCAGGTGAAATGGTCCAGTTTTGACCAGTTCTGAGTAGTTTTTCATGGAGAACTTCTGGGAGATGCTGTAATCAGTTGACCTTGTTCTTTTAGGGGTTGGAACAACACCTTTAGGGACTTAGGAGCCCTTGGTTTATGGACATTTATGCTTGGGGTTGCAGTGCCCAAAAATGTGTATAACACTTTGGAAAATTTAAAATTACCTAGGACCTAGGACTTATGAGGGGATAAATTAGTTTTCTAACCCTCAAGACATTTTACATCATGATTTTTACATTTTTACATCTCAAGGGGAAAAACCGATTAGATATAGACTCTCATAGACTACTTAGTTCTGCGACACAAACATAATCTAGCAGATCAAGCAATTTGTAATAAAATAACCTAACCAAATAGTCAAGATTATTCCCAAATCACTTTTACATAGACTCGATCTAACACACTAGGACTCCCCCAGCATTCTAATGACAAAATCCATTGCAGCTTTGGGGTAACGCTGAAGGAAAACTCTGCCGATCATGGATCGATGAGACAAAAAACCTTCCGGAACGTAGATCATCACCAAAAAATTAGGTTTACCTAGGAAATTACATATATGACACGGATCTGCTGAGATTATTTACAAATTTACACATGCAGAAAGGGTTTACAATATAACATGATTAGGCTGATGATGATAGTCGAACGACATGGACATGTCGATCAAGCGCTACCCTTTTGCAAAAAAAGGGGGTTTACTACTATGGGTTGTTGACACGTAGTGGTCAACAAGCCTTATACGGAAAATCACATAGGAAGGAGTCCAAAGGGTGGACTTAAGGGGGCCTTTAGAATCCCCAATCAGTGATCTCCGATTAATCAAATATCGGGGGCATGCTAGTTGTGATATCGGGCCTTTGGAATGAGCGATATGTGATTTCCGATATCAGCGATCAGAACTATCAACCGATCGGCATCGGCGGATGCCAAAGGCGGAACCCCAAGCCGCAGCGATTGCAATAGTGATCAGCGATGAGCAATCTCCACCGTCGGATTGGGACAGATCAATGGTCTAGATCTAATCGACATATCGGTGATCAGTGGATCGGCTGATCGGAGATCCCCCAATATACAAGGCCAATGACCTCAGCGATATGCGATTGCAATATAGCACGGACCCGATGGGTTTATGGACCCGATTTAATATATTGAAGTCTTTATCAGATTTTTCATAGTTTTCTGTGTATTTTGTGTTCCGCGTGTATTTGTTTGATTAAACATAAAAAAGGCCAGTTTTGGGGTTTTGTTGCACCAACAAACATTCGAAGCAAACGACTTCTATTCCTAAACAATAGACCTCTATTATAAACAAAAATGACCCCACATTTTAAGTGGCCTTGTACCAAACGTGTTATAAAACACGATGGATACAGAGAGCCGAGGGAAAGAGAGAGAGCCTGCGCTGAGTGCCAGAGACCTCAATGAGGAGGCTGTGCCTGATGGAGAGCCACAGCATGAGAGGACCAGATAGGCAGAGGTAGCTAGACGGTGCTGCGTTTACTCAAAGAAGCTAGAAAGCAGAAAGCTTGAAAGCTAGAGCACCGCAGAGCCTAAGTGCCACAGAGCGTGATCGAGGCAGCGCGAGAAGGTAGCCAAAGAACCAGAAGGTCTGCAGAGCCGTAGAGTTGCAGTGACATAGCTAGAGCGTTGCGAAACCAGATAGCCAGAGAGCTACAGAGATCGAGGATTCCATAACAATCTTCCTCTTCAAATCGACGCTGTGAGATCGATGTTTTAATTCTTTGACAACAACTGTTTCAGATGCCTGGATTGTGAAAGCCAGAAAACAATCGATGCATGGGGAGCTAAAGTCCAGATTGGTATCGGGCTGTGCTTGCGCATCGATAATGTGAACAACGCATTCACATTGGATGGTTTTGCTAAGGATACGAATATCCAACTTCAGATGGCTTTGTTACGAGGTATATGATGTTTTTCATATATTTCTTCTTTATACATTATGCTATGAACATCCACTTCTTCAAATGGCTCGTTGTGTGAGGTATATGATTATTGTTTATATACTTCTTCTTATTCCATTATGCTGCATAGATCCTTGATTGGCATTGAGGTAGGATCTTATTTATTCCATATTGTCATGATTCCTTGCTGATTTGTTGCGGAATCTTCTATATGATGTACTGGCTTCCATAACTCATCATGTTATGTTTTGAGATCCCTTGTTGTATGTTGCTGAGATGCTCTTTTTTAATACATGTCATCATGCATGTGTTTTGTTTTGACATCCCTTCTGTGCCATGTTGGTGGGATGCTCACTATGCATGTTTTGTATCATACTGATAGGAGTCTGTTGTTTGAGAGTTCTAGTTGTGGAACATCTCTTAGAGCCACTCCTGTGTGAGAGCATTTTTCCTTGTATGATCATGACATCATATATTGTGTACATCAACTTTATTGATAGCACTTAACGCAGTGGCCTACACCATCTTGACAGCGGGGCCTGGAGACGTAGTCTCTCCTGGACGAACTCCGTTATCAACGCTTATGTTTTCATGTGTTGACAATTTTTTACATGCAGATGTATTCATTAATGTTCTTTTAAAATGCAATTTTAAAACATCATGAAAGTAAAAGGTCTTGGAAGGGTCCTTCTTCACACCCGGTCCTGGATCACAAAGACACTTGAAAGTGTTCATCCTGATGAGGTTGGAAAGGCAGGAATTAAAAATTCAACCTGCAAAATGGAGGTGATGTAGATGACCCTGATTCACCTGTTTATATGGATGTTTCTTATGATTGTGAATTGAATTTTTCTATAGATTTTGAACCAACTTCCTTCAAAGAAGTTGCTTCTCATGATGAATGGAAAGAAGCAATGCAAAAGGAGTATGACGCTGTGATAAAGAATGGCACTTGGAAGCTGGTTGATCCTCCATTGGGAACCAAACCAATTGGTTGCAAGTGGGTCTACAAGAACAAGTATAAAGCTGATGGCTCACTTGACAAGCACAAAGTTAGGCTTGTGGAAAAAGGTTTTGCACAGAAGCAAGGGGTAAATTATGAGGAGCCATTTTCCCCCACATCAAAATGGGCTACCATCCGAACACTCTTTTCCCTAACAGCTTAGAATGTTTGGAAAGTCCATAAAATGGATGTAAAACTGCATTCTTGAATGGAGATCTAAAAGGGAATGTTTTTATGTCCCAACCTAAAGGATTTGTTGTGAAAGGACATGAACATAAAGTATGCAAATTTGTGAAATCCTTGTATGGCCTCAAACAAGCACCGCGAGCCTGGTATGAAAAACTAACTAAGCATATTTTGAAACTCAATTTCAAACATTATGATCTTGATGATGCAACTTTGTATGTCAAGAAAGTTGGAAAAAGAGTTGTATATATTGTGATATATGTAGATGATATTTTGATGACAGGGAACAATGAGAGCTACGTTGCATCCGTAAAGAAGGAATTGAGGAAATGTTTTGAAATGACTGATTTGGGATATGTTCATTACTATCTTGGTATTGAACTAACTCAACATCCGAAGTCCATATTCCTTTCTCAAAAGAAGTACATTGGAGATCTGTTGAATAGGTTTGGCATGGCTAGATGCAATCCTCTGACTACTCTAATGGAACAAAACCTAAAGCTCACATCCATTGGAGGAAAATAATTTGAGGATGCAACAAAGTATAAACAGCTTGTAGGAAGTCTCAACTACCTTACTACTACCAGACTAGACATTTCGTTTGCTATTGGAATCCTCTCCAGGTTTATGCAAAAGCCTTGTGAGGTACATTGGTCTGCTGCAAAAAGAGTTCTAAAGTACTTGAAGGGAACTCAAGACTTTGGACTCAAGTATACACAGGTGGGCGACTTAAGCTTGATTGGATACTCTGATTCAGACTTCGATGGAGACAAAGGTATTGTGGTATCTACTTCTGGTTATGCTATGAGTCTTGGATCAGGAGCTGTCTCCTGGAGATCACACAAACAATCAGTTCCAACAGATTCCACAACAGAGGTAGAATATGTGGTAGCAACCGAGGCAACAAAAGAAATTGTGTGGCTTAGGAAAATTCTGGAAGATTTGTAGGTAAAACAAGCACATTCGACTCCACTCATGATTGACAATACCGTAGCAAGAAGTTTGGCCAAGAACCCAAAGTTCCATGATCGAACGAAGAACATCAATACAAAATATCATCTGATTCGACATCATGTTGTGGCCAAAACAATCCATCTTCGCCATTGTTCCACTAATGAGAAGATTACAGACATCTTCACCAAAGCGCTTGGAAGAGAAAATCTTGAAATATTCAGAATGATGCTTGGACTCACCAACATCCCTTCAGATTAAGGGGGGGAATGTTGACACCTAATCATACGGATTGGCTGAACAACTGTAAATAGTGTAAATAAATAATAGAGAAAATGGAGAGTCATCAGGAGATGAAACTCAACAATCACTCCCTAAAGTATATAATAATGAACAACCTAAATGAATAAGATAATCTCATTTGAGGAGTTACCTCATGTATAAATTCTCACTTTATATTAACTTGATTATGCAATGTAACTAAAGCAAAATACTTAATCTACTTCTACAATCAAACTTGCAGAAGTTGAATCAATTTGAGCAAGATCAAGCAGAACACATATAATAGAGAAGAGAATCAATACACATGAAACACAAAAGATACTCAGGGGAAAGCCTCAACTAAAAACCCCACTATCTGTATTATCATACAAGTGGAAATATCTCAGGTTTACACACAGCTTTAGCTCTCACAGCTATCCAGCTCTCAGTACAATCCCTCACACTGCTCATAGACATAATATACAACTCATATGCCTTCTCCTATGCTCTTCAAGCCTCCTATTTCCTTGTGCTATTTTCCCTGGGTGTTCCAGTTGTAACCTTGTGTGACACTGATCTCACACACTGCTCCAACACACTGTAAAACTGCTCAAATCTCAAGGAATGAATTCCTTCTGCATGCAAGAGATTTTCTTATAGGAAAATTCTTGAAACTCATAGTACACTGTCCCTGTCTTTAATCTCAACTAGGTCTTTGTCTGAACTGACATGCATGAGTTATTTATGAGAGAATATTCAGTTATCTAGAGTACACTAGTTTCATGCATGCATGCATTAAAACTCACAATTAGTTCCTCAAACTGTTTGTAACTAATTTAACTCGACTTAACTCAGTTAACTGAGCTAAATAATTACAACTCAAATACAACTCATCCTTATCTCCTTAATTAAGGGATAATTGTTGTATGACTTCACAAAGAATTCTAGCTTGAACTCTAATCAATTAACTGAAGATGAATTAATTAATTATTTTCCAAGCAGCTGGTGAGACTAAATTCGAATTTTAATTCTCAATTTTAATTCAAGGACAAATTAAAATTGGAATATTCTTGTTACCACATTTCAAGACTCCCTCTCAACAAGAAAGGGATTATCTGTCACCCCGATCTTGTCTCTATGGAACTCGAATTTACACTTTGACAATGCCTTAGTCAAAATGTCAACAACTTGCTCCTTGGTCTAAATATACTACAACAACATGATCCTCCTCACCACACAGTCTCTGAGATGATGATACCGAATGTCGATGTGCTTGGACCTATCATGAAATACTGGATTCTTAGAGAGTTTGATACAACTCTGATTATCACAATAGATCACAGTTGGATCCATCCTCTAATCAAACAAACCAACTAGAATTTCCGCATCCAAATGGCCTCACATGCTGCCTGACCTGCAACCATGTATTCAGCCTTTGCTGAGCTAAGTGCAACTGACCTCTATTTCCTGCTATACCAAGAAACTGCAGCTGACCGAAGGTTGAAAATTCCTCCTGATGTGCTCTTTCAATTTGATGGACTCCCTGCCCAATCTGCATCTGTGAAGCCTTGTAGCTTCACTCCCTCTGTCTATCTGTACCATAATCCATACTGAGATGTGCCTCTGAGGTATCTCAAAACATGCTTAGCTACCTTCCAAAACATCTTGGTAGGCTGAACCATAGCTTGACTCAGTTGGTTCACTGCATAGCACAAATCTGGTCGTGTGTTCACTAAGTACATCAGTGAACCCACAAGCTGTCGATACACAGTAGCTTCTACTACTTCTCCTGAAGTAGCATCCTCCTTCCTCCAGTTACCTGCTAGAGGAGTTTGCATGGGCTTGCACTTCTCCATGTGGAATCTCTTGAGTATATCATTGGCATACTTGCCTTGAGACACAAGCAACTCCCCATCCTTCTGCCACACCTCCATGCCAAGGAAGTAGTACATGAGACTCGTGTCTTTCATCTCGAATTCTCTTGCAAGGTCCTCCTTGCAAGACATGATCAACTAATCATCACCTATCAATAGGAGATCATCAACATAAATAATAATGATCAACTGCTTACCTTTTACCATGATGTGGTACAAGTTTGCATTTGCTTCACTCTTTGTGAAGCCCAACCCAATGAAGTAGTTGTCGATCCTCGTGTACCAAGCACGAGGTGCTTGCTTTAGCCCATACAAAGCTCTCGAGTCGGCACACATGCGACTCATGATTGAAGGTCTCAAAACCTCCTGGTTGCTCTATGTACACCTCTTCCTCAATATTGCCATTGAGGAAAGCAGTCTTCACATCCATCTGATGGATATTCCAACCCATCTGTGCTGATAGTGCCAACATCGATCTGATAGATGAGTACCTTCCTATAGGAGAAGAATTCTCATCATAGTTGATCTCCTCTACCTGTGAGAAACCATGGGTAACAAATCTTACCTTATGTTTCTCCACGCTACCACCAGCAGCTTACTTTACCTTGTAAAGCCAACAGGAACTCACAATTGACTTGTTCTCTGGCCTTGGAACCACATTCCAGACACTGTTTCGAACAATGGAGTCATACTCCTCCACCATAGCATCAACCCAAATCGGCTGCTGCACTGCTTCCTCAAGGGAAGATGGCTTGGTCTCAACACATTCCCCAATAAGGGCCATGTATCTAGTGTACCTCTCAGGTGACCTCCTCTATCTGCACTGAGAAGATGGTTCTCCCACATTCTCTCTTGCATCTAACAATAATCTATCAGCTTCTCTTGTGCGCTTCTGTCCCTCTCTGGAAGACTCTACTTGAGTGGATGTCCCCGCTCTTGGAATCTCTGCATGTGGCTGCTCCGCATCAATTTGAGGCTCCTCCTCCTTAGGAACCAAAATTTCCTCCACAGCCTGTAGTTGGAGCTCCCTCTCAAGGGAAACTCACATGGCCTTCTGCTCATCAAACTTGAGATCTTTGTGAACCACTGTCCTTCGACTGGTAGGCAAGTACACCCGATAGTTGTGGGGTGTATCAATGTACCCACAAGTATCCCCAACTTAGCTGTTGGCTCAAGATTCTTCCAGGCATCCTTGGTCACGTGGAAATATACCGATGAGCCAAAGATCCTGAAGTGACCCACATCTGGTATCTTCCCGAAGAAAGCTTCCTCTGGTGTCTTCATCCCAAGTATGCGATGCGGGCTTATGTTATGCAAATAGATCGCTGTGTTGCATGCCTCAGCCCACAAATGAAGTGGTAGGCCTTGGTCATGCAGCATCGCCTAAGATGCCCCCACAATCGTTTTGTTCTTCGTCTCGACCACCCCATTCTGCTATGGGTTATGAGGTGCCATCAACTCCCGTTTAATTCCTTCCATTACATAGAAGTCCTTGAACTCTTGAGAGACATACTCTCCACCATTGTCACTTCTTAAGGCCATGATCTTCTTCCCAAACTCTTTCTCAACCAAATATTTGAACTCAAAAAACTTTGAGAAGGTTTGGTCCTTCTTCTGGATGAAATAAATCTAGCATTTACGAGAAAAATCATCAATGAAAATCACATAATACATGTGTTTCATGGTGGATGCTGTCAAGAATGGTCCACACACATCAGTATGGACTCGCTCTAATATTGATTCAGCTTGACTGTCTTGATCATGAAAGAAAGACTTGGCGTACTTTCCCAAGGTATAACCTTTTCATGTGTCCACTTGCTCAAGTTTACCTTTGGGAAGTCCGATAGAGATTTGCTGCATTATCTTGAAGGCCCCATGATGCAAGTGGCCCAATCGCCTATGCCATAACTCACTAATGTCTTGGATTTGCACCAATTCTGCTTTTGAACTCAATGCAACACAGTCATCTATGTATATCTTATAGAGTTTCTTCACTCGAATCCCAATCCTCTTGGTCTGACCCGTGGCTATGTGTCTCAGGAATGCCTTTCCTTTACTGAAGACAACATCGTGGCCTTTGTCTTCCAACATCACAATTAATACCAAGTTCTTCTTCAGTCTAGGCACATACTTCACATCAGTCAAGGTGAGAGGAGCTCCATTCTCCCTCTAAAGAGCGACCATGCCTTATCCTGAAACACAATACTTCCCATCATCACCCATCTCTATGCTCATCTTGAGGTCTTTCTCGTCCAAGGTACTAAATAAAATTTTATCGTTGGTCATGTGGAATGAGGCACCACTGTCCAGATACCAAGCAAAACCCACCATCGATGAAACCATGCATGCTATGAGGGTAAAATGAAATTCGAACTGAGAGGCTAATGCCTCACCTTCTGATCCTTTCAAGGATCCCTTCTTGGATTTATTCAATGGACAATTAGTTGCATAATGGCCCACCTCATGACAATTAAAGCATCTCACTTTAGATTTGTCAATCTTCTTCCCTCCATGAGAAGAACTCGATTTGGAATGGAAAGCCTTCCCTTTCCCTTTTCTTACATTACTTGCTAAGTCCAGATTTTCTTCATCATCATGCTTAGATGAATAACCATCTCTTGTGCTCCTCCTGATCTCCTCCTACATCATATCCGACCACAGTCATTCCCAATCCAACAGTTTATCTCTTCCATTCACAGAGTCCTGGTAGCTATTCTAGCTCTTTAGAAGACCGAGGAGAGCAAGACTCACCATATCATCATCAGCTGTCGTTATTCCCACACTACCAATCTCATCTCTGCAGGTGGTGAGCTTGTTCCAATATGTAGAAATAGAATCACCCTTTTCCATATTGATTTTCCGAAGCTTATCCTTGAGCGCCAGTGTCCTCTGGTCACTATTGTTCTGATATAGGTCCTTCAATGTCCTCCACATTGAAAATGGAGTCTCCTTCACATGGAGACTCAAGACAATATGGTATCGAACTCCCTTCAGAAGAATCCTTCTTGCATTCGCCACACACTTCTTCCATTAAGCCAATTCTTGTGCATTAATTGCAGCTGGCTTGGGGATTTCTTGATCAATGAAATCCTTCAAATCATTGTCTTCTAATATTGCTTCCATGCTATCCTTCCATGCTATGTAATTTGAGCTGCCATCCAGAGCATACTCAAGTCTCAAGCCATTGAATGCCATTGGTGAACTTTGAGGTGTGATAAGAATTTTATTTTGCACCTGCAACCAAGAAATTCAAACATCGAATAATCCTTCTCAGTATATTGTTCACAGCTCTGATCACCTTTGCTCTGATACCATTTAGAAATGATCATTGTAGATTAACATGATTATGCAATATAACTAAAGCAAAATAATTAATCTACTTCTACAATCAAACTTGCGGAAGCTGAATCAATTTGAGCAAAATCAAGAAGAACACATATAAAAAAGAAGAAGAATCAATACACATGAAACACAGAAGATACTTAGGGTAAAGCCTTAGCTAAAAACCCCTCTATATGTATTATCATACAAGTGGAAATATCTCAGGATTACACACAGATTTAGCTCTCACAGTTATATAGCTCTCAGTACAATCCCTCACACTGCTCATAGACAGAATAGACAACTCATATGCCTTCTCCTATGTCCTTCAAGCCTCCTATTTCCTTGCACTGTTTTCCCTGGGTGTTCCAGCTGTAACCTTGTGTGACATTGATCTCACGCACTGCTCCAACACACTGTAAAACTGCTCAAATATCAAGGAATGAATTCCTTCTGCATGCAAGAGATTTTCTTATAGGAAAATTCTTGAGACTGATAGTACACTGTCCCTGTCTTTAATCTCAACTGGGTCTTTGTCTGAACTGACATGCATGAGTTATTTATGAGAGAATATTCAGTTATTTGGAGTACACTAGTTTCATGCATGCATGCATTAATTGACTGAACTCACAATTAGTTCCTAAAACTGTTTGGAACTAATTTAACTGGACTTAACTCAGTTAACTTAGCTAACTAATTACAACTCAAATACAACTCATCCTTATCTCCTTAATTAAGGGATAACTTCCTTAATTTAAGGGATAACTGTTGCATGACTTCATAAAGACTTCTAGCTTGAATTTCTCCAACTAATTAACTGAAGATGAATTAATTAATTATTTTCCCAGTAGCTGGTGAGACTAAATTCGAATTCCAATTCTCAATTTTAATTCAAGGACAAATTAAATTTGGATATTATTGTTGCCACATTTCAACACCTCCTGGCCTAACATGTAGGCTTATATCCCCTCTTGAAAATATTATTACTTGAGTTGTGTATAAATACACAACTCAAATTTCATTTGATAAATATCTTTACAATCACTAAACTAAGGCTTTCTAATACAAGTGTGTTTAAGTGTGTGAGAACTACATATTTGGAATTCTCTTGTGGTCAACAATTTTTCTCTTTAACTTTTGTTTTTTCATCTCATGTACAATGTACTCACGCTTGAGTATCTTTCTCTCTAGGGAATTTTTGGTTCAACCCTGGTACACTTCTTTAATACGAGGTTTTATGTTTTTATTTCATGTTTTTGGGCTTATTTTTTGGATCTATTCAAACCCTCTTTTTATTTTTGATCTCAACATGTTATTGTGGATATATATGTATGTGTGTGTGTGTATTCTGATCCATTCCACTATAATTCAAGAGGATGCCACATTGGTCATTGTTGCTCATGGAAAATAGACTAGCCACATGAATAATATGAAGAAGACTCTAGGAGGGTGAAAGTTGTAACTCTTGTTGAGAGTTAATGAGTGAAACTTAACCCCTAGTTGGTGATTAGGTTGTGTTATAACTGGGGCAGGAAAAGCGGGATAAATGACAAGAGGAAATAGAGCTTAATGAGATTTCCTTTACTATCAAACATATTCACATTAAAAATAAAAAATAAACAATGAAAAATGCAATTGGGGCATGTGGGGATGGGTGTTTTCCAATGAGGTGCATCTCCGAAAGGGTATTCTTGTAATAAAATTCAACCCCATTGAAAAAAGTAAAGGGTTATTAGTTACATGGGGGATAAATGGATGCAAGACAATTTTCCAACAAAATAGAGCTATACAAAGGTATTTTCACAAAGCTTCAAGGATTACATTATTTTTAAAAAGAAAGGGAAATAGTTGTAAATCAACGAGTTATAATTTGTAATTTTTAAAAAATTGATGGAAAAAAACAAAAAAATCATTAGAATTTGTTTACATAATCATAAGATTTGCAATCTTTTATAGAAGAGTAAAAAAAATGTAAGAAATATATTACATAGATGAACATGACATAATAGTATGTGATGCATGCAAACATATAAATAGGGCCCATGCACCACATAATGTATAGCTCAAAAACACAAACTTATGGTTAGTGATCATGTAGAGAAATACCTATATCGAAAAAAAATTACAATTGCATGAACATGAACATTAAATATGATGTCAAGAAGGGTGAGGACCAAGTGTTTTTTAATTATTGGCTTTGAAACTTCCTAGAATCAAGTCAAATAAGGAAGAGGACTTAAAAATACTTCTCTACAACCTATTTAACCTGTCACGAAATATGAAATAAATTACCTATCTTCCTCAAATTATATTATAGAAAAAATCTTTTATTATAATTAAATATTACACAAAACTTTAAATATAATTTATGAACATTTTGTTAAATTATAAATATATATTTTTAAAATGTTTGTCAAAAAAAATTATATATAAATTTAATTTAAAATAAAACAAAATTTATATTATATAGAAAAATATCCAATAAGAAGAGTGTATGTTCAAATCAATTTAATTCGGGCAAACACTTGACTTATTTATTCTTGAAACCAAATGATTTACACAAAAGATTCAAAACGTTAGTCGATGTAACACCCTCCTCCCACATCCACCCAAGCAACTAGCCAACTAGGGTAAACATGCGACGAGAGGCCACAATGATATGATTCAACATCCTAAGTCATGTTAAGGAAGTGGAACCCATGGAAACAAAACCATACAGACATTCAACATCAGCCTTAGGACCCTCAGGAACCAATCCAACACTTCAGGGATGTTTCCCTTGGGTCCCACTGAAATTTTCAACAACTTGACCTCTGTATGATCTCATGCTATGTGCATGCCAGTGTCCAGGGACCTATAGATGTTCTCATAGGCCTACCTTCCAGCATCCATAGACTCTTTTTGTCAGTTATCTGCCAGCTTTCCCAAGAATTAAGCCACATTTTCAGGCTTATTGCCCAGGTCACTGCCCGAAATTGCATGACACCTTCATAACAGTAAGATAACATGAAAACAACAATACTAATGCAATTACTTGAATAAGACCTTGACGAGACCCCTACTAGCCATGACAAGCATTTCGTCAAACATATCACGAATATGTAATCTGCTAGTGTAAATAACAGATTTGAGCATAGGGGTCTCATACTTTTGAGATTCGTTATGAGGCATTGCTTCCTTATCACTTTAGCTGTAGTTTCATCCATTAGGCCATAGACACAGTGATCATTCATTTACAAGTAAAAACATGATGAGAGCCATAAATAGATACCATCATAAAACACATACATAACCAACATAATAGCAACATAAATACCAATGAAATCACAACCATATGATCCACCTATAAACTAGTATAATATTCATAAAAATACAAGTAGAAATAACCTCATATTGATGATGCAAAATCCAAACCCAGGATGAGACTTTCACATTCCATCTGACCACAGAATAGCTTAGCCAAATCCCTCTTCAACCATTCACACCTGTGCCATATTCCAAGCATGAACGTGGTATCTCATAGAACACATCAATCAAAACTCATCTAGGACTTCTAGAGGCCATCCACCTCAACCCATCAAACAGTGATTCCACCTCACGATCAGACATCATAAAACCATCATCAGATGTGTCTCTATCCCAACCATCCAGGGTTCCAGAGCATTTGTTCCAACCAAGGCTCCAGGACTAGTAACTCTACCCACAGTTGCCGCCAGGCTCCAGATCGTTTATCCAACCAAGGCTCCAGGACTACTAACTCAACCCACTAAGGGCTCCATAGCGTTTGTCCAACCAAGGCTCTAGGAACTAGTAACTCAACCCAAGCTATGGAAACATGAGAACCAACCAAAAACACAACAAGGAAATAACCCAAAAACTCCATGACTATCCAGGAAATGGCAAGGCTAGGCAATCCACTATCAATCCAGGCAATCCTCCATGCCAATGACAGATCATGACCAAGAATTCACAAGAAAAAAATAGTGAAGAAATCATACATGCAACTTGGTACCTGCAAGCAAATATGATGTAGCTTTTGTTCCTAGAAAACCCCCACCACGAGCGCTCCTAGAAAACTCTAATTCTCCAAGAGTATGAGAGAGAGAGAGAATAATGAGAGAGAGCTCTAACATTGAACTGACAAAAGGTTACCAACTGAGCTTGAGAAGCCTTTTTATGAATGAGGTCTCTATTTTCTTCATTTTCCATTATTTTCCTTCATTTTTCTCTTTACATGCAACCTGTGACCTTTCACATCATTTTTCTTCTAATTTCCATTATTTTCATAAATAAACATGCCAAAAAGTCATTTTTCCTTTTCAAATCCTTAGCCATTACCTTTGCCGATTTCCTTAGCCATAAACAATCACAAGTGATCCCCATCACTAGGATTTTGCCCAACATTCAACTTGGAATAAGTGTCTCATCATCCGTGGTTATTATTTTTCCTTTACTTACTTTTATTACATGGAATTTTCACCAGGGTTGTTACAGAACCCTCGCCCTTGGGGAACACCGTCATCGGGGTTCAACAACACCTATAACCTCGAAATTGTTGTAAGCAAAATATATTGCCAATGGAGCTTTATAACTTAGTTCGATGCAATATTTATAATAATCAACTTGTTGAGAAGCAAACTAACATGAAAACATGAAAACATAACACCATAATGACACGACACCCATACCACTTATTGGAGCTTTATAACATAGCTCATGGTGGTATTTACATCCATATACATAGTTACATATAGAAAAATCACCAAAACATATACCAAAGCATATACTAAAATCTCACCAAAACAACAAGCCAAAACTACTTTACCTCAACCAGAAAAAAAGCAATGATACATAACCCACATCCGCAGCAGGGAAATCCAGAGGCTCACACCTCCACCATCAAAGTAATATCAAGATTCACCTCATTCCCAGGAAGTTTAGAATTCACTGAAAAGTTAAATCTGCATCCAATGTCTAGCACTATAATCCTGTGCCACTTGTCCTCTCAGTGAACAGTTACCAGCTCATTGTTCTAGGACACACTCCCAATGTGCATTTGATTCCATCTAGAAATGTTAATGACAAAAACAACTCCATCCCCGACCTTCCCTTCTCTACTACACAATCCCTTGGGCAATCCAGTCACCTCCTTCCATGCAATCACTCACCTTCCAAGTTCCACTAGAACCCCCATCCTGGGCAGTCCATCCCTTGGCAAGGATTCCTCGCATCAAAAGATACAAAAACCAAGGCATATCCCTCCCCTAAAACCATCATATAAGTCATAGAATTATCATGAAAATCATTGGACACTATAGGGTACCAGTGTCCCATAATGGCCCTACTCCTAAATACTTTACCAACATGTTGTTGCATGTTCCAATTTCTTTCAATGTCACTGCTAATTCTTGCAGTCGATTTCAACCACCCAACAAGACATTTCCATGCTTCTTGTACCAAGCACATAACTTCCATTAGATTTAAAATCAACTAAAATAAATTCACATCATACCTCATTGGTAGCTCGTCAATAAGGTGAACTTGCAATCTTGTTTACTTCCTATCACAATAAGTAAAACTAACTGTTTGACCAAATCATCATGAATAAAAATATCACATCAGGTTAGCTCAAAACACAACCGTCATAGATCAAAATCATAAATCACATGTAACCATCATAAGTTAAAATCAGAGATCACACATAATCATCACAGACCAGAATCATAAATCTCATGCATAATAAAACTGAAATAAAATACTGATACTTATCCTTTAATCAATCCTTAGCTTCTACCTTTGTCCTTATTTCATAAGCACTCCGGATCATTTTCCACACCTAAAAAACACCCAGTTCCTTCTCCACAACCATGTGCACATACACATAGTGTGCATCACACACATACCACCACACATGACATACAACACCATGCAACACATGCACCTATAACTGACATACAACACATACACCTACACCCAATGTACGACAGAACACAACACATATACTTACACAATGTACATGACAAGACATACATTCACACAGAACGTGAGACACCACAACATGCATACACATACACCCGATATACAACATAACTCATACATCTATACCTGATGTACAACACCACACAATACATGTACCCACACATGGCATAGAACACAACACAGTACATGTACTACACAGAGTACAACACAACGAGTATACATGTCATGATACCATGACTACACAATGCACATACATAGTACCGCACACCCGCAACATAGCATGTACTACATGCACACAATACCCATGTAAAACACGCACACAATACCAAATGTATACCAGTATGAAAAGTACAACAAGTACAAGGCACCACCTGCACAACGTGTACACAACGCTACATATACATCATACCACATGTACAATGTGTACACAATATCACATGTACACAGTACCACATGCATGACATGTACACGACACCACATGTACACAACATCAAATGCACAACATGTACATATCACCGCATGCACACAACACCACATGTACAACATATACATGAAACCACATGCTCACAACACCACTTGTACAATCATGCACACAACACCATATGTACAAAACATTGTCTATCCAACATGCACATATCACCATCTATACCCAACATTGTATATGCAACATTCACACAACATTATCTGTACCACCTTGTACATAAGCATTGTATAAACATATACACACACTATATATACACAACACTGCACATGCCAACATCATAGATGCAAAATGTACAACATATACAACATATGCACAAAAATAGTACCACGGATCCAAACCACACTGTGTCTACCAGGCAACCTTGCTTCTAGCATCTCTCCGCCATCCATGCTGCTTTGGAGAATTTAGCATCTACAGATAAATACTAATTCACTAGACAAGTAGTTGTGCCTAGAACAATAGTTTAAAGTGTTTTAGACTTTCCCATAAGCAATAGATAAGAAGAGGGGATAGAAGGCCTACTTGTAGTTCCGCTTTCCTCTCATCTCCCTTGTATTGATTCTGTCGCTCCTTCCCGTACTTAATCTGCTTGAAAAGTACTCTTTCAACACAACAGAAGACGAAAACCGATCAAAGCATACATTCATTGAATATATATGAAAGGAATGAGAAGCAATTCATACATATAAGCATTATGAAAGAACACATCATATGGAAAAATGTTCAAACACTTTATTAGATAGAAGAAGGAAATACAACCATCAGTGTCTAATTCAAAGTCATTCCTCCAGCTTGGATCCCATCCACATTACATCAAAAGCAAGACAAGCTTGTGGCATCACATCATTTGCTCCAAAGTCAAGTCTCATAGCAGCATTATCTCCTTACAATTCAACATAATCCAGCCAGCCTCTGATCGTTTAGATGAGTGGTCAATTTATAGGAGGATGGAGGAGGTTTTGTCATAAATGGTGGCATTGAATGGCCTTCCATACTTAGAATTAGTTCCATGGAGGAAGGGATGAGAGGATAAGATGCACCTTAACTCATTCCTCATCCATTTTCAAGCTCATAGGATTAGATAACTGAGGGAAGCTTCTAGATGACTCCAAGAGATAAGAATATT
The DNA here is from genome assembly GCA_031772625.1 of Pinus tabuliformis. NCBI lineage: Eukaryota > Viridiplantae > Streptophyta > Pinopsida > Pinales > Pinaceae > Pinus > Pinus tabuliformis. The sequence goes on from CM062818.1 coordinate 1,062,887,558, forward strand.
CCCCAAACCCCAATTGAATTTCACGCAAATTTGCCCAACGCAGCCTAAAGAGGTCTTAAGTGTCTGCAGAGCACCCTGACAATGTATCTACCTACACTGCAGAGCACTCTGGCAGTGTATCTACCTACGCTGGTCCCTTTAGAGACCATTTCTAAATGTCTTAGGTCATGAAACTTTCTAGGAAGGAGGAATTTAAAGGGGTGATTTGTTTAGGGCATGAAACAACTGAATTTAGGGTTTGATGAGCCCTAAAACACTCATCTGAATGTTGGGATTTGACGTGCCCAAATGGATTTGTAACACATGCTTATCCTAGCATGCCATCGACCATACTGCTTTAATTCTTTTGATGCATCCCTTGGTATAACCTATCCATAACATAGATATAATATACTCACATAATATCAACTCATAACCACAAGATACTGACCTTGTATATTTGTCAGGACTACACTCCCCACTTGATTCCTCATAAACCGGGAACCTCTTCATGTCATTCACCTGCATAAACAATCATTCTTCCACAAGAATGATCCCTGACAACCCTGTCAAACAATGAAATAGATACATGGATACATACATAAATATATAAAGGTTAACATAAAACAATCATGAACCTATCAGACAACGACATACATACATACATACATGTATACATATATAAACATCAACATAATCATGATCATAACATAATTACTAAATAACATAAGGTCTAGGTTAAGAGAACTTCCTTATTGGTGCATAGCATGCATAACATTGAGAGACAGAGTTCCCAACTTAGCCAAGTATTTGACACCTCAGATCCATTCACCTTACCTTTCTCATGACTGTTCCGCCATCATCCATTTACACAAATGGAGCCAACCAATCGAACTGACTATCATGGTCTTACCTTCCATTGTGCTTACTCATGCACTGACCTTCATCCGTGTCTTACATTACCTATTGGGTATGAAAAATCTCTCCCATGATCTCCATTACTTTTCTATTTTCCAAACCAATTCCCATGGCTCTCAAAACATAAAATGAAATAACATAAACAAACAAGAAGAAGACCATGAAAACCAATAACAACACGACACCAAAACAAAGTGGCAAGGCATTACACCAGACATAACAAAGATGCAATCAAGTGCAACCAAATCACAAAAGACCAAAAGCACAAGACTAGCAACAAACACCATGACTCAATCCCCATGGTTCCCAGTGCTTCCAAAGGAGAGCTCAACTTGAGCCTTCTTTGAGATTTCATGGTAGCCTCTTTCCATGCAATTCCCTGTATCATATTGCCATAACCACATAATTGTTAGTGCATAAATAAACATAACAACATACTAGTTACCTTCCCTTGTTGTGCCAAGCATGTTGTTTTGCAACTGAACACATCCACATCATCTCTCAAGGGGTTCCAATTCCCTTGACATATCTAGCTATACCAGACACCAGCTATTATACCTGTCAAATACATGTTCATGGATATAACACATACTCACATAATGTCTGACAAAAACAAGGCTAAGAAGACTTCTTGTATGTCAAGCACCCATTCGTTTTGAATTAGGGTTTCCAAACATAGCCAAATGAACTCTTGCACAATTCCTTTTATTTTACCATTTACCTTGTTATCAAGTCTCACTATGCACTGTCACATCACCCAGTTGCTAGTTATACATAAACTACTACCTCATCATGCTAATACCAAGTATGCTTCCACTATTTACACACGTCAACCAGATGTTCCAAACATCAAGACTATCATATCTATCAATTTGAAATCAACCTTTACCAAGTCTAACAATCATGTCATAATCCATAGTCAACTCATAGTCATTAGACAAAGCTAAAACTATCACCTACTACACTCAAGTACATATCAACTCTCTCAACACAGATGTGTTAGCACAATTATCTCAAAACAAGATCATTCCTTCATGCAATCCTATCAACTCATACTCATATCATGCAATAAATCAAACATTCTGTTGGCATTGTGGCACTGATTTAGAGCTATGGCACAGGTGTTGTCCTTGATGGCAACTCACTTTGGTGACAGATCTCAGAATGAAAGAAAAAGATATATACGCAGGCTCACCTAGACGAAGGCGCGTATACACGCAGGTTAGACGTTACAAAGGTACATATGTGTATACACACACTTTCATGCAAGGAAAAGCGCGTATATGTTGGAGAACTTACTTTTGGTCCATGGTATTTAGTCCTTGGTATTTGAACCTATGGTTTTGGACCATGGTATCTCGTCAGAAGTGTTGATCCCAAGTATTGGGTCCATGGTATTGTTTTATTATGGTTTTGGACCGTGGTATTGTGAAAGGCCTAAGACTATAAAAGAGGAAAGAGATCATTTGGCAAAGGATCATTTGAATTAATTGAATATCTAATAAGTGCTAGATCTGAAATATTGGTGATTGGGGTTATGGTGCAGATCTGGATCTGAATGAAGGAGGAACCTTAGCGCAAAGAGAAGGATAAGTTCTATTGATGGGTCATAATCTTAAGGCTTGAATAATAGTATCTTTGTATGATTTTGATCTGTTATATGTGGCGCATGCTTCATCTATAAATATGATAATCTAGGTTAATTAGTGTCTAAATATTTGAAAGAGTGAATTATCCTTTATAGATCTGTACGCAGGTTCAGTGAAGCGAAGGCGCATATACACACTGGTTAAGTGAATGAAAATAGCGTATACGCAGGTTGGTCCAAACACAGAAGTGTATGCTCACAGGTTTCAGGTTATTGAAGTAGCGTACATCTCTTGAGTTGGGTTCTAGCTGCTTCTGTTTATTGTTGCAGTGTTTTGGGTTCAGAATTTGGTGTGTGGTTACTGTTATTGTGTTTTGGGTACAGTTGTCAGAGAAGTGTCTACTTGATTCAGTTCTAATTGGTGAAAAGGAGATTGTTTGATGCAGAAATTCTTGATGATTGATTGATGTTCATGGATCCAGTCTGAAAATTTATGAAACGTGGTCCTTGGAAGAAAGATAAGGTTGTAGCCTTCTGTAGGTTAGCACCTACGTACTAGTATCTTGGCTAGTGCAAGAGCTAAGGGGGTTGTAGCTCCCCTCCAGGAGAAGCTGGAGAATGAGAGAGGGTTGTAGCTCTCAGCAGGTTGTAGCCTGCGTACTGGTAAAGGACTGCACCAGTACAGAATCATTGTAAAAAGAAGTTTCTAATTAAAAGGAAGATAGAGACGAATTGCAGCAGGTAGTTTTCACCCACATTGGGTTTCCACCTTATATCTTGTGTTCTTGTGTGTGAATATCTTCTGCTCTGTTTTACTGTTTCTGGTTATTGTTTATTTGATTCTGATACACAGATTAATAATCAACATCTGTCAGATAAAGTAAATTATAAGTTTGCATGGTATACGCGGGTTTCCTTCTACGTAGTTGTGTATATATGCGGTTTTCATTAACTGAAGTAGCGTATATGATCTGGATTTGAAAAAGGGAATATTTGACTTGATAATACTGATTCACCCCCCCCTCTCAGTATTATTTCCAACAATTGGTATCAGAGCAGGTCCTTCTGAAGAAGCTTGATCGCTTGAAGGAAGATCCATCATCATGAGCAACTACGAGAGAGAAGCATCTATCAGGCCACCAATTTTTGATGGGACCAACTTCGTCTATTGGAAGGTAAGAGTCACAGCCTATCTTCAATCTCTTGGTATAGAAGTCTGGGATATCATAGATACAAGGTACACTTTTCCATCCACAACTCCTACAGATTCGGCTGGTAAGAAGCAATATGAAACAAATGCAAAGACTGTCAATACTCTATTAGGATGTCTATCTCAATCAGAATTCGTCAAGGTTATGTAGTATAAATCCGCAAAATAAATATGGGACAAGATTGTTCTGAGCTATGAAGGAGATGAACAGGTGAAATGGGCAAAACTTCAAACCCTCAGAATTTAGTATGAAAATCTCAGAATGCACAATTATGAAAGTGTGGCTAACTATTTCCTTCGTGTAGATGAGATTGTTAATCGTATGAAAAATTTGTGTGAAGAAATAAAAGAGGATGTTGTGGTTGAAAAAGTTCTAAGATCTTTGTCCCCTAAGTTTGAATCAAAAGTTTCTGCAATAGAAGAAAAGGAGAATCTACGGAACCTTACCATGTCACAGCTGCACGGAATTCTAACTGCTTACGAAATGAGGAAAGGAGGACCATCAGACAGGAGAGAAGCTACATTCAAGGCATCAGGAAAAGGAGATTACTATGAGTCAGGACATATGTCAGAAGAAGAGGAAGAATCAAATTTTGTCAAGAACCTTCAACGGGGTGCTGGCAGATTTAGAGGTAAGTTACCTTTCAAATGCTTTGCTTGTGGAAGATTCAGTCACTATGCTGCCAAGTGTCCTCATAAAGATAAGCTTGACAAAGGTAAGGAACCTGTTAGATGGAACAAGAAACAGAATGTAAATAAGAAAAGATATTACACTCATGAAGATAGTGATGGACTTTCAAATAGTGATGAAGAAGGCTATAATTATAAACTTTTAATGGCTTTTGAAGATGATGATTTTGTGGATGCTATAGATGAAGAAGGTCTTTATGAAGAGATTTCTAGACTCAAAATTTGTTTAGAAGAGAAGAATGTGATCATAGATACTCTACAATTCCAACTTGCTGAAAAGGAAAAACATCATGAAAAGTTAGAATGTGAAATTGTGGGACTAAGAAAAGAGATTGAGAAAACAAAAGCTCTTAATCTTAGATTTGTTAAAGGATTTGACACTTTAGATGAGATTATCAAAGTGCAATGTTCTCCACTAATCAAGACAGGTCTGGGATATAATGAAGAAACAACTCAAGCGCAGAAACCATCTACCTCCAAGAGTTATCTTGATGCTGCAAGGAGAAGTGAACAAAGACCCAATGGAAATCACCAGGTAAATCAGGGACAATTTACCTCAAGAATGAACAAAGACTACCAGGTAAATCAGGGGCAATCTACTTTAAGGACAAACAGAAGCTAAAACCAGCCACAGGTAAAACCTTCTAAATTTGCCTCAAGAATGGATGTCAATAGGAACTACAATCATTTGGCTGGTAGATTTGATAATCACAGGAGTTTTTTCAATGGCCAATGCTTTTCTTGTCATAACTTTGGTCACAAAGCAGCGCAATGTGTTGCCTATAAGACAATCATGACTAGAGAATCTCATAAACATAGGAGTATGACTGGGATCATGAAAAGGACCTACAACAACTTCTCTGCTCTTGAAAATGAAATAGAATGTTCTATTTGTAACAATTTCGGTCATGAAGATTCTAAATGCAGGAGCAGGTTTCGGCAAACAACTCAGATGGAGCAAGCCTCAAGTGCCAAATCATGGAGAATAAAAGAACCACAACTAGAAAGATGTGGTATAGCCTTATATGTGGAAGGGCAAGAAAATCAATGGTACATCGACAGTGGATGTTCAAAACATATGACAGGTGATAAAGAAAAACTTCAGTCATATAGTGCCTTAGAGAAGGAGAAGAAGGTCTCTTTTGGAAATGACACCCCTGCTCTCATAAAAGGTAAAGGTTCTGTTCAGTTGAAAGAAAGGGTCAAAGCTGGATATGTCATATATGCTGATGGCTTAAAGAATAATCTATTAAGTGTCAGTCAGATGTGTGATCAAGGAACTGAGGTAATATTTCAATCAAATGGATGTAGTGTTCGTGATCTTGATAGGGGAAAAACAGTGATCAAAGGCATAAGAACTCCAAATAATTTATACATATTCAAAGAAGGACAACATCAATGCTATCTAAGCCAGAATGATGAACGCTGGCCATGGCATAGAAGATTGGGGCATCTTAGTTTCTCACAAATAAGGAAAGCATGCAAATACTATGCAGTTCGTGGTCTTCCAGACATCAGAATTCTAGACAATACAATATGCAAATCGTGTCAGTTTGGTAAGCAAACCAGAACTAACTTCCCTGAGAAGGAAGGATCAGCTAGCAGGCCACTTGAACTTGTCCATACTAATGTATGTGGTCATTTTAGGAAAAGGTCACCTCGAGGAGAAGAATACTTTATATTATTCATTGATGACTATTTCAGGATGTGTTGGATAGGACTTATGAAGCACAAAGATGAAGCCTTTGAAAAGTTCAAATCATTCAAAGCCTTTGTGGAGAACGAATCAGATCACAGAATCAAATGCCTTAGGTCTGATCGAGGAGGAGAATTTACCTTGAATGAATTTTTTGATTTTTGTGAAGAACATGGAATAAGAAGGGAATTCTCTACAGCTAGGACTCCTCAGCAAAATGGAGTAGTAGAAAGGATGAACAGAACGGTTCAACAAATGGCTCGTGCTATGCTTGATGAGTCTGGAACTCCCGCAACCTTCTGGGGTGAAGCCGCATTTGCTGCAGTTGTTATTCTCAACAAAACAAATGTCCGGGTGAACAACACTCAAACTCCACATGAGCTCTGGTATGGTGAGACTCCTTCGGTAAAATATTTCAAAATTTTTGGAAGCAAATGCTATATCAAAAATACTGATGAGAATCTTGGCAAGTTTGAACCTAGAGTAGATGAAGGCATTCTCCTTGGTTACTCTCCTCACAACAAAGCTTACAAGTGTTACAATAAAAGGCTTGGAAAAATTGTTGAAAGTATTGATGTAGTAATTGATGAAGAAGAAAACACTCCTAGGCAGGTAAGATCTGAAGATTTCGAAGATGATGAGGACTATCCTTCAACATCAAATCAGACTTATGATGAAGAAGAAGCTCAAGAGGCACCAGAAGAATAGATAAGGATAGAAGATAAGACTCCATCCAGGTATGTTCAGAAGAATCATCCAGAATCTCAAATTTTGGGGCAGAAAGAGGCAGGTATACAAACAAGAAGAAAAATTGCAGAAGCCTCAAGCTATTTGGCTTTCCTCCACTGAACCACAAAATGTAAAAGAGGCATGCAAAGATGAATGCTGGGTCAAGGCAATGGATGAAGAACTTGAGCATATTGAAAAGAATAACACTTGGGAGTCGGTTCCTAGACCAAAAGATAAGAATGTCATAGGGACAAAATGGATCTTCAAAAACAAGTTGAATGAAAATGGGGAAGTGATTAGAAACAAGGCCAGACTTGTCTATAAAGGGTATGTTCAACAAGAAGGAGTAGACTTTGAAGAAAATTTTGCTCCCGTTTCTAGACTTGAGGCCATCAGAATGTTCCTTGCTCTCTCTAGCTTTCAGAAGTTCAAAGTATTTCAAATGGACGTGAAATCAACCTTTTTGAATGGAGACTTAGAAGAAGAAGTGTACATTGAGCAACCAGATGGTTTCATTCTTGGGAATGATCCAAATCTTGTATGTAGACTAAAAAAGGCTCTCTATGGTCTTAAACAGGCTCCAAGGGCTTGGTACTACCGTTTGGACAAATATCTTCATCAACAAGGTTTTTCAAAAGGATCAGCAGATAGCAATCTTTATATAAAAATTGAAAATGACAAATTGCTAATACTTGTTGTGTATGTAGATGATATTATCTTTGGCAGCAATGATGAAGCTATGAGTCAAAACTTTGCCTTGGTAATGCAGAAAGAATTTGAAATGTCATTACTTGGAGAGCTGACATATTTTCTTGGTCTACAAATCCAACAAAATGAAGGCGGTATCTTTTTGTCTCAAACCAAGTATCTCAAGCAGATCTTGAATAAATATGGCATGGAAGATTCAAAACCAGTGTGTACCCCTATGGTTACAGGATGCAGCCTTAGTGCAAATGATGAATCAACAGCAGTGCATCAGCCAACCTATAGATCCATGATTGTAAGTCTGCTTTATTTGACAGGTACCCGACGAGACATCATGCATGCAGTGGGAATGGTTGGAAGATTTCAGGCAAATCCAAAGGAAACTCATCTTCAGGCAGTGAAGAGAATCTTCAAGTATCTTCAAGGAACTCAAAACTATGGCTTATGGTATCCGAGAGATACAGATCTCACTCTTCATGCTTATATAGATGCAGATTGGGCTGGAAGCATGGATGACAGAAAGAGCACAAGTGGTGGTGCATTCTTTATGGGTTCCAGATTAGTATCTTGGTTCAGCAAGAAACAAAGTTCGATTGCTCTATCTATAGCTGAAGCGGAATATGTGGCTGTTGCATCTTGTTGCACTCAACTCCTTTGTATGATTCAAACCTTGCAGGATTTTCAAATCACTTGTACACCACCTATCTCCATCTTATGTGATAATACAAGTGCAATCAACGTTTCAAAGAATCCATTTATGCATTCAAAGACCAAACACATACCTATCAAATATCATTTCCTCCGGGAGCAAGTGCTTGAACAAAAGGTCAAGTTGGAATATGGTCCCTCTAAGGAACAAGTTGCTGATATACCCACCAAACCACTGCCCAGGGAGACATTTGAATACCTCAGACAGAAGGTGGGAGTAGTTGATGCTTCATTCTCTTGTTGAAACTTGTCTGTTTCAGAGAAAAGTGGTTGTACGCGAGTTGGCTGGAGAGGATCCGTGTACATACGCTGGTTTATACAGATACAATCGCGTATATGGAGGCTTGATGGATATCAGTAGGGACAGGCTCTGGTTGAAGATAGTTCATATGGGTCTGACAGAGACCATCTGGCACAGGTTCAGGGGGAGCAGATAAACTTCTAATGATGCATTGTTGGCATTATCTTAGAAGCTTTTGGTTCAAGTTCACAACTGTTGTTGGTTTCAGGTGGAACAAATGCAAAGGGAGAATAGAAGGAAATCATGGTTGCTGATCTGAATGGTGATTGACAAATGCTACTGATATCACTTATTGGTGACTTTCATAAGTCTTGCTCTAGATATTTCGTCTCTATGTCATGTATCTCTTTTATGGTGTGAAGGTCATGTAACGACCTATTTTGGTTTCCCCACTATGCTTGGGATGAAGATGTAATGTACTTGGTTGTCATATGTAAATTTCTGATGTATCCCCACTTGGTTGGGTGATGGATGTATGTATTGAGTCTTTTGGTGATAGGAAGGTCTTTTATGATGTATAAGTCATGGTTCTTCTTGAAGAACATCTTTTTGCAAATCTTGCCTACAGCCAGGGGGAGCATGGTTAGCACAACAGGGCAGAGATTTTCAGCATGTACTCAGGGGGAGCACAACCCTTTGCCCTTGATGACAAAGGGGGAGAATGAATTTGAGGATCTTGAGGTTGCCATCAAGTCCAAAGGGGGAGATTGTTGGCATTGTGGCACTGCTTTAGAGCTATGGCACATTTGTTTTCCTTGGCAACTCACTTTGGTGATAGATCTCAGAATGAAAGAAAAAGATATATACGCAGGTTCACCTAGACGAAGGCGCGTATACACGCGGGTTAGACGTTACAAAGGCACGTATGCGTATAGACGCACTTTAACACAAGGAAAAGCGCGTATATTTTAGAGAACTTACTTTTGTTCCATGGTATTTGAACCTATGGTTTTGGACCATGGTATCTCGTTAGAAGTGTTGATCCCAGGTATTGGGTCCATGGTATTTTTTTATTATGGTTTTGGACCGTGATATTGTGAAAGGCCTAAGACTATAAAAGAGGAAGGAGATCATTTGTCAAAGGATCATCTGAATTAATTGAATATCTAATAAGTGCTAGATCTGAAATATTAGTGATTGGGGTTATGGTGCAGATCTGGATCTGAATGAAGGAGGAACCTTAGCGCAAAGAGAAGGATAAGTTCTATTGATGGGTCATAATCTTAAGGCTTGAATAATAGTATCTTTGTATGATTTTGATCTGTTATATGTGGCACATGCTTGATCTATAAATCTGATAATATGGGTTAATTAGTGTCTGAATATTTGAAAGAGTGAATTATCCTTTATAGATCTGTACGCAGGTTCAGTGAAGCGAAGGTGCGTATACACGCTGGTTCAGTGAATGAAAACAGCGTATACGTAGGTTGGTCCAAACACAGAAGTGTATGCTCACAGGTTTCAGGTTATTGAAGTAGCGTACATCTCTTGAGTTGGGTTCTAGCTGCTTCTGTTTATTGTTGTAGTGTTCTAGGTTCAGAATTTGGTGTGCGGTTACTGTTATTGTGTTTTGGGTATAGTTGTCAGAGAAGTGTCTACTTGATTCAGTTCTAATTGGTGAAAAGGATATTGTTTGATGCAAAAATTCTTGATGATTGATTGATGTTCATGGATCCAGTCTGAAAATTTATGAAATGTGATCCTTGGAAGAAAGAGAAGGTTGTATCCTTCTGTAGGTCAGCACCTACGTACTAGTATCATGGCTAGTGCAAGAGCTAATGGGTTTGTAGCTCCCTTCCAGGAGAAGCTGGAGAACGAGAGAGGGTTGTAACTCTCAGCAGGTTGCAGCCTGCGTACTGGTAAATGACTGCACTAGTATAGAATCATTGTAAAAATAAGTTTCTAATTAAAAGGAAGATAGAGATGAATTGCAGCAGGTGGTTTTCACCCACATTGGGTTTCCACCTTATATCTTGTGTTCTTGTGTGTGATTGTCTTCTGCTCTATTTTAGTGTTTCTGGTTACTATTTATTTGATTCTGATACACAGATTAATAATCAACATTTTTCAGATAAAGTAAATTATAAGTTTGCATGGTATACGCGGGTTTCCTTCTACGTAGTTGCATATATATGCGGTTTTCATTAATTGAAGTAGCGTATATGATCTGGATTTGAAAAAGGGAATATTTGACTTGATAATACTGATTTAGCCCCCCCTCTCAGTATTATTTCCAACACATTCAACAAACTATAAATGTACCATGTCGGATAAATAAACTAGACAACATAATAGGCACCAAAGACTCAAACACCAAATAGATGATATAATCAACAATGAAGAACCAAGTATACTACATAAGAAAATTCATACCTTAGAGTATCTCAGGGGAGGTTGTCTTGTCTGCACAATCAATCTAGTTAGCACAATATAACTTCACAAAATATCAACTCAAACATAAATAATATCATGATATCCAAAATAGTCACTAGGTAACATGTTTACATCATAACCCATACACAATTATCATTCACATATATGTAAAGTCAATCTAGATTGGTACAACACCCTATTACAATTATGTCATCTCATACCTGAATATCGTAACCATAACCATCTGCATAGGCCTGTTATCACCCCAAGAAACTCTCCTAGGTTGTATATCAGAGATGCTCGGGAACATTACAAACTCAACAAAAATGTTGGAAAATGGTGGATGAATGGAAGGAATGATGCATATTCAAGCCAGATAACCACTTCCATTATGCTTAACCCCAGACATGGGCGAACACCCCCAGACTACAGGGCTTTAGACCACCAATTATTCACAGTTTGAGAAGTAAGTGGAAATGGAGAATACTGATCACACTAGCAGATGCACAGGACCCTATGATGGCTGGCTGCAACCAGTAGAAAGGTCTGTAAATCTATTTCCTAATGCACTGACAGGATGATAGCTCTCTGGCATTAAAATAACATAAACCTGCATACAAATTCAATGATACATACTGGATTCTAACACACAGGTGGGATGACAGCCCCTCTAATGCTAAACATCAAGAGCACATGAAACATGCATAACAGGCACAACCGGGAACAAAGAAGAAGTGGAAAGTGAGAAATTAACAACAAAAGAAGCTTGTATTAGCTGAAAATGAAGGCCAGACACTACAAGTGTCATAGTAGTTATAGTCTCCAGAAGTTGAACTTTACATCAAAACAATATCCATCAACCCTGATTACATTTGTGTTCTGGGTATATATAGAGTTTGATTACAAAAACACTCTGCTATGCTACACGAGGAGGGGTCATAATGGACCACCAACCACATTAATTATTTGGAATGGACCTTTTCTATGATCTGCTACATTAATGGATGAATTTGACATTCACTGGTGCTCTGCAGTCGTCCTCTAAGCAAGTGGCGTGAAATATGAATGAAACCCATAACCATTGAATGCTTTTAACTGCTCGAGAGTGTTCCTTTCCTTCTCGACCATGCTGTTCCTTGAATGTGGTGGTTGAAGATTGAATGTGCCGGGTACAGGTAGCTAATCATTGTTGTCCTTCGGGGGCTCAAGACAGTCAAAGGAGTTAAGATTTTATGGCGGAAGCATGAGCAAGCTGGGGATTATACATCAACCATTGGATCAAGTGAATGGGCGACAGAGATCTATCGGCGAGAGGCGTCGGGAGGAAATGGGCGGAGACAATCATCAGCTGTTGGATTACGGGCAGGTAGATCCAACGGCTATCAGGAAGAGGAGATGCGCTATCGTTAACGAGCGGGGAACGACGGGACAGGCGGTAGGCGGTTTCCCCGCACGACTTACAGGAGGCAGGTGGTATTCATATGTGGGGGCGTGATCCAATCTAACTGCGACATGTGGCTTCCGTGACTGGCGGGAAACCACTTTCCCCACGCATTAACGAGCGGGCAACTCGCGCGATCGGGGCTTGCGACTACCGTCCAATCGCACGATGGATGGTCAGATGGAGGGGAACGTGCATGCCATTTAACGTGCGGTAAAAACAGTGGAGACCATCGGATCAGGTAATGTGTGATCGACGGTGGGGATTAAGGCAGAGGGTTATATGGGCGATTTGTGATAGCGATTGAGGGACAAAGGCCTATAGAGCTTTTTGCGAAGGCACTCGACTATGTGGGTTTGAAAGTATAAGCGGGAGAAAAAACGGAATACAGATTTACAAAGGATTTTGGAAGAAAATAGAAACAGTGGGAGTGAAGAGAGTATAAGGCAAACGAAAGAGGAAGGAGGAGAAGACTGCTGCTAGCCTTCTTTAAGCACAAACAAAACCGACAGACCTTAATTTGACCTTCACACGTTGAAGTTGTAGCAGAGCTAACACTGGCTCCTTTTGGGGATGAGATCCTCCCTGTGAGGTCTCAAGAACTGTAGACCAATGCCTTCAACCTTAAAGACAGTGCCTAGTGTCCATTGGGCATGGAGTCAAACTAAGTCCACACTAAAACCTATAAAAGAAAATGCCTACAATCATTAAGTCCTGAGGACCTTAAGTAACATAAATATTCAAAACTAGCCAACTACTGGGCCACCAAAACTGTCTCTTCTCCTCTTGACCTGTTCATCATAGATCAACAAAACTGGATTTATTTGATCATCTACCTCAAACTTTTTAGTACATTTGAGCTTAATAGGCAAACATGGATCAAATTTCATCTCCCTTCTCTGTGCTCTCCTCCTTGGATGTTCTTCATGGGACCCCTTGTACACCTGCTGAATAATCATGGCTGTTGTGTACTTGTCTGTGTCATCTGTGGCCTGCACAGCTAATATGAATGATGAACCATTGTATTCTTGTGCAGGGGACACAAAGACATTATCTTCTCCTTCATTTTTCTTAAAACAGTCCACATCCAAGTAGGAGTTCCAAGACTGTGCATCCTCTTCCTTTGTCACCTGACAAGCTGCCTTTTCAATCTGTGTGAAGGCCATCTGAGTAGGCATCAGAATATCAAGACTGAGATGATCAGTATCAGCCTTGGGCTTTGAATTATGACCTGCCTTAGAGTTCAGGTGGAAACTTTGAGGGATTGTCTTTTGAGCAGGCAGAGGGACAAAAGATGATGGGGAGCTTTCCTCTCCCTTTTTAATCACTGGACTGGGGACCAAAGCAGGATGGAAAATTTGCAAATCTTCATAGCCATGTGAAGATGAGCTGGCTTCGGGCACAAATTCTTGGAGGTTGGTAGGACTTTTTGTTGACTGCTTCTGTTGATCAGCTTGTTGTTCTGCAGCTACAACAAGCTCACGAGCAGTGCCTTTGGATATTGCTTTCTCATAAGCAGCGCTTGTCAAGAAAGGGGCACTGCCCTTATCTTCCAAACCATGGACCTCCTCCTCTTCTTTAGGCTGCTCTTCTTCCATGACTAAATTCTAACAAAGGGTCTTCACCCTTTGATCTTTGTTTGCATCTCTATTTCTCTGCAAAATCTGCAACTGCTCCTGTGTTCCTCTATATGGATTTGGCTTTGAAAGAGTAAAGGAACAAGGAGCTCCTGCTTCCTCAGAATACTGCTCAGCCTTTAATTTGGAAACTTCAAAGGCCAAAAACTCAATCATCCTAGCTAATTCATCGATCTCAAGATCTGAGGATGATGAGGACTCTCCTCCCTGTCTTCTCCTTTCAGCATCACCTTCAAGTCTTTCTGCAGCAATGATGTTTGCTTCTATTTCAAAGGCTGCATCTTGCATATCAGCCAAAGAAGTACATCTTCTTTCTCTTAACAGTAAGCAGAATTGAGAATCAAAGGCATTAGCATAAGTGAGCATGGCAGAAGCAGGGGTGGGTCTTACTTCAGCTGGCATTTTGCTATACATATGATTGAATCTGATGTTGAAATCAGACAACAGCTCACCATCTTCTCTCTACAAGTTCCCAAACTCGGTATGATAATAGAGTAGATCTTTATTATTCCCCTAGTGCTTTAGGAACACATCATCTAGGGCCTCAATATCTGCTATAGACCTAGGGGGTAAATTTCTGAACCATTTTCTAGCCTCCCCATCTAGGCTTTGGACAAAAACCCTCATCCACACATCCTCTTCATTGATATCTAGGTTATCAGCACAACTATAAAAGGCCTCAAGGTGCTCTTCAGATGTTACTCCTTCTACACCAGTAAACTTAGGCATATATTCTTGATAATCTCCTGTAGGCATTGCATTCAAAGGGACAGACAAGACCAGGTGTCCATACCTAGCAGCAACTATTATTTCTATCTTTGTGAGAGCTTGCTGACTTGCCGTGACTAGGGTATATGAAAGGATATTGGTGGACTGAGTGGTATGAATCAATGAAAAGAATGACAGAAACAGAGGAATATGATGGACAGCATGGAAAGCTTCTTTCTTTGAATTGGAATTGAAAGGGAGATGAATGAATAAGGAGCTTTATGAATCTCTGAAGGTGACTTTCACTAACAGAGATACATGGAATTTCTAAGGCTTACCTGGTCCTGATTATCCTTTCTACGATACTTTCTTCTACTTAATGATCTTCTCAGGATCAGGCACTGATTCAGCTAGTGATTTCTGTAGATCTCTCTGAGCATGCCTCACAAACTGAGCCAGAACTGCAATGTGGAGTCGCCAAAGTTTGGCCTTCCTCTAGTGGAGTCGCCAGATAGATGATTATAACCATAATATGTGTCCAAACCTTGTCTATCATCAAAGCTTGGAACTGTGTCATTCTCCCAGGGAAGCTGAGCTTCAATCTCCTCTCCCCGGCAATGACGCCAATTAATGTTATCACCCTAAGAAACTCTCCTACGTTGTATATCAGAGATGCTCGGGAACATTACAAACTCAACAAAAATGTTGGAAGATGGTGGATGAATGGAAGGAATGATGCATATTCAAGCCAGATAACCACTTCTACTATGCTTAACCCCAGACATGGGTGAACACCCCCAACCTACAAGGCTTTAGACCACCAATTACTCACAGTTTGAGAAGTAAGTGGAAATGGAGAATACTGATCACACCAGCAGATGCATAGGACCCTGTGATGGTCAGCTACAACCAGTAGAAAGGTCTGTAAATCTATTTCCTAATGCACAGATAAGATGACAACTCTCTGGCATTAAAATAACAGAAACCTGCATACAAATTCAATGATACATACTGGATTCTAACACAGAGGTGGGATGACAGCCCCTCTAGTGCTAAGCATCAAGAGCACATGAAACATGCATAATAGGCACAACCTGGAACAAAGAAGAAGTGGAAAGTGAGAAATTAACAACAAAAGAAGCTTGTATTAGCTGAAAATGAAGACGAGACGCTGCAGGTATCACAGTAGTTACAGTCTCCAGAAGTTTAACTTTACATCAAAACAATATCCATCAACGCCAATTACATCTGTGTTCTGGGTATATATAGAGTTTGATTACAAAAACACTCTGCTATGCTACACGAGGAGGGGTCATAATGGACCACCAACCACATTAATTCTTTGGAATGGACCTCTGCTATGATCTGCTGCTTTAATGGATGAATTTGACATTCACTGGTGCTCTGCAGTCCTCCTCTGAGCAGGTGGCGTGAAATATGAATGAAACCCATAACCATTGAATGCTTTTAATTGCTTGAGAGTGGTCCTTTCCTTCTCGGCCATGCTGTTCCTTGAATGCGATGGTTGAAGATTGAATGTTCCGGGTACAGGTAGCTGATCGTTGTTGTCCTTCGGGAGCTCAAGACAATTAAAGGAGTTAAGATTTCATGGCAGAAGCATGAGAAGGCAAGGGATTATACGTCAACCGTTGGATAAGGTGAATAGGCAGTAAAGATCTATCGGTGGGAGGCGTCGAGAGGAAATGGGCGGAGACAACCGTCAGCCATCGGATTGCAGGCGGGCAGATCCGACGGCTATCGGGCGGAGGAGATGCGTTGTCGTTAACAAGCGGGGAAGGACGGGAGAGGCGGTAAGTGGCTTCCCCGCACCGCTTACGGGAGGCAGGTGGTATCCATATGCGGGGGCATGATCCAATCTAACTATGACGCGTGGCTTCCGTGACCGACGAGAAACCAATTTCCCCGCGTGTTAACGAGCGGGCAACTCGCGCGATCGGGGCTTGCGACTACTATCCAATCACGCGACAGATGATCGGATGAAGGGGAATGTGCACGCAGTTTAACGTGCGGTAAAAACAGCAGAGACCGTCGGATCAGGTAATGTGCGATCGATAGTGGGGATTAAGGTGGAGGGTTATATGGGCGATTTACGATAGCGATTGAGGGACAAAGGCCTATAGCACTTTTTGCGAAGGTGCACGGTTATGTGGGTTTGAAAGTATAAGCGGGAGAAAAAAGGGAATACATATTTACAAAGGATTTTGGAAGAAAACAGAAACAGCGGGAGTGAAGAGAGTATAAGGCAAATGAAAGAGGAAGGAGGAGAAGTCTGTTGCTAGCCTTCTTTAAGCACAAACAACATCGAAAGACCCGAATTTGACCTTCACACGCTGAAGCTGTAGCAGAGCTAACAAGGCCAATCCAAGTTAACACAATACATATAACATCAAGATCTTAAATTAAATAACCCTAATCATCAAGTCACTAGCATATAACAACATGTTGACCTATAACATACTCATCAACAACATAATCATCAAGTTATCTAACCTAAACAACAATTGCAATGCATACAACCACATGTTACTACAGCTCATGACTATCTGACACGTGCATATGACTACACTAATCAACTAGCATCTATCATGCATTTAACCATAACAACAATAGACATGTACATAAACCTAATGTATAAAACCCTAATGCATATAGCAATTCGTTAACTAACATACCTGAATGCCAAACATACAAGGCATGTGTGATGATCTGATCTTACCCTGAAGTCTAGTTGTTATAGACATTTTTGTGCCTTGCATCACTGAGCATGAAATGTCAATAATCAAAGGATCCAAAGTCCCTAAACATGTTGTTCCTACCCCTAGAGGAACAAGGCCAGCAAACCACAGCACTTAACAAAAGTTCTCCAGCTGAAAACACTAAAAAACAAGGCAATTCTGGATCATGTCAACTGCTCCACTGAGCATCTGCGCTGAATGTCAACTGCTCCACTGTCTCCCTACGTTGAATGTCAACTGCAAAGAAGGCTACCTGCGCTGAGCGAGTTTGGACAAGTGGCAGAGTCATTCCTCAAGGTGTCAATGCCCAGGAAGCTTCCAAAATGACACTTGGATCAGGGAATTCGACTGGTGATGAGTAAGAGGTTCCAAATCTCCAAGTGGAAGCAAGAACCTCCAAGTGGACTCAAGAACTGAAGTGGGAGAGGACACTAGTCAGATCTCAAGCTGACTCATCCTCTCTCCAAAACTCCTATATATAGATCTCTCTCCATGAGGTTTAGGGAGGCTGGAATTTGGTATTTGCAAAGAATTGCTGTTGGTTTGTGGCTAGAAACATTGGGTGTGTTATGCTTTGAAGGGAGCTGAAGAAGGAATTCCATTCTGCTGGGACGGAGATGCTGGGTTGGAGCCCTATGGGTTTGTTGTGGGGGAAAGTATCCAACTCGGAATGACCCTAACCCACTCTGAGGGTGACAATTCCTTAGCAACAGCTGAAAGCAAAGCTATCTAAAGTTTCTTCTTTATGACATGCAAGAGATAGAAGGAAGAGATCCACTTACCGATGTCTTGCGCAAATGGTCGATCCAATCTCCTTCGTTTGCCGCTTGCTCCCAGATCCAAGTCTTTTCACGGGCCCAGCTACACGAGATCCTGCAAATAAGACAAGAAAAGGAAACTACAAGAGGCATGCATTCACAATCGATTCAAGGATTAGCATAAATCAAAGACGCAAGTAAGACAATACACCATTGAAACACATGCGAATAGAAGAACCTCAAATGCTTTATTAATATATGGAAGTAAGGTTCAAGCGGTGATACAACCATGAGAGGTCCAATCCAGCATCACCTTCCCGACGGAGAGAAATATCTTCTTCACCTCCCTTAAGCAATCACCCAATACTCACAACTGTAAACCAACAGCAATTCTTTGCACAAAATTCCGGCCTCCAGATCCCATGGGATGAGATCCTTATATAGAGTTTTGGAGTGAAGATAAGTCAGCTTGATGTGTGACTTGTTGTCCTCTTCAACTCCAGTTGTTCTTCAGTTCTTCACTTGGAGTTCCTGCCTTCCACTCGGAGTTTTAGAAGCTCTTAACTCATCATCAGGCGAATCTTATGATCAAGTGTCTTTCTGGAAGCTTCCTGGGCACTGGCACATTGAGAAAAAGATTCCTCCACATGTCAAAGTACGCCCAGCGCAAGTAGCCTTTGTTGCACTTGCAATGCAGCGCAGGTAGCCTTTGTTGCACTTGCTATGCAATGCAGGTAGCCTTTGGAGCAGCTGCTTTGATCCAAAATTGACCTGTTTTTGAGTGTTTTTCAGTGGAGAACTGATTTGCAGAGCTGTGGTTTGCTGACCTTGTTCCTCTAAGGGTAAGAACAACATGTTTAGGGACTTTGGATCCCTTAGATTATTGACATTTCATGCTCCATGCTGTAAGGCACAAAAATGTCTATAACAGTTGCCCCCTAAAGTATGAGGTCGTTTATCGGGTGAAATGCTTTATTAGGAGGATCCGAAGTTCATTCAATCGTCGAGAGGTGACCTGTAACAAAATACAATACAATACATTATCTTTTCATACTTTCTTTTCATGATCTAGCTGAGGCGGACATTTCCCATGCTCAGCTTTATAAATACATTTGCTGTACATAAACAGACGATCGTCTGATAATAGACTGATAATTCTCTGCTTTCAATTATCATCCTTTCAGTAGGATGATCATCTGCTGCACATGTCTATGTTTTTATCTCCTGAATATATATCGCAGCCCGGATGGATGAAACTAGATCCGGGGTCTTCAAACTTGTCCGATCTTCACTCTAGTACAAGTCGATCCATGTGAGAATTTCTTGAAGTCGAACATGGAAAGACATCGCTTGATTACCAGTCAATAATGTAAACCGTTAACAAGCGCAAGAGGAATCACCGATAATGATGATGACCCTCAAGGTACTGCAGCACAATTCACGTGGTGTGAATATAGGATCTGATGTCGAACACCACGCAAAGTCTCCTGGTCGAAGGTCATTAATGTATACCTATCTTCGGGAGTGAGAAACTTGCCATTGAGGCATGCAAGCTTCAAAGTACTGAGGGGGGTGTTCCTAGATCAACTTCTTGGATAATGAGCTGATGTCGACAAGAAGTGATCCGTCAAAGGAGGGCCTTAATGAATCCCACATCAGTGACACGGAACGGAGCTAGTGATGATGGTGAAAACGATCTGTGAAATATGATTCAGGGTGGCGGTCATGGAAGGATGAAAGATGATGTACGGTAGTGGATGGGACCCGGTTGACAGTTTTTGAATGACATCTCTTGAACATATAACGACACTGATGTGATGGATCGGTAGCATTACCCCATGTATGGATGGTATGGCGAGACCATGGTGAAGGGACCGGTGAATGATAATAACCCAACCCGATATTTACGGAGGCAAAAGTGTCATGTTCAAGAGTGACTTGCTACCATTAAGCTTTGAGGTTCTTCCCAATTTTTCCCCAGTCATTTCTGACCAGTACCTCTTTATTTTTGTCAAGCTTGAGGAGGATAACATATGCTTGTTCTATAACCTGCCCTTCGGGCAAGCCCATCGCTATGTTTTAACGAGCCTAGCGATAGGGAAACTCGTTCTCGTCTAAAGACAAGTTTGTCGCTATCTAATATTTTTAACGAGCCCAGCGACAAAGACAACTCGGTCCTTTTCATTTTTAGAGAGTCTGAAAAGGGTACATAAAGTGGACTCCAGGGGTCCTTTTTCGTCATTTAATCCCTTAAGTCCGAAAAAGTATAAAACAATACAGAAGGGATGAATGTTCGATATCTTTATCGAGCCGAACTAGACAAGCGCTCGATCTTTTTGTGCAATAATCCCTCAGGTCCAAAAAGATTAAAATCTAGAGGAGGGATACCTCTTCTAGTCCTTTTAACGAGTTGGAAGGCCAAAACTTGGCAAACTTTTCATTTTTTACGAGTCAGTGAAAAGAGCTCAAAGAAGACTCGTCTTTTGAGGAACGAGTGATAAACAGGGATAGCAGCAGATTCCAGGTACAGGTTGGAATTTTCCAATCACGGCAGTATTACAAGGATGGCTAGGTGGGATCACTCTTCGCAGCTGTTCCTCAAAATGGGTAAACAATCAAGTGGATGTGAATGATCGGCCAAATGACAAGTGGAGGTGACGGTACACAAACACGACCAAGGCTTTTATGGCTGATGAATTTACGGTCTCAAATGGTTATTTACTGGTTCATTTTTTCTGAATGAGCTTGAACTCTGGGGAAAGCCTGCTCACAAGCTTATGTTTATTTTTTAACGAGCATGAATTTCTGCATTAAAACTGCTCGGATCTTGCGTTTATTTTTTAACGAGCATGAACTTTGCCAAAACTGCTCGTTTTTACCAGTCATAAAGTAGGAAGGTCTCATGGGAGATCGCTATTTTTTAAAGAGCTTCATCTCCCTACGTATTGCTCTATATCCTCTCTTTGTGCAAGCCGGGTATCGGCTCATCTACGGGTTAGCGGGGTTAGTCCTACCTAAAACTAAAAAGCCGCCCGAGCTTGCATTCCAAGAGGTTTGCATGCCCCCAGGTATAAAGTATAATTTCAAGGTTGCCCCTCCTCTCTCCCACTTCTGCTTTTCTTTGGGTGTTCACAGCTACTTGTCGTCTCGTCAGTCCTAATGTTAACGATACTTGTCTTCTCGTTATTTTTAACGGGTCTTACGCGGTACTTGTCTTCTCGTCAGCCCAATTTTTAATTGATCTTTGCGAGATCGCAAGAGAACAGCTACTTGCGACAAGAGAACAGCTACTTGCGACAAGAGAAGAACACTTCTCAATAGACAAAACATTGGTGGGTTTGAGGGAGGCTTACCTCTTTCAGGTTACCCAAAGATTGGTTTTATTTGCTGGTGCAAATGAAACTCTTTCTTCGGCGATGTCTATCATTAGGTTACACAAAGATGGTTACAATTTGTTGCAGCAATTGAATCCCTTTCTTTGGAGGCTGCCCCTACTTATCCTCCAAAACATTTGTTTTAATGGGTGAGGCTTGCCTTTTATCCAAAGATGGTTACTACTTGCTGCCGCAAACGGATCCCCTTCTTTGGCAGAGCCCACTTTTCTAGACAAAGGTGAATGACGACGCTCCGCCACACACTTAACTTTAACAAAAGAATCTTTTTCCAGAACAACCCCATTCCTAACTGCCCCTTCTTCCGCATGAGAGCTCTTACCGGCTCTTCTGTTTTACGAAGAAGAAGGAGGGGATGGGGTACGGACTAGTCATATTCTCCCGCGGAAATTCTACTTTACACCCAAGGTTTTTCTGCCTCCAGAGCAGACCAGGATGCATGCCCCCTAGGTTCCGGCCTTCCTCTCCCGAATTACTCGCACTCATCAGGAAGAAGAACCGGAGGTAGAGACCTTTCTTGATCAAATAGACCATTCAGGATAGGTACGTGACTACTTGCGATGCGTGATCCCGGAAGTGAAAGTTGGTCTACGAGCTTGACCATTCTTCCTTCGTATGGAAAACACATTATTCGAAAGAGTGAGGATACTATTGCTTCCATGCAATATATGTAGTCTCGTCCAAGGAGTAGGTTATAATCCAAGGGTCCTTGGACGACCATCAAGTTCATCTTGACGGCCTTCTCTTTCAAGGTAATAGGCACATTAGGTAGAATCCCTAATGGTCGACTGGTTCCTTTGTCAAAACCCGAGAGATTTCTTGTCTCAGGCAAAAGCGCCGGGCAACCCAGTGCTTTCCAAGCAATAGAGGACAGGATACTCACAGATGCCCCTTCATCAATGATAGTTCCGGCCATCACCATTTTGTATATTTGGACTATAATTCTAAATGGTATACTGGCTGGTAACCGGGGTCTGCCTAGTTGGTTCCAATCAAAGGACACAACTAGGTTGCTTGGTGGTGGGACCGAATATACGGCCGGATATGACCCTGACGATGCTCCTTCCTGCGATAAAGGAGTGGGCACATTGCCCTGATGTTCATCAGAATCGGTGTTGATGAAGAGAATCTGGACGGTGTCATCCTTACTCTCTTCGGTGAGGGTGTCAACTGAAGATGAATCCTCAGTGACTATGGTATTTGAAGATGAAACTTCTGAAGGGAGAACCGGGTCAACTGCCGTTTCGGCCTTTGGAATTTCATCCGGTCCAGATTCAGTAGGTTCACTTTCAGCGACTGACACTTCAGCTGGCCCTGTGAGCGGGGCAACTGTATTTTCGACCAACGAAGGACTTGGCGCGAGTTTTTGGTATCCAGGAGGAAGTAGCAACGGTGCAATCGGTTGATCTTCCAAAACTCTCTTTGCTTCGTCTAAAAAGGGACAACGGCGAAGAGTGTGAATGCCTTCACACAGTTCGCAGGGGAATCTCTTTCCCCTTCGTCACCTAGAACCTTTACTTTCGCTGGTCGACGGTAAGCATTCAACCTGGTTGTCAGAGGTTGACGCTTCCGAACTGTGCAAACGAGGGGACCATTCCCTTAGTATCCGGGGAATACTGGGACAATCCCGGTGGGGGTGGTCTCCTCTACATATGACACATGGCGATTTGGGCCCGGTCCGTGCTGTGTGTGGGTTTTCGTTAGATACCTTTTGCTTGCCCCCAGGCGCCTTTGGCTCCTTCTGCTTCTTTTCTTTCTTCTTCTTCTCCTTCTTCTTTTCCATGGGAGCTCCGCTTTTGGCGGCTTGACCTTTCGAAGAAGAAGGATCGGAGGAAGGTTTATAAGAAGTGGAAGGCTGGAGGGTAGCTCTTGACTGGTCTAACTGCTGACTCGACTGTTCAGGAACCGTGGTGGTCTGAACTACAGCGGTTGAGAATAGCCAAACTGGCAGGCCAATTGTCAGTCCTGGAAGCGACAATGTGGCCATGTGGGGCGCACCAACTTCTCCCCAAGAGGAGAAAGGGCTAGGGGTCCCATCATGTGGAATCCCTTGGTTGGTGCATTCCATGTTCTCAACCTAAAGATCAACGTAGGAATAAGGGGTGATTATGTTCCGCTTAGAATGAATTTTATATGACGACGCTTTTAGACACAACTTGCTTTTTCACTTTTTAAGAGTCGAGAAAAAGCTAAAGATGACTCTAGTCTCCTTCGATGTATTAACGAGCCCGAAGTGACAAATGCTCGGATGGACTTTTTCAGTTATAGAGTTTGAAAAAGGCCAAAAGAAACTACTCTGGAGTTCTAGGCAAGGGTGTCCCAAACTTTTCGCGAAACCACAGAATACGTTTTACGGTACGAGTGGTCGATCTTCGTGAATGCTGTGTTCACTGCATCGCGATCAGTAGGGCGGCCGACACGGCTTCCTATGGATAAAGGCTTTGTTCCTATAGGGGTCCCCCAATATACGCGACGGTACGCGGGGGCACAAATCCGTATTAGCACTCTCGTCCCTCAGGAGGAATCACCCACCTTCGTAGAGATCGATAGTCACTATGTTTAACGACGTCGGTTCACGTCTCTACCTAGACCTCTACTGTGTTTCGTTATGTTTCAAAGCGTTGTTAGATAAATTCAGTTCTTTTTAGGTTGATCTTGCTTAGCAGTTTGCCTTTATGGATCACCACGTGATGTATGATACAACTCCTAAATGCAGTCTAAGAATGATAAGCAAGCTTTTTCAATTCTTTCAACTTATGAAAACCTTAACTACTGAAGGAAAAGAAAGACATCATCTTTTCAAACAGATCATAGAGCACACACTAATGCACTTTTCCTAAATCGACATGCAAACTGTCAAAATGCACATGCACAATGCAAGTATTTCTTTTCTTCTTCCTTAATGTTGATGTATTACAAAAAGAAAGCTGTTGTATAATTTCGAATTCAATTTCAAGTGAAAGCAACAAGTGTTTGTCCAATAATCAAAAGAACACCTTAAGATTCACTCGTTTCAACACAAGAAATACTGAAATTCGAACCATATAACGAAAGTAAATGCTCAAGCAGCTATGAACAGCAATAAACTAGCTCTTAGCATCACAACGACACTTTCTCATAGGTCTAGATCCAAGAGGTCATAGCAAGACTAGTTCACTTTCGCTATGGGAAACTGTGAATGACAACAAGAAATACAATAATAACAATCACGGTTTCTTCATACAACTGAGGCGGAATGAAGGCAAAGAGAAGTGGTTTCAGCTGGGTATACAGGTTGACAACAGGCTGCAAAACAATACTGAAAACTGGGCAACAGACAGTGGGGAACCCCAGTTGCACAAGGCAAAACTGGATCAGCGCAGGTGCTGCACTGTCAATCTGAGATGCAGCACAGGCAGCCCCTTCGGGACCTGCGTTGCAGTGCAGGTAGCCTTTGTTGCAGCTGCACTGATGAGACAACTCTCGTCTCTCTCAGATTCCGGGTCACAGTTTGCTAAAAAATCAATGGTTTTTGGCCAAATCAGAGGCTATCAGTCAAGTATACACTAGAGGGTGATTAAAGGAAGATGAACACTATCACAAAGAGCTACAAAGAGTCCTTGTGGATCAGCTCTTCAGATCATAAACATGCCCAGCACTGGGCTAGAGTAGCTGCCCTCTACTTTGCATTCGAAGGACTCGAATGCAGTTCGATTCGGTACTCCTTTTGTTTAAGAAATGAATAGCAAGAAACACAAGCTACCAACAGGACACGATCCCCAGCGGAGTCGCCAGTCTGTTGTGGGGGAAAGTATCCAACTCGGAATGACCCTAACCCACTCTAAGGGTGACAGTTCCTTAGCAACAGCTGAAAGCAAAGCTATCTAAAGTTTCTTCTTTATGACATGCAAGAGATAGAAGGAAGAGATCCACTTACCGATGTCTTGCGCAAATGGTCGATCCAATCTCCTTCGTTTGCCGCTTGCTCCCAGATCCAAGTCTTTTCACGGGACTAGCTACACGAGATCCTGCAAATAAGACAAGAAAAGGAAACTACAAGAGGCATGCATTCATAATCGATTCAAGGATTAGCATAAATCAAAGACGCAAGTAAGACAATACACCATTGAAACACATGCGAATAGAAGAACCTCAAATGCTTTATTAATATATGGAAGTAAGGTTCAAGCGGTGATACAACCATGAGAGGTCCAATCCAGCATCACCTTCCCGACGGAGAGAAATATCTTCTTCACCTCCCTCAAGCAATCACCCAATACTCACAACTGTAAACCAACAGCAATTCTTTGCACAAAATTCCGGCCTCCAGATCCCATGGGATGAGATCCTTATATAGAGTTTTGGAGTGAAGATAAGTCAGCTTGATGTGTGACTTGTCGTCCTATTCAACTCCAGTTGTTCTTTAGTTCTTCACTTGGAGTTCCTGCCTTCCACTCGGAGTTTTAGAAGCTCTTAACTCATCATCAGGCGAATCTTATGATCAAGTGTCTTTCTGGAAGCTTCCTGGGCACTGGTACATTGAGAAAAAGATTCCTCCACATGTCAAAGTACGCCCAGCGCAAGTAGCCTTTGTTGCACTTGCAATGCAACGCAGGTAGCCTTTGTTGCACTTGCTATGCAACGCAGGTAGCCTTTGGAGCAGCTGCTTTGATCCAAAATTGACCTGTTTTTGAGTGTTTTTCAGTGGAGAACTGATTTGCAGAGCTGTGGTTTGCTGACCTTGTTCCTCTAAGGGTAAGAACAATATGTTTAGGGACTTTGGATCCCTTAGATTATTGACATTTCATGCTCCATGCTGTAAGGCACAAAAATGTCTATAACAGGGTTGTATCTCTTCCTGAACCCTATTACTTTCAATAAAGCTATCTTGATTCTTTCCTATATGCTGGTGTATTTTGTATAATTGCATTAGTATGTTTGATTTACTTCTAATCCCGAATCATTTATGAATATGTATATTTGCCTTTGTATTGTGTTCTTCTCTTGTTGCAAGTAGCTGTTCTCTTGTCACAGGTAGCTGTTCTCTTGTGATCTCGTGGTATTCAAGTAGCTGTTCTCTTGATCAAGCGAGGAGGCAAGTAGCTGTGGACACACAAAGAGAAGAGGATCTAGTTCGAGGGACAACCGGAAGACAACGGTAAGTCTGCCAATCTCCTCTCTTTCATATTTCATAAAGGAAGAAATCATGATAGCTGTATTCGTTTGTTGCTAAGGCGCTGTCACACCTTAGGTGGATAGGATCGTCCTAAATAGGCATTTTTCCCCACAACACTAGTGTTGCAACCTCACTTTAATGATCTACATACCCTGCTTTATCTCAGCCAACACATTAGCATCATAACAACCAATAGCACCATGATGACCTAAATTTCATACCATGAATTCACAAGGCATGTTTAACTTACTATTCATGCATAACTATAACCAAGACCATACATGCATAATGACTGCATATAGACATATAACACATGAGTTACAAAACCATATACACATCATTCTATCTAGAGTCTAGTCATTAATGCATGACCATATCAACTACACAACCCATGACCTCATGCATGACAACAACAACCACATCACGTGCCTTTGATAATATCTGAACAATGACATGCATAACAATGCATAATCTACCATACACACATGAAGACATACTCCACGACAACAACTTCAACCTTCACATGGTGACATCACTACAATCATGATCAACACCATGTAAATGCAACAAGCATATGTAATTAAAACACAAGAAACACATATTCAACCAACATGGATGCATGACCAACACACAACCCAAGGAGTGTGCAACTTGGCTCTGATACCACTATGTAACACCCTCCTCCCACATCTACCCAAGCAATCAGTCAGTTGGGGTAAAAATGCGATGAGAGGCCACTATGATATGAGTCAACCTCCTAAGTCACATTTAGTGTGTGGAACTGACGGAAACAAAACCATACAACTGTTCAACATCAGTCTTAGGACCCTCAGGAATCAATCCAACACTTCATGTAGCTTGCCCTTGGGTCCCACTGAACTTTTGGACAACTTGATCTATGGACGCTCTCATGCTATGGGCATGCCAGCATCCAGGGACTCTTTTTTTCAGTTTTGTGGCAACATCCCCAGGAATTAAGCCACATTTTCAGGTCCATAGCCCAGTTCACTGCCCAAAATTGCATGACACCTTCAGAACAATAAGAAACAATGTAAACTTTGAAACGAGAACTATAAACTCAAAACGGGAACTCTGGCCAAAAAATCTTGTAGAAACATCAAAACAGTGCTAAAAACAAAAAGTGTTGGTGCTGGAATAACACCTTTTTTTCTAGGGTAAATTTTCAACAAGTTTTAAAAATGGCAATGAAAACCAATTTTTTGTGGAAAAATTGTCCAAAAAACACCTTCAAAACGAAAAGTGTTGACGCTGGGATAATATAAAAAATTTCAAGGATAAAATTTCAACCTTTTGAAATAATGACGTAAAATATTTTATCATGACCTCAAAAAACATTAAAATTTCGAAAAAATAATGAAAACATAAAATAAAAATAAAATTATAACAATGAAACAACAAATATATATATATGTATGATGAAAATTACATTAACTCATAGAAATATATAAATCACACATAAAAACCAGAGACACAATATGGCGGAAAAGGGCTGAAGCCTCATGATTCTCTCTCATTACACCTTTCAAAAATAATTGAATATAGTGTTACAAATAGATGAGAGACAATGTTCTCAAGATAGTGTGTGCTATCTTAGACACCTTTGGTTGAGATAATTTCTCCTTTGGTTGAGATAATTTCTCACCAGACACACCAATATAGGAGTTACCTAAACTAACTCCTATCTTAGAGGAACAACCCAAGAGTTAGGCACAAATTCCTAACTTGGAATTTTTAATTAATTAATTTATTTTTGGATTTATTATTGTTTTATGAGAGAGGCTAAAATTCTCTCCTTCAATGATAAATCCAAAATAAGAACGAGGAACCATCTTCCAAGTTCTCATGTTGATCCTCAAAAACATTGCCTGAAAAAACCGCCAAATCTGGATGCTGAACAAACCGCAAAATGAAGAGACTGAGTCAGCTGCATGCTTGATTCATCTCTGAAGGATGCTTGACAACTCCATCATGTGCCAAGCCGCAAAAGGATCCAACTGTCCTTTGCTTGAAAATAGCATCCGGTGTCCACTGACACAATTTGATGAACGCCCACTGGCGTGTTTGCTGATGATGATTGCCCACTAGCTGAAGATGTCGAAAAACAACTCAATGTTGCTTTTGCTATGATGAAAGCTGCTCACTGTTGCTTTGGCTGTCGATCGCCCACTGGCGAATTTGCTGATGCTCACTGCTGATGACAAATTCCCACTGGATGATGAAGATGCCCACTGGTTACTTCGCTGATGTTGTCGAGACTTTCAGTCTGACAACCACTTGTCAATGTCATTGACATTTTCCCCCCTTTGTCAGCTGAAAGGAGAGACAATCTTCAAAATATATTTGAACTCCCCCCCTTCAGGTGTAGGAGAGTTTCACTGTTGTACTCCCTTGTTCAACTGCAGGAGAGTACCATCATCGATTCACTGCTGGCTGCACTATGTGTGAATGTAGTCGGTTGTAGAACTGAGACAACCGTTTGACTGTGGATGACCATTCCCAAGGATCAATCCATTCATAATGTAGCTTCAATCTGCCTGATTTTTGTTGGTTGCGACATTTTTTGGAGGAATGATTGGGCTTGCCACAATGGCAACACGGATGGAGATCAAAACATTGATCTTCCATATGACCGACTCTTTGTCAATGAGAGCATGTCGGTTGAACATGAGTTTCAGGTTGCATGCAATTTCGTTTGTCTACAACTTTCTCAGAACCTGCTGAGGTGAGTGGTTCAAGAAATCCTGCACTCACAAACTTAATTGGCTTGGAATAATCTGGGATTTGTAAGTTGGTGTCATCAGGGACATATCCTAAGCCACGTCTATTCTTGTTATTTTGAATTTCTTCCCAGGGCTTGATGATGGGTTTGGAAGAAATTTGAATTTGATCATGAACAACTTCGACACTTGAAGTTGTTGGGATGAATGACTTATCATCTGGATGGTTCAAAGACTTGAAAGTATCACCCTTTTCTTGCAATTCATTCCTTTGAAGTTGGGACTCAAGTTGAAGAAACTCAATGGTTTCATGCGTTTGCTGTAGATGCCATGAAATATCAGCAAGAGTTTCTTTGCTGACGTGCACCATGTCTTCATCACTGGAGATGATCAAACTGTGAAGAATGTTTAACAACTGAATATGCTGCGCCATCTGAACTTGCTCACTTGAAGTCAGGCTCTCTTGTCGTAGATGTCGTGCTTTGAACTGTTTCACTTTACTTGAATGACAGGCTCACTTGTTATGAGACTTGAATGGCACGCTCGCTTGATTTGTTGATCTCAACTTGCTTGATTGGTGTTAGAGTTGAACTTGTTGTGGTTGCTGTGATGGTTGTTTCAAGGAGTTAAAACTCATGGACTCACTTGATTGTGCTTTAAAGGAAGGGTGTCGAACACTGTCGAAAATGCACCCAAAAAGCTTAAAATGATTTCAATGATTCACTACAATGACTCAATTCAAGACGTGGGTGTCGGTTTCGACCGAGAATGCACCCTTACAATTCAATGTGATTTGAGTTTGATTACAAGTTCAACAATGTTGATGTAGACAGTGCGCTGAAACGTTGAAGCTTACAGATTCATTAACTTGATTGTAGTGATGTAGACTTTGCTTTGAAACAGTGAAGTTTACAAATTCATTAACTTGATTGAATTTGCTTGTTGAAGTAGAATGTCGATGTTGAAAACTTTGATGAGTTGTTGTATGTGTGGAGCTTAATTATCCTTCCTTGCAACTATTTCGATATAGGTGTTGTGCTTGCTGGCATTGTATTTTATGTGTGCATGAAATCAGATCATTTATGTGTCAAAACTAGACACAAATCATAAGCAAAAAACATGAAGCATGCACCATCATCAACTGACTCTTCGTGTACCTAAGATCCCCTTATTCAATTTCGGGCAGATCTAGGACACATCAACACCAAAAAAATGATATCTTTATTAATCATTGAGTACATTTGAAGCAATGATAATGCAAAGCTGACAAATGCTTGAAACGACTCGCCTTCAAAATCTGAATGGATAATGACACCACAATACTTTGAATTACAACTTTCCCTTATCACTCCAAATACAAAATCACTTCTTACTTCAAAAATACAAAATATACTCCTTATCTCTCCAAAATTACAAAACATGTATCACTCCAACATGCTCAAACAAAAATACTGATCATAAAATCACAATGCTACAGTATTTTCAAACAAATAGCTGTTTTCATCAGATCACAATGCTATACTATTTTCAAACAGATAGGCTGTCAAAGTTACTGAGCAATATAAACCATCCTTTAATCTCCGTTGATATACTGAGCAACAAACAATGGAAGTGATTAACACAAAAACCGCAACTAACGCTGGAAGTGATCGACACAAAGAGCCCAAGAAGACGAAGAAATGAAGGCATGATCCCCAAGAAATTCAGTATTCGGCATTCAATCTTCTACAACAGGGAAGCAACAGCTCCAACAACTATGAAGTGCAACCTCTAGGCAATCTTCTCTTCAACTCGGCTGCAGTCTATGGCCACGATGGTACCCCTTGAGCTTACAGCGATTCCTTTCCTCAGCTGAAGCCTGAAGAGGCTTCTGTAATAATGAATGATTTTGAAAATCCTGGAACCCTTGCACCAATAGGCGAAATCGGACTGCGAAAACTTCATATTTCCAGCGACTTCTGCTTCCAAAAAAATATCACAATATATTCTTTTTAACCGCAAATGTAATGAAAATTTTATTTCACACGCCGGTCCATGCCATTTGATACCAAGACTCCTGTAGCTACCCAGCGTCCAAACTCCATTAAAAATGAATTTTCAACTCGGATTTATCAACACTCCACAAATTTAGATGCCCATGCCCATGAAACAGAGGGAAAAACCTCCACAAGTTCAGACGCTAAAAAAAAAGATGATTGAAACATGTAGAAAATTCAAGAACAGAATTGAAAAGCACAGACTTTTAGGACTGTTATCACTTTTCAGGATCAGTGCTTTGTCTATCAGCTACAGGTTTTCGTTGTGAGCTCCAATCATATTGTATACATGGCACTCGAGTACCAATTGACAACGCTCAACAAATAGATTGCACACTCTCAGCGTGCAGATCAATCTGCGTCGTCGCGTACTTTGCAGACTCGAGTCAACAATAGACTCAGCCACTTAATTCAGACTTTACTCCAACAAATTCAGCTCCGTAAGCCATGCATAGGATTTAACAATCAATACCATTCATACACAAGCAACTACAGTTTTAGAAAGCATACAGATCAATATATAAACTCGACAATTCCGACCAGCTCACTCTCCATTGCTGCACAGATTTATAGTCTCTCCACCATGGCTCTGATTCATGCAAATGCTCATCCAAGCATACTACTGCAGGTTGATTCTAAAAAAAAACCATGCTAGAAAACATCAAACTGATCATATGTTCATAAATTGAGCAACTCGAGGGAAGGCTTCACTCTACTGCAGAACGCTCTTGTTAAAAAAACAACCCCTTTTCAAATGCTTCCCATACACTTTAAAAATATTACAACCCCTTTAAAAAAAATAATTACATACAACGTTGATCACATAAAAAAACAACGCTTCCCGATGAGTTCACTTACTTAACCAGCAAGAACGCAGTTCGATCCACCACACTTCAATAGCTGCTCACCAAGCTCACGTTGGTCAAGGCCACCAGTACGCACCTCTCTCAGAACGTAGAATAACGCAGATCTTTGACCACCATCACGTTTTTCACTCTTCACGACGAGAACCCGTATAAACGCCACCACTCGCTGATTGCAATGATCCTCTGATCTCTATCACAGAACGATTCTCCTGCCGTATGGGGAAGTCGAGGTTCAGTGCCAGTTACAGGTCACAACCATCACGCTATACGGAAACCACCACAGATTCAATAAACAAGAGGAAGGGGAGGCTTGAGCATTGTTTCTACCCGATCTATGCCGATCTACCCAATCTTCACAGATCAGACTCAATGTTCACCCAATACGTAGCTCATGCCAGATCACTCGATATGCAACCACTAACAATAAGATCACTTGATCTACAATCAACAAAAACCAAATAACTCGATCGACTACCACCAACATTCATCGAACGATAATTTTTTTTAATCTCTGAGCGCAACACGCAGCACTGTCGCCGCCGATCTCCACAAAAAAGACAAATCACTTTGCCCTATGAATTATGGGTTGAGAGGAACATGGATGACGATCCAGCACCAGATATATCACTTGATCTGCATGCACCAACCACTAGATGACTCGATCTGTAATCTTTAGCTTCAGTCTTCCACCAACTCCGCACTCACGGATTCATAGGCCCCCTTAAACCTACAGCTCTGATACCACATGATGAAAATGACATTAACTCATAGAAATATATAAATCACACATAAAAACCAGAGACACAATATGGCGGAAAAAGGCTGAAGCCTCATGATTCTGTCTCATTACACTTTTCAAAAATAATTGAATATAGTGTTACAAATAGATGAGAGACAGTGTTCTCAAGATAGTGCGTGCTATCTTAAACACCTTTGGTTGAGATAATTTCTCCTTTGGTTGAGATAATTTCTCACCAGACACACCAATATAGGAGTTACCTAAACTAACTCCTATCTTAGAGGAACAACCCAAGAGTTAGGCACAAATTCCTAACTTGGAATTTTTAATTAATTAATTTATTTTTGGATTTATTATTGTTTTATGAGAGAGGCTAACAATATATATATATATATATATATATATATATATATATATATATATATATATATATATATATATATATACTAAAAACAAAACATAAAATAAAAATAAAAAACAAAAAAAATGAAATATAAAAAAAAAAAAATCAATCATAAAAAAGTAAAAAAAAACAACAAAATTAACCTATAAAAGATAAGAATTTAAAAACTAATTTTTTTTTTACAAACTATAAACAAATAAATAGTAAAAAAAACATATTTAAAAACAATGGAAAAGAAACAAATATGTAAACCATAAAAAAATTTGGGGTAAAAAAAAAACATTAAAAAAACTATAAAATTAAGTAGGTAAAAATAGAAAAATTAAAAAAACATTAACAAAAAACTAAAAAAAAAAATGAAAATTAAAAATAAACTAGAGTTAAAAAAAAAAAATGGAAAATTAACCAAAAAAATTAAAAACTAGTGAAATTAATATTAAAATGTTGATTACTTAAAAAAACAAATATAAAAATATATATAAAAAAGACAAAAAAAATGTAAAAAAAAATCTCATAAGAGAATTTAGAAAAAAAAATAAAAAATAGAAATAGAAATAGAAATAGAAATATATGTATATATATATATATATATATATATATATATATAAAGTTAAGTAACTAAAAATAGAAAAATTAAAAACACATTAAAAAAAACTAGGAAAAAAATAAAATTAAAAAGAAACTAGATTAAACAAAAATAGAAAATTAACCAAAAAAAATTAAAAAACTAGTAAATTAATATTAAAAACATTTAAAAAAAACTAAGAAACAAAAAATAAACTCAAATTATTAAAAAAAAAAAAACTAAAAAAAATATGAAAATTTTAAAAATATATGTTTTTTCAAATTAAAACAAAAATATAATTAAAAAACATTTTAAACCTATAAAAAAATGTGTTTTCGATTAAGGAAAAAAAATAAATATTAAATTTTCATTGTGTTACGCTGGCTGAACCGGTGATGATGATGAAATTATTGATGATGACACTATGGATGAGGTTATTAATGGAATCAGAACTTCAAATTCATTCTTAAATCTCCTAGCTTCAAAACAATTGGAATTTATTAAAAGAAAAAAAGCTGGTTAAAAATCCCTCCGCCAACTCAACGTTGATTGTGATCTCTAAGTACATTAGATTTAACTCCTAGCGGCTGCCTATTCTTTGCCGTGTACTGAAGGCCAATGCATTTCACTGAAATAACTAAATTCTTGAAAATTCGTGGCAAAAAGGCGTACTATTGATCATTTCTCTCCATAATCAGTTATCATTTCATGTGTTGCAGCCCAACCTTGCTCAGTTGTATGAGTGCTTGAGAAGAGTGGCACTGATGCAACTCACACTGGGGAACCTAAACGTATGCTTTTTTAGTCGTTTACAAAATCAT
This sequence comes from Pinus tabuliformis, assembly GCA_031772625.1. NCBI lineage: Eukaryota > Viridiplantae > Streptophyta > Pinopsida > Pinales > Pinaceae > Pinus > Pinus tabuliformis. The sequence continues at coordinate 1,062,922,470 of CM062818.1, forward strand.
GCACTTGGAAGAATTAAACGTAAATTGGGTTTGATGTTAAACATGTTGTCACTTGTATGCTATCCACGACACTCGCATTGGGAGACAAGTTAATCGGTTGAGGAAGCATAATTAAAAGGAAATTCAGTCCATAGCGAACAGGCTTATCACGTATTTTACACTGCAAAAGCCTGTCTGGTAGTTCAATGTTGGAATCATACATAATTTAGGCATAAGTGTAGTTATTATACTCAAAACAACCACATGTTTGTTATTAGTTGCATAACAGGAACTTATCCTAATACAAGTGATATATATATCTATATCTATATATATATATATATATGGCCTTTATTTCAACAAAAATAATTTAACATTCATCAAGATTCAACACACATCCAAAAAGAGATATCTAGGGGAAAGAAAGTGCTCGAAATGCCTTACTATCCGTATTGTACTAATGAAAGAATTTGGATGAATACAATATGCTCTTCTGAAATTTGAGCTCAACCTGCACCTGTATCTTCTATCCTCTGTTTCAATGACCGACCTTCGTAAAAACTTTGCCAAAATTTTGAGCCTCCAAGCTCCTATTTCCTTGAGTTGTTCCCTTGGGAAATTGTCTGTATTATTTAGGAATTTCTCACCAAGGAATTGCACAGTTACCATAGCTCAATTATTTGACTACATGCACCACCTGCACAACTTGAAATAATTTACAACTGATAGTACACTACCCTTGAACTCTAATCTCCACTGGGTAACCCGAATTCTCTACATGCAACAATTATTTTGGGTTGATTGATAAGTTAATTGGATTATCACTCAGTGTGAAAAAAGTTACACACCCTTAACTTGACCTCCACTAGTTCTTCTGACAATGAGAACTTGTTACACTGACAATAACTCAAATTAACTGAAATAGATTGCTACAAATTAGCAATCCATCATGTAGAATTGAACTTAACTCAAACTAGCTGAAATAGATTGCTACAAATTAGCAATCCATCATGTAGAATTGAACTCAACTGCCTCCAAATAAAATTTATTGAGTTAACTGAGTGACAAGAGCCATGTAACCTCAGTTAACTACCTCTAGGTATTCTTCTGGAATTGAAATTTGAATTTCTCCTAATTTAATCAAAGGAAAATCAAATTAGGAATTTCTTGCTACATTTTCAACACTCCCTCTTAGCAAGAAAGGGACTATCAAATACCCCAATCTTGCTTCTATGGAACTCGAATTTTCCTCTTGACAAGGCCTTTGTCAAAATATTTGCATCTTGTTCCTCTGTCGAAATTTACTAGAAAAACATAATCTTTCTATGCACATAATCTCATAGATGGTGATATTGGATTTTGATATGTTTGGATTAATGATAAAATATTGGATTCTCAGAGAGTTTGATACAACTCGTATTATCATAGTAAATCACTGTAGGAACCATCTTCTAACCAAATAACCCAACAATAATATTTCTCATCCAGATAGCCTCACATGCTACTTAACTTCCAACCATGTACTCTGCTTCTTCTGAGCTAAGTGCCACAGATCTCGACACGTTGTACCAATAAATTTTTCTTGAACCAACACTGAAAATATTCTCGAAGTGCTCTTCTTGTTTTATGGACTCCCCGCCCAATTTGCATCTATGAAGCCTTGCAACTTCATTCCCTGTGTTTGTCTATACCAAAGACCAAATGGATTAGTTCCTCTTAGGTATCTCAACACATGCTTTGCTTTCTTCCAATACAAGTTGTTTAGATTAACCATGGATTGACTAAGTTGGTTAACTCCATAACACATGTCAGGTGGTGTGTTCACCAAATACATGAGTGAACCCACAATCTTCCTATAAATGGTAGCCTTCACTTCCTCACTTGAAGTAGCATCCTCTTTCCTCTAGTTACCTGCTAGAGGAGTGTCCATGGGTTTGCTACTCTCCATGTGGAACTTCTTTAGTATCTAGTTGGCATACTTTGCTTGAGAGAAAAACAATTCCCCTTCTCCTTGCATACTTCCAAACCAAGGAAGTAGTGCATGAGACCTATGTCTTTCATCTATAAATATTACAAGGTCCTCCTTGCAAGATCTCATCAACTGCTCATCACTAGTAAGGATCAAGTCAGCGACATATAAAACAATAATCAATAATTTACCTTCTACCACAAAGTAATAAAGGTTTGCATCTGCTTCACTTTTCATGAACCCAAAACCAGTGAGATAGCTATCGACCTTGGTATACCAAGCACGGGGTTCCTACTTGAGTCAATACAACGCTCATTTGAGTCTACACACAAGAAAATATTTGTCAAATGTCTCAAACCCCTCTGGTTGCTCAATATACACCTCCTCCTCAATAAATCCATTGAGGAATGTTGTCTTCACATCCATCTAGTAGATCTTCCACCCCATCTACACTTACAGTGCTAGAATTGACCTGATGGATGAGCACCTTGCTACTAGAGAAAAGGTCTACTCATAGTCAATTCCCTCAACATGAGAGAACCCCTTGACCAAAAACCTTGGCTACATGCTTTTAATACCTTGTAAAGCCATCTAAAACTAGCCATTGATTTGTCTATTGGCCTTGGGACCACTTCCCAAACATTGTTTCTGATAATGGAATCATATTCCTCTACCATATCATCAACTCATACTAGTTTGTCTATAACTTCCTCCAATGAGAATCCCTTTGTATCTATGAGCTCACTCATCCGAGCCATGTAGTTAGTGTACCAATTTGGTGAGCTCCTCTTCCTGTGTTGTGATGTGGGTGCTCCCATATTCTCTCTATCATCATGTAATAATTTATCAGCATCCTTGGTTCACTTACTTCCTTCTTTGGATGTCTATGCTTAAGTGGATGTCTCCACTATCTACTCCTCTGCTTGTGGCTGCTCCACAACTTCTTTAGGTTCTTCCTTTGGAGCCAAAATCTCTTGATTAGGATACAACTGAAGTTCCCTCTCAATAGAACACCCCATTGCCTTCTCCTCATAAAATTTCACATATCTTCTTACCATTGTCATCATGAGAGATGGAAAGTATTAGTACACACAATAGTTGTGAGGTGTATCAGTGTATCCCAAATTATCCCCAACTCTTCTCTCAACTCTAGATTTTTCCTTGCTTCCTTAGAAAAATGGGAGTAAATTGATGATCCAAAAATCTTGAAGTGTGACACATCTGGTCTCTTCCTTGAAAAATCTTCCTCTGGCGTACTCATCCCAAGAATCCTATGAGGACTCTTGTTCTACAAATAAACCATTGCGTTGCATGCTTCAGCCCACAAGTGTTGAGGTACTCTTTAGTCATGCAACATCACATGTGTTTCTCCCACAATACTTATGTTCTTCCTCTCACCCACCACATTTTGTTGAGGGTTATGAGGTGTTGATAACTCCCGTCGAATTCCTTCCTTTGCATAGAAATTTGTAAACTCATTTCACATGTACTCACCACTGTTATCGCTCTTGAGAGCCTTCACTTTCCTGCCTGTCTCTTTCTCAATAAGTTCTTTAAACTCAATGAATTTGGAGAATGTTTGGTCTTTCTTCCACATGAATTAGATCCAACACTTCCATGAGAAATCATATGCAAATATACCATAATACATGTACTTGGTAGTGGAGGCTATCAAGAAAGGTCCACAGACATCAGAGTGGATCCTTTGAAGGATTGCATGTGCCCTGTTGTCCCTATCATTGAAGGTGGATTTTTTGTACTTCCCTAATGTACACCCTTTGCATGTATCTCACTACTCTAGTGCTCCTTTGGGGAGGTGTTATAGACGTTTTTGTGCCTTACAGCTATAAGCATGAAATGTCCATAATTCAAGGGATCCAAAGTCCCTAAAGATGTTGTTACAGCTCCTAAAGGAACAAGGTCAACCAATGACAGCTTCTCCCAGAAGTTCTCCACCAAAAACCACTCAGAAATAGTCAATTCAGGATCAATTTAGAGGCTCCACTAGCTGCCTGCGTTGAAATGCAGAATCTACACTGGCTAGGTGCACTGCAACGCAGGTGGAAGCACTACCAGGGTACGTTGAGCAGAAAATGACAAATGGCAAGCTCATTCAACGAGGTGGAAAGACCTTGGAAGCTTCCAGAATCTTCTCCAATGACACTTGCCTCAATGAATTCGACTAGTGATGAGTAAGAGGTTCTCAACCTCCAAGTGGAAGCAAGAACTGACAGAGAGAAGCCACAAGTCAAAACATAAGCTGACTCATCCTCTCTGCTTACATCTATATATGGATCTCTCACCCAGAGGTTCAGCAGGCTGGAATTTTGTACTTTGCAGAGAATTGTTGTTGGTTTGAGATTGAGATTAGCACATTGGGTGATTTATGCTTTGTTGGAGGAGAGGAAGGGATTCCTTTGCTGGGAGGTAGATGCTGGATCGGAACTCACATGGTTGTATCTCCTCTTGGACTTTATTATCATATCAATAAACTATTTGAGTTTCTCCTACATGCTGTGTACCAATGATGTTGTGTTATGCTTACATGTTTAGCTTAATCTGATCTTGAGCTTTTTATGAATGTATATCTGTATTTTCGTGTAGTTTCTCTCTCTTGTGATCTTGCAGGAATTCAGTGAAGCTGGGCCGGTGAAGGAGCAAGAAGCTGGGAGCTACTGAAGAGAGGAGTGATTTGGATCGACAAACTAGCGAAAGACACAGGTTAGTTAGATCCTTCTTCCTCATTTACATTTCATAAAGAAGAATACTCAATTAGTTTACCTCGTTTGTTGCTAAGGCACTATCACCTCTTAGAGTGGGATAGGGGCATTCCGAATTGGATACTTTTCCCAACAACAAATTGGCGACTCCACTGGGGAGAGTATCTTGTTAGTTTATTTGTGTTTCTATTGTTGTTCTTCTCATAAACTCAGGAGTGCCGAATCGAAATGCATTTTCCATTTTCAAATGCAAAGTAGAGATCTGCCACTCTAGCCCACTCACTGGGCCTGTTTTTATGATCTGAACAAACTGATCCACAAGTGCTCTAACAGCCCTTTGTGATAGATCTTAGTCCTCCTTTAAATCATCCTCCTAATTGTACCTAATTGATAGCATTGATCTGGCCAAAAACTGTAGATTTAACTGCAAACCGTGACCCGGAACCTAGAAACAACTCTCGTTTCTGCTTCAGCGCAGACTCTGTGAAGAGGTTCTGCATTTCAACGCAGGTCCCGTGAAGGATACCTGCACTGAAGTTCAGTTTCTCTGTGCTGAGGGTGCGCTGATCAGTCTTTGCCTTGTGCAGCTGTGGTTCCCTGCTTCCTTTTGCTCAGTTTTATCTCTGTTTTTGCAGCCTGTTATCAATCAGTGTACCTATCTGAAACCCCTTTTCTCTGCCTCAATTCCGCCTCGGTTGTATAAAGAAACTGTATTTGTTCTTTATGTATTTGTTACATCATCTGCAGTTTCCCATTACAAAAGTAAACTAGTCATACTGTCGCCCTTAGATCTAGACCTGTCGTAAGTGTCGTTTTGATCTTAGGAGTGAGTTTGTTTGCTGTTCACAGTTGATTGAGCTTTTACTTTTGTTGTTTGGTTTGAATTTATGCATTTCTAGTGTCGAAACAAGTAAATCATAAAGTGTCGTAATCATCTTATTGATTTTGGAAAAGGAACTTGTTTATGTTTTCACTTGAAATCGAATTCAAATTTGTACAACAACTTTCTTTTTAGGCATCAATATTAAGGAAGCGAAAACAAATACATGCATTTGTGCATTTGCATTTTGATAGTTCGCATGCTTTGATTTAGGAAAAGTGCATTACAGTGTGCTCTATGCTCTTTTAGAAAAGTTTGTGTCTTCGTTTTCCCCTTGTAGTTAGGATTTTCATTGTTGAAAAGATATAAAAGCTTGCTTATCATCTTTAGACTGCATTTAGGAATTGTATCATACATCTCGTGGTGATCCAAAAAGGCAAACTTCTAAGAAAGATCAACCTAAAATAAATTGAATGAACTTAACAACGCTTTGTAACTTAACGCACAATATAGAGGTCTAGGCTAGAGACGTGTTCTGGCGTCGTAAAACCTGGTGACTGTCGATCTCGCTGATGGTTGGGTGATTCCTCCTGAGAGACGATAGCGCCAGTACGGATTGTGCTCCCACGTACCGTCGAGTATATATTGGGAGACCCCTATAGGAATAAAGCCTTTATCCTTAGGAAGCCGTATCGACCGCCCTACTGATCGCAATGCACTGAACACATCATTCGGGAAGATTGACCACCCGTACCTTAAAAAGTATTCTGCAGTTTTGTGAAAAGTTTGGCACACCCTCTACCTAAAACTCCAGAGTAGTTCCTTTTGGCCTTTTTCAAACTCTATAATGGAAAAATTCCATCCGAGCATTTGTCACTTCGGGCTCGTTAAAACATCGAAGGAGACTAGAGTCATCTTTAGCTTTTTCTCGACTCTTTAAAACTGAAAAACAAGTTGTGTCTAAAGCGTCGTTAAAATTTATTTTAAACGGAACAATCACCCCTTTTTCCTGCGTTGATATTTAGGTTGAGAAAATGGAGCCCATCAACCAAGGAATTCCCCTTGGTGGAAATCCTAGTCCCTTCTCCTCTTGGGGAGATGTTGGAGCGCCCCATATGGCCACATTGTCGCTTCCAGGACTGACAATTGGCTTGCCGGTCTGGCTCTCCTCAACCAATGTCGTTCAGAACACCACTATTCCTGAACAGTCGAATCAATAGTCAGACCAGTCCAGAGTTGCCCACCAGCCTTCTACTTCCTCTAATTCTTCCTCTCCTCCTTCCTCTTCGCTTGACGGAACTGGTAAAACAAAAAACCAAATTCCTAAGGAGAAGAAGGAAAAGAAGAAGAAAGAGAAGAAGAAGAAGGAACCAAAAGCGACTTGGGGCAAACAAGTGTCGTTTGACAAAAATCCACACACAGCACTGACTAGGCCTAAATCGCCATGTGTCATATGCAAGGGAGACCACTTCCACAGAGATTGTCTCTGCATCCCTCGGATACTAAGGGACTGGTCTCCCCGTTTGCACAATCCGGTGGCATCAACCTCTGATAGCCATGTTGAATGCATACCGTCAACTAGCGAGAGTGAAGTCCTTGGACAAAAAGGGAGAGCTAAATCCCCCTGTAGACTATGAGAAGGCAATCATGCCATCCACTGTTGTCCCTTCTTAGACGAAGCGAAAAGATTTTTGGATGATCGTCCGGTTTCACCGTTACGACTCCCTCCTGGATATAAAAAACCCTTGCCGAGTCCTTCGTTAGTTGAAAATCTAGCTGGCCCGCTCAAGTGGTCAGCTGAAACGCCGGTCATTGAAGATGAACCAGCTGAATCCATACTCGACGAAAGTCAAAAGGTCGAGGCGGCAGTTGACCTGGTCTTGCCTTTAGAGGATTTATCTTCGAATGATACAGTCACTGAAGAGGATAAAGATGACACCATCCAAATTCTCTTCATTAACATAGACTCCGACGAGCACGGGGGCACTCCCCCCATTCCTTTATCGCAGGAAGGAAGTTCGTCAGAGCGATACCCGGCCATTTACTCGGTCCCACCACCAAGCAACCTAGTTGTCTCCTTCGACTGGAACCAACTAGGCAGACCCCGTTTGCCAGCAAGCATACCATTCAGAATTATCGTCCAAATATACAGAATGGTCATGGCTAGCACCATCATTGATGAAGGGGCATCTGTGAGTATCCTTTCCTCCACTGCTTGGAAATCGCTTGGTTCGCCAGCGCTTTTGCCTGAAATGAGAAATCTGACAGGCTTTGATAAAGGAACCAGTCGACCTTTAGGGATCCTCCCCAATGTGCCTATCACATTGAAAGGGAAGACCGTTCAAATGAACGTGATGGTCGTTCAAGGACCCTTGGATTATAACCTACTCCTTGGAAGAGACTATATATATTGCATGGGAGCCATCGTCTCCTCACTCTTTAGAGTAATGTGTTTTCCGCACGAAGGAAGAGTGGTCAAGCTCGTGGACCAGCTTTCATTTCCCGGATCACGCATCGCAACAAATAGTCATATACCTTCCCTAAATGGTCTCTTCACGCAAGAAATGTCTCAACCCACGGTCCGTCCCCCCGATGAACGTGAGTAATTCGGAAGGATATGACTGGAACCCAGGGGCATGCGTCCTGGTCTGCTTCGGCAGGAAAACTTTGGGTATAGGGTAGGTTTCCGCGGGAGAATATGACTAGTCTGTACCCCGTCCGTCTTGGAAGAGGGGTTATTCTAGAATAAGATTCTTTTGTCAAAGTTATGTGTTTGGTGCTCGTTGTCACTCACCTTTGTCTATCTCGGTAGACATCGCCGAATAAATGTTTTATTCACTGCATTGATGAAACAATCTTTGGGTAACCTGAAAGAGGTAGGCCTTTCCTGGTAGAACAAATGTTTTATCTGCAAATTGATGGGTAACTTTGAAATCGTACTTTATACCTGGGGGCATGCAAACCTTTTGGAGTGCAAGCAAGGAGCGGCTATTTATTTTTTAAATTTTTAGGTCCTCCCTTTAAACCCGTAGGTCTAACCCTTTAAACTCGTAGGATTAGTCGTTTCCGAACTTGCATAACGAAAGGATGCGGGGCATAGCTTTGGTAAGGTGCAAGCTCCATAAAAAATGGCATCTTACATGAGACATTCTTATCATATGACTGGATAATCAAGCAGTTTTAGCACATAGTTCATGCTCGTTAAAAAATAAACATAAGATTGAGCAGTTTTAGCACATAGTTCATGCTCGTTAAAAAATAAACATAAGACTGAGCAGTGTTTTTCCGCGTTTAAGCTCGTTAAAAAATGAACTACCCTCCGGTAAATAACCACCGTGAATGTAACATTATCAGCCATTAAAGCCTTGGTCGTGTTTGCACCGTCACCTCCACTTTTCCATTGGCCGATCATTCACCTCCATTTGATTGTTTACCCATTTTGAGGAACAGCTGCGAAGAGTGATTTCACTAGCCATCCTTGTGACACTGCCGTGATTGGAAAATTCCAACCCTTACCTAGAATCAGCTGCTAACCCGTTTTATCGCTCGTTCCTCAAAAGACGAGTCTTCTTTAAGCTCTTTTCATCTGACTCGTAAAATATGAAAAGATTACCGAGTTTTGGCCTTCCAACTCGTTAAAGAAACCGGAAGTGCTATCCCTCCTCTAGATTTTAATCTTTTTGGACCTGAGGGATTATTGCACAAAAAGATCGAGCGCTTGTTTTGTTCGGCTCGTTAAAACTATTGAAAATTCATCCCTTCTGTATTGTTTTATACTTTTTCGGACTTAAGGGATTAGATGACGAAAAAGGACTTTCGGAGTTGACTTTACGTACCTTTTTAGACTCTCTAAAAATGAAAAGGACCGAGTTATCTTTGTCGTTAGACTCGTTAAAAACATTAAATAGCGACAAACTTGTCTTTAGACGAGAACGAGTTTCACTATCGCTAGGCTCGTTAAAACATAGCGATGGGTTTGCCCGAAGGGAAAATTATAGAACAAGCATATGTTATCCTCCTCAAGCTTGACAAAAATAAAGAGGTACTGGTCAGCAATGACTGGGGAAAAATTGGGAAGAAACTCAAAGAACTTTATTGGTAGCAAGTCGCTCTTGAACATGACACTTCCACTCCGTGCCTGAGTCGGGTTGGGTTGTTTCATTCACCGGTCACATCACCATGGTCTCGCCATACCATCCACCTTTGGGGTAAATGCTACCAATCCATCACACAAGTGTCATTGATATGTTCAAGAGAAGTCATCCAGAGAAGTCAACCGTGTCCCATCCACTACCATACATTATCCTTCATTCTTTCATGACCGCCACCCTGAACTATATATCATCAGATCGTTTTCACCTCCATCAAAATCATTTGCTCCGTTCCGTGTCACTGATGTGGGATACATCAAGGCCCTCCTTTGACGGATCGCTTCTTGTCGACATCAGCTCATTATCCAAGAAGTTGATCTAGGAACAACCCCTTCAGTACTTTGAAGCTTGCATGCCTCAATGGCAAGTTTCTCACTTCCGGCGACAGGTATACAACAATGACCTTCGACCGAAAGATTTTGCGTGGTGTTCGACACCAAGTCCTTTATTCACACCACGTGAATTGTACTGCAATACCTTGAGGGTCATTATCATTATCGGTGATTCCTCTCGCGCTTGTTAATGGTTTACCTCATTGACTGGTAATCAAGCGATGTCTTTCCATGTTCGACTTCAGAACATTTCTCACATGGATCGACTTGTACTTAGAGTGAAGATCGAACGAGTTTGAAGACCCTGGATCTAGTTTCATCCATCCGGGCTGCGATATATATTCAGGAAAAATAAATACATTGACATGTACAACATTGCAGCACAGACAATCATCCTACCAAAGAATGATGATTTCAGCAGGATCATCAGTCTATCATCAGACAATTGTCTGTTCTATGTACAAAAAAATGAATTTATAAAGCTGAGCATGGGAATGCCCGCCTCAGCTAGATCATGAAAACAGTATGAAAAATAATGTATTGTATTGTATCTTATTACAGGTCTCCTCCCAGCATTGAATGAACTTCGGATCCTCCTAATAAAGCATTTCACCCGATAAACGGCCTCATACTTTAGGGTGCAACTGTTATAGGAATTTTTGTGCCTTACAGCTATAAGCATGAAATTTCCATAATTCAAGGGATCCAAAGTCCCTAAAGATGTTGTTACAGCTCCTAAAGGAACAAGGTCAACCAATGACAGCTTCTCCCAGAAGTTCTCCACCAAAAACCACTCAGAAATAGTCAATTCAGGATCAATTCAGAGGCTCCACTAGCTGCTTGCGTTGAAATGCAGAATCTACACTGGCTAGGTGCACTGCAATGCAGGTGGAAGCACTACCAGGGTGCGCTGAGCGGAAAATGACAAATGGCAAGCTCATTCAACGAGGTGGAAAGACCCTGGAAGCTTCCAGAATCTTCTCCAATGACACTTGCCTCAATGAATTCGACTAGTGATGAGTAAGAGGTTCTCAACCTCCAAGTGGAAGCAAGAACTGACAGAGAGAAGCCACAAGTCAAAACATAAGCTGACTCATCCTCTCTGCTTACATCTATATATGGATCTCTCACCCAGAGGTTCAGCAGGCTGGAATTTTGTACTTTGCAGAGAATTGCTATTGGTTTGAGATTGAGATTAGCACATTGGGTGATTTATGCTTTGTTGGAGGAGAGGAAGGGATTCCTTTGCTGGGAGGTAGATGCTGGATCGGAACTCACATGGTTGTATCTCCTCTTGGACTTTATTATCATATCAATAAACTATTTGAGTTTCTCCTACATGCTGTGTACCAATGATGTTTTGTTATGCTTACATGTTTAGCTTAATCCGATCTTGAGCTTTTTATGAATGTATATCTGTATTTTCATGTAGTTTCTCTCTCTTGTGATCTTGCAGGAATTCAATGAAGCTGGGCCGGTGAAGGAGCAGGAAGCTGGGAGCTACTGAAGAGAGGAGTGATTTGGACCGACAAACTAGCGAAAGACACAGGTTAGTTAGATCCTTCTTCCTCATTTACATTTCATAAAGAAGAATACTCAATTAGTTTACCTCGTTTGTTGCTAAGGCACTATCACCTCTTAGAGTGGGATAGGGGCATTCCAAATTGGATACTTTTCCCAACAACAGGAGACCTATAGAAATTTGTTGCATGATCTTCAAAGTGCCATGATGCAAATGGCCAAGTATTCTATGCCATAATTCGTCGACATCTCGACTCTGCACCTTCTTCGCTTTTGTGCTAAATTCTGCACAATCTTCCACATCTAATTTGTAGAGGTTATTTATTCAAACCTCGATCTAATTCAGTTGTCCCATGGTGATGTGTCTCAAGAAACCTTTCTATTTTTTGAATATCACAGCGTAACCATGGTCTTCCAACACCGCTATGAAAACTAGATTCTTCTTTAGACTCGGTACAAACATCACATCCTTGAGCTTGAGAGGGGAGTCAGACTCCCTCTGAAAAGTAAATGTACCAATACCAGCTGCAATATACCTTCCATCATTTCCCATCTTGATTTGCATCTAGAGATCCTTCTCCTCAAAGTCACTAAAACATTCTTTATTGTCTACCATGTGGAATGAGGCACCACTGTCAATAAACCACACACTACCCATCATTGTGCTTTTCATGCATGAAATGAGGGTAAAATAAAGTTCAAAGTGTGAAGCCAAGGCTTCAACCACTGCTCCTCTAGGTCTTCCTTCTTTCCTTATTATGTGGACATTTCGTGGCATAGTCTCCTAGTTCATGATAGTGAAAACACTTGATTTTGGACAAGTATGTCTTCTTTCCCCCTTGACCATATTCTACATTGGATTGGGATTTATTCACTTTCCATTTCTTTTCCTTTCCATCCAAGGCACAATTCTCTTCATCCTCACCCTTGGATGAAGTCCCATCTCTGTTGCTCTGCTTTATTTCTTCCTATACTAGATGAACCATAACCACTCCCAGCTTGGTAGTTTCTCTCTACCATTTATCGAATCTTGATAACTATGCCAGCTCTTGGGAAGGCCAAAGAGGATTAGAGATACCATATCTTCTTCAGGGGTTGTAACACAAACACCACCAAGTTCATCACAACATCATGTAAACCTTCTCAGGTATTGCAGAATTGTTTCATTCTTTTGCATCTTAATACTTTGAAGCTTGTCCTTGAGTGTCAGCTTCCTATGGTGACTATTTTTCTCAAACAACTCTATCAGTGTTATCCACATCATGAACAGAGTATATTTCTCATGGAGATTTGAGGCAATATAATGTTGGACTCCCTCCAATGTTATCCTCCTCACTTTAGTCACATCCTTCTTCCACTTAGCAAGATCCTGGGTATCAGATGTTGCGGGTTTTGATACATATTTCATGATATATTCTAACATCCCATTATCATCCAATACTACGTCCATGTGGATCTTCCACGCCACAAAATTTGTAGTTCCTCTCAAAGCATACTCAAGCTTGATTCCATTGAAATCCATATTCTCAGTCCTAGAGAAACCTGTAACGCTGATCTTCAAATTCGAACCTCCTGCAATGAAAACTTCAAAATATCTTCTGTATTGTGAATCTAGCTCTGATACCATGTAAAAATTAATGTGTATATTCTAAACTGCTCATGAAATTTTATAAATCATAAGACTAGAAGTTACTTTACTGATATATGGAAGTAAATTCACAACCGAGAACACAAATCATTAACATGCATCAATATTCAACACACGTAAATATATTTATCTAGGGTAAAAAAAATTTTCAAAACACCTTACTCTCTATATTGCATTAATCAAATAATCTGGATGAATACAATAAGCTTTTCTCAAGTTTGAGCTCAACCTAAACCTGCATCTTCTATCGTTTGCCTGACTAAATGACCTTGGCCAATACTTAGCCAAAATTTTGAGTCTCCAAGCTTCGATTTCCTTGCACTGTTCCATTGGGAAATTGTCCCTATTATTTAGTAATTTCTCACCAAGGAATTGCGCAATTACCACACGTCAATTATTTGACTACATGCACCACATGTACAACTTGAACTAGTTTACAATGGATAGTACATTTCCCTTGAACTCCAATCTCAACTCGGTAGCTCAATTCTCTACATGATCACTCAATGTGAAAAAAGTTACACACACTTAAATTGACCCCCACTAGTTCTTCTGAAAATGAGAAATAGTTACACTGAAAATAATTCAAATTAATTGAAATAGATTACTACAAATTAGCAATCAATCATGTAGAAATGAACTCAAGTTTCTCCACCTTGGATTTATTGAGTCAAATGAATGATAAGAGCCATGTCACCTTAGTTAACTACCTCCAAGTATTCTATTGAAATTGAAATTTCTCCTATTTTAATCAAGGTAAAATTAAATTAGGAATTTCTTGCTACATTTTCAACACTCCCTCTTAGCAAGAAATGGATTATAAAATACGCCAATCCTACTTCTATGGAACTTGAATTTTCCTCTTGACAAGGCCTTTGTCAAAATATCTTCATCTTGTTCCTCAGTCAGAATGTACTACAACAACATAATATGCCTCTAAACACAATCTTGTAGATGGTGATATTGGATGTTGATATGCTTGGATCAATAATGAAATATTGGATTCTCAAAGAGTTTGATACAACTCTAAATGTCACAGTAAATCATTGTAGGATCCATCTTCTGACCAAATAACCCAACAATATTATTTCTTAACCATATAGCCTCACATGTTTCTTGACTTGCAGCCATGTACTCTGCTTCTCCTGAATTTAGTGCCACAGATCTCTACTTCCTGTTGTCCAAATAATTTATTGCTGACCCAACACCGATAATTCCTCTTGGATTTCTCTTCCTTTCTAATGGACTCCCCACCCAATCTGCATCCATGAAGCCTTGCAAATTCACTCCCTCTGTCTGTCTATATCAAAGACCGAACTAAGTATTTCCTTTGAGGTATCTCAACACATGCCATGATGCCTTCCAATACAGTTTGGTTGTCTTAACAATGGATTGACTAAGTTGGTTAAATGCATAACACATGTCTAGTCGTGTGTTCACCAAATACATGAATGAACCCACAAGCTGCCTATAAATGGTAGCCTCCACTTACTCAATTGAAGTAGCATCCTCTTTCCTCCAGTTACCTACTAGAGGAGTTTCCATGGGTTTGGTACTCTCCATGCGGAAATTCTTCAACATCTCGTTGACATAATTTCCTTGCGAAACAAATAGTTCCCCATCTCCTTTCCATACTTCCAATCTAAGGAAGTAATGCATGAGGCCCATGACCTTCATCTCTAACTCTTTTGCAAGGTACTCCTTGCAAGATCTGGTTAGTTTCTCATCACTAGTAAGTATCAAGTCATCGACATATAAAACAATAATCAATAATTTACCTTCTACCACAACATAATAAAGGTTTGCATCTACTTCACTTTTGGTGAAGCCAAAACTGGTGAAATAGTTATCGATCCTGGGATACCAAGCACGAGGTGCTTTCTTGAATCCATACAACGCTCACTTGAGTCTACACACATGCGACTCTTTGTCAAAGGTCTTAAACCCCTCTGATTTCTCAATATATAACTCCTTCTCATTAAATCCATTGAGGAATTTGGCCTTCACATCCATCTGGTGGATCTTCCACCCCATCTGCAATGATAGTGTTAGAATTGACCTGATTGATGAGTACCTTGATACTGAAGCAAATGTCTACTCATAGTTAATTTTCTCAACCTAAGAGAACCCCTTGGCCATAAATTTGGCCTTGTGTTTCTCTATGCTCCCATTTTCTACATGCTTTACCTTGTAAATCCATCTCGAACCAACCACTGATTTTCCTATTGGTCTTGGGACTACTTCCCAAACGTTGTTTTTGACAATGGAATTAGTTCTTCTATCATAGCATCAACCCATATTGGTTACTATAAAACTTAAATGAGGATGTATTTGTATCTAATAGATCACTCATTAGAGCCATGTAGTCAGTGTACCGATTTGGTGACCTCCTATTCTTGTGTTGTGATGTGGGTTCTCCCACATTTTATCTATTATCCTGTAATAATTTATCAACTTCCATGGTTTTCTTCCTTCCTTCTCTAGATGTCTCTGCTTGAGTGGATGTCTCCACTCTCTTCTTCTTTTCTTTTGACTACTCCATAACTTCCTGAGGTTCTTCCTTTGGAGTGAAATGCTCCAAATTAGACTGCAATTGAAGTTCCCTCTCAAGAAAACACCTCATTTCCTTCTCCTCATCAAATTTCACATCTATTCTAACCATTGACGTCATGAGAGATGGAAAGTACACACAATAGTTGTGAGGTGTATCAGTGTACCTCAAAAATATCCCCAACTCTGCTCACAGCTCTAGATTTTTCCTTGCTTCCTTGGAAACATGGTAGTAAATTGATGATCCAAAGATTCTGAAGTGTGACACATCTGGTTTCTTCCCTGAAAAATCTTCCTCTAGTGTGCTCATCCCAAGAATCATGTGAGGACTCATGTTCTGAAAATAGACCGTTGTGTTGCATACTTCAACCCTCAAGTGTAGAGGTAGGCTTTGGTCATGCAAAATCGGTTATGCTACTCCCACAATACTTATATTCTTCTTATTAGCCACCCCATTTTTTTGTGGTTTATGATGTGATCGCAACTCCTGTCAAATGCCTTATTTTGCACATAAATTTTTAAACTCATCTGAAATGTACTCACCATCGTTATCTCTCCTGAGAGCCTTCAATTTTCTACCAGTCTCTTTCTCAACAAGTGATTTAAACTCAAAAAATTTGGAGAATGTCTGGTATTTCTTCTGCGTGAAGTAGATCCAACACTTCTATGAGAAATCATCTAAAAATATAACTTACTACCTGTGCTTGGCAGTGGAGGCTGTTAAGAAAGTTCCACAGATGTCAGAGTGGATCCTTTCGAGGATTGCATGCACCGTGCTATCCCAATAATTGAAGGTGGATTTTTTGTACTTCCCCAATGTACACCCTTTGCATGTATCTCATTTCACTAGTGATCCTTTGGGGAGGCCTATAGAAATTTGGTTCATAATATTCAAATCACCATGATGCAAATGGCCAAGTATTCTATGCCATAGTTCATCGACATCTCATCTCTGCACCTTCTCTGCTTTTGTGCTCAATGTCGCACAATCTTCCACATCTAATTTGTAGAGGTTCTTCATTCAAACCTCAATCTGCTTCACTTTTCTCGTGGCGATGTGTCTCAATAAATATTTCCTTTTGCTGAATATCACAACATAGCCATGGTCTTCCAACGTCACTATGGAAATTAGATTCTTCTTCAGACTTGGTACAAGCATCACATCCATGAGCCTGAGAGGGGAGCCAGACTCCCTTTGAAAAGTAATTATACCAATATCGATCACACTATACCTTCCATCATATCCCATCTTGATGTGCATCTGGACATCTTGCTCCTCCAAGTCACTAAAAAATTCGTAGTTTCCCATCATGTGGAATGAGGCACTGATGTCAAGGTACCACACACTACCCATCACTGTGCCTTCCATGTATGCAATAAGGGTAAAATTAACTTCAAATTATGAAGCCAGGGCTTCACCAATTGTTCCTCCTACGGTCCTATTTCTTGCCTTTTTGTGTGGACATTTCGTGGCATAGTGTCCCAATTCTTAACAATGAAAGCACTTGATGTTGGACAAGTATTTCTTCTTTCCCCCTTGACCAAATTCTACATTGAATTGGGATTTATTCACTTTCCCTTTCTTTTCTTTTCCATCCAAGACACTGCTCTCTTCATCCTCGCTCTTGGATGATGTCCCATCTTTGTTGCTTTGCCTTATTTCTTTCTGCACTAGAGTAGACCATAATCACTCCCAGCTTTGTAGTTTCTCTCTACCATTTATCGAATCTTGATAACTATGCTAGCTCTTGGGAATGAAAAATATGGTTAGAGCTACCAAATATACTTCGGGAACTATAACACTGACCCTGCCAAATTCATCACAAGACTGTGAAAACCTGCTCAAGTACTACAAAATTATTTCATTCTTTTGCATCATAATACTTTGAAGCTTCTCCTTGAGTTCCAACTTCCTATGGTCACTATTATTCTCAAAGAACTTTATTAGTGTTTTCCACATCTTGAATGAAGTATCTTTCCCTTGGAGATTCGAGACAATATGATACTGAACTCATGCCAATATTATCCTCGTTGATTTAGCCACATCCTTCTTCCACTTAGCAAGATTATTGGAATCAGATGCTGGGGGATTTTCTACATATGTCTTGATGTATTATAATATCCCATTATCATCCAATACTACCTCCATGCGGATCTTCCATGTAACAAATTTTGTGGTTCCTTCCAAAGCATACTCAGGCCCGAGTCCATTGAAAACCATATTCTTAGTCCTGGAGAAAACTTGTAACATTGATCTTCAAATTCAAACCTCCTATGATGACAATTTTGAAATATCTTCTCTATTGTGAATCTAGCTTTAATACCATGTGGAAATTAATGTGTAATGCTCGTGAAATTTTCTAAATCACAAGATTAGAAGCTACTTGTTGTAGCCGCTCAAACACCACCCAAAATTTTGGGCATATCTAAAATTTTGGGTCCCCCCCTTCTTGCCTCAAGCCATTAAGGATTCTCCAGTTGTTCATTGGCTAATTCCCCAATGGCTTGTTCTTATTAGACCCTTTTGATGCACTAACTCATGCAATTGTGCGATATATATTACATTATTTTATCATGCCTCATTTCACGCATCCACCCTACCATTGAATTAGGGTTTTGGAAGTGTGATTTCTTTCCCACAATGTCGTGGCGGAAAAAGTCGTTTGTGCGGACACAACTGACCTCCCTAGGAGTCTAAACTCTCTAGCGACAAACAAGACAAAATGGAGTGACCTTTCTCTAAATATACCTTTTTAAAACATGAAAACTACAAGTGTTTAGGCTTACCTTATTCCAAAACGCTGTTGTTGTAGTTCGTCCTTGCCGATCCGGATGAGCTCCTCCTTCACATCAATTCCTGCAACCACAAACAATCAAACAATTACCAAGCACTTGCATTTCATATAATAAAACATATATTCAACATGCAGACCAAGGAACACATGAAATAACTCATTAACACAAGCTATTGAGAAAAATAAACCTGTTTGTATTAATAACGAAACAAAGAAACTCTTACAACCTGGCCTTGGTGTTGTGCAAGTTCCTCCCAGGGTCCATCAAGGGTTTTCCTCTACTTTGACAAAGTTCACCCACTTCCAAGTAGAATCAAGCAAAGACAATCTCTCCTCACAAGGTTCTAAATGGGAGTCCTAATTCCTGCAGCATTTACCCAAAGAAAATGTATAGCTCCAACCTCTCCTCCCTCTGGCTCAATGCCTTTATTTATAGTGCTGTAAAGAGGTTATTCAGGTCCACCATCAATGGGATAATCCCCCTCTTTGGGTGGGATAGCTCCCTTATTGATGGGATAAGTTCCTCCTTAATAGGGATACATGAACCAACTGGAGGCGCATCCATTTCATCAAACCGACCTCTAGAAAGTTCTAGAAGTAACCACAAGTAACTTTTTTAAGATGAAACTTGCGCATTTTGCCTTTTACAGAAGGATGCACCTGTCCCTTAACATACAGAGCGTCCAAGGACGCAGCTTTTGTGAACATTGTGAGCGTCCCCGCAGGTAAGGCTAGAGAGAACCTGCGACCCCAGAGATAAACACATTTTTTACAAGACTTTCTCTCTTCTTTGAGTTTGAGATGGATAGCAGAGGCATAAGACTTGCCTAAGAGGGTAGCATGACTGTTGATTTGAGTCATACTAACTGTAAGTAGTCATGGTGACATTTTTTAGTGTAACACACAACTTCAAATATTATCTCTATGTAATGTTCCTTTTGATTAGTGGTGGCACCATGTGTGGGAAGAAACGATTGCAGTTTGGCTTTCATTATGCTGACCTTACTAGGGTTTGGGGAGAAACCCTAAATTGGCAAAAGAATGATTCATTTCATGATTTAACCTAATTCATATACCTCTAGAATCTCATTCTCATCCAATCTACTTGGCATTATGGTAAGAATCATTGTATGTCATGTTCCCCTTGGGTTCATGACTGGTTCCCCATCCTAGCATGTGCATTAGGATTTGGGAGAGTTGTAACTTTCCCTTGCATCCTTGTAGCCCTAGGCTCATGTGATTGCAGACCCAAGATGCATGTTAACAAGTAATGCCTAAATTTAGTGCCTCCCAGAAATGCCTAAATTTGAAATTAATTTCTATATTGAAGCATGATTTACTCAACCCATGCAATTTGTAACACCTTGAATTGAGACACTTCTATCTTCATGTTCCTCTAGTGAATTATTTTCACTTTTATTCATTTTTGTTTTCCATGCTTTCAGATTCAAATTATATACATGAGTATATCACTTCAGTAAACTAATGGGTTTTGTTTCATCTTCTTTTCAGGAGATCAAGGGAAGGTGGCTTGGACACATATCAAACGAGGAAATGCTTATGTTAAATTAATGCCCTGATGTGACATCACTTAGATGAAGGGGTGAGGGATGTTTAAATTGTTTCACATGAACCTCATGAAAGCATGCAAAGTCAACGCGTACACCATTTAAAATGGACTAGGCATGCATAATGGATATTCAAATTAAGGGCAAATGATATGTGCTTTGGTGAAAGAAAGAAGAAATTTCTATGTCATACACACCAAGAATTACTACTAGGTATATCATAAAGGTGATGGGATGTGACCACAGGAGGGACAAAGCAAGTTCTTTATGAATGACATGGGAAAGTGAAATCACACGTTGAACAAAATCAAAAGATTAGATCTACCATGGGTGTGATGGCTATAAAATAAGAGAAATAACTTTTAATAAGTGACCCTAATGCTGGCCACTGTAGGGATGTTGGGACTTACAAACATAAATAAAAAATATTCAAGCATATGTCCAAATGAACGCATAGAATGTGAAGGAGTCATCTATGTGCCTAGGATGGAAGGAAAACACTAGGTTTTAGTGTTGGCTAACGACCATTACGATCAGAGACGCGATAAGGGCGCAGTCCAAATGGATAAAGGTTGTACTAACATTCTCACCACACAGCAAGCTACGGTTTAAATTGGAATGCAACACATTAAGCCAATGGCTAGTGTGACTTATGGTACTATGCAATACCTTTTTGGGTCGCAAGGTGTGCCTAGTGACATGGTCGGGAGTGCAACCTCCATTATAACATGGCCTGACGACCTGCCTTACCCTCATCTGATCCAATTAACACTGTTGCTCCCCTACCTTTAAACCAACATCATGTGAATGACCCATAGTCATGTTTTTTCCAATGAAAGGTAGGTTGATGAATCATAAGTGGTGTTGAGTGTTTCACATGTTAAAAATGATAGAAAAGGAGTGCCATTAAACGAGGTCCTTTTAAATAGTGGTAGCACATTATTATTGAAACCACAAACCAACGACATCATTGAGGCAGGCCTACAGGGAATGTGTCTTGTTGGAGATGCGACTGCGCAACCTCCAAGAAATCACATTTCCACCGGGGTTGCACCATCACACTTTTATGCCTTAAAGAAAGCAGTGAGAAGATGCGATCCCATCATAATGTGACTATAAAACCTTGGTTTGTCATGAAGGCCACCAAGGTGTTGAGTGGAGGCTTGGGCCATGACGAGGCCATCATCATCACATAAGAGCCAACATCTAGGAATAATAAAGGAATCGGTCGGAAAACTTTGGAGCACGAAGCAAATAGCGTTGTGCACATGATTGATAAGAGCGTTGTTAGAGTGACAATTGTGCAGCGCCCTGGTTAAAATCACTCTTAGATAGGAGGACCTATGGCAAGAGGAAATATTCTCAATGTCCAAATGATGAGGAAGTCAGAGAGGGGTCATGCACAGAAAAACAAATGAGGGAGAACAATCTTCTTAATAGAGTTGTTCTTTATTTGAAATACTGGAAGTTACATCATTGGTTTCACGTATGTGGGGTCATCTCTTTGGTCTACTATAATGCTTGGATTATGGATAAATCTCTGTGGAATTTTGAAGAAACCTTCATATATTTCCAAAAGAGAATTCAAGGAGGTTAACCTCACGCATTAGAGTATTGAATCCCAAAGCGGAGAGAGCTATATGCCTCTTGGCACTACATTTACCCCACCGGCGCCCCCCCCCCCCCCCCCCCCCCCCCCCCACCCACCCTGCATTAAAAGATAATAAAGCTTGAGAACCTTCACCTTCAACACCATCAGATGAGATTGGTTCAAGCTAAAGAATATGGTTAGAAATTAGATTCATCGACAACACTGCAGCGTTGAAAGGGACTAAACAGGGGTCCAAATTAGTGTTTCATTCTTAGCCATTATTTTAATCTTTCTGATATTATTCTCTGACTGCCAATATGTATGTGAATAATATGGTTTGTTTTCTTGTAGATCATGGGAGAAAGAAGAAATATGACCTAGATGAAGGGAGCTAGGATTTCCACAAAACCCACACAAATAGGGTTTCAATGAAGAACACAATAACAAGAGGTGGTTGGGTGTAGGCAAGGCACAATGACAAACACTCCAACAATTCATGTCTTCATGGTTTCACAACAATGTCGACAACGAAATCCAGCACTAGGGTTTCCTCTCAGCAAGCCAGATGCTCCCTTCCAAGTGTCAAGAACCTTTCAATAAACTCGAAGGCACATCACCAAAATATTGATGAATGTGAGCGAAGCATAGTGGTAAGAAAATAGGTTGGTTCTAGGACCAAGCATTCGTCTCATTGCGACATATGGGTAACAAGCATTCGAGGGTTTCCAATAACCCCCCACATCCTTCTCTATCTCTCCTTCATTGTGATGTAAATATCGCCCACCGTTATATCAACCACTATGTTAGGACTAATGTGGGCATGTAACAATCATTTTGGCTTGAGAAAAGAGTGGGTAATCCCAATAGTCATGAGGGTAGTCGAAAGGGCATGAGGGAAGGTCAAAGGTCATGGTAGGTGAAAAATCACCTCATATCTATAAATGTGCACTCCTACCTCATCGCACAAGGACTTTAGCACTTGAGTTCAATCTAAGACTAGAGATACCCTAGTTTATGGTTGAGATCTAGAGCCACTTAGATCTTGGAAACTAGGAGAGTGGAGATGCAGTGGGGCTAGGGTTTTGGCATCAGGCAATGGTATGAGAAGTCCATGTTCCACTATTAGGTTTTGACCAATTGCATGATATGTATTTGAAGTTGTAGTGACATTAATAAGATGTTCTTTATCTTTGGCACTGATTCCCATGCTTACTCATGGTGGTTGTATTAGATGTCTGATACTTCACTATATTTGTATGTGCACTTTCATATACGTAATATGTTATGGACTGTTACATAGTGGTTTCATGTATGTTCTTCTTTCGAATCTGTGCTTACTTGTTCCTCGCCATATCAGTGACCTATTGTGAACTACTTTGCAATTAACTTCTGGCATGTTCCTATTTAGTGTATGTCTAATTGGGTTTGAGCTCACTAATCCCTCTCATGGCATGTCTCTTCTTATTTTGCTGAGACTTGTTTGTACGTCTTTCTATAATTTGTCAATCTTGCGTTGATTTTGTTTCACTGCCTGAGCATTTCATTCTTGTCCCACTCTGACACCTTCTCATTTGATAACCAAGAGTGGAAACACTCATGATGGCATCCGGCCCACATACTGGATGGGGCTCCTCTCTCAAATGGTGTGAGGTCTAATTGTGACTTCACATCGGGGAGACCCCCTTAGTTTTTTGCGGTACATTTCAGCCCGTCAACAAATTGGCATTAGAAGGAGGGCTAGATGACAAGATGAGCCCTTGGAGCCTGTAGTTTAGTCTCATATATGTAAATGGCTTCATCTTGAATCGTGATCCCAGGGTGTTTATCTGACTTGTCCATTTTTCAATTTTCAATCCACAAGGAGCATCTTTATTACTTGTCTCAGTTAAAGTTTTATGGTGAGAATGGAACTTCCTTAATTGAACACATTTTTTATTTCCTTAAGTTCTGTGAATAGTACAAGATTTATAATGAAGAGTTCACTTGTGTGCTCTTCTCCCTCACCCTTGAAGTTCTTGTCAAGAAATGGTGCCACACAATACCAACATCATCCATCCATGCATTTGAGCAACTCATCGGGAAGCTCCGATAAGCGTTTCACAAGTATGATTTTTAGTATGTGTTTAAAAGGGTAAATGAGCTTAGAGTGAAACCTAAAGAATATTTATAGGATTTTGTTGTTAGATTTGGTCATCTTTGTTTTGAATTTCCTGAAAGAGATGTCGACTGGATGTATCTAAGTGAAAAGTTTCAATGGTTAGTTTTTGTTTCTCTGCAACATCTTCAATTCGAAACCAACCCTAATTCTCATCACTATCATGATGATTCGTAGTATACAAAGTGTCCATATTTTACACCTAATCTTGTTTTTCCTATCCCTCTAAATAATGAACAACCTTAACCCTCCGAGGAGGAATTTACTCCTTGTGAAATTTCTCATCCTCCTCCGTCTTTGTTACCAAATGAATTTTTGGCCACAAATAGTTTAGATGACGAAAAATGTTTGCAGGGAAATGAACCAACTTGTATCGCCTTTGAATATCTCGTACATCATGTTGAATCAAAACCTGAAGGTCAAGTCAATATAACATCTCACCCTATGGATGAAACCAAGATCGAGTTCATTGAACACATGTCTCCCTCTATTCCTGGATTTCATTAACCTGTCAGTAATGGCTTGGCTCTTACCTCAGGTGAAGTTGACTGCGCTATCGAATCCACAAACTATGACACATATGAAAATCCTTTTGTGCAGGATGTGAGTCTTGGTCTAATTGGTGTCCCTTCATCCAACATTTTTCATCCAGGGTACCTAGATTTGTTTCATGCAGCTACTACACCAGTGGTTCCTACAAATCATTCACATCTTTATCCTGTTCGTGTTGATTACAATCATGTACATGGGGGTGATGTTCCACAGTCAAAGTATGTGGATCTTGAATCTCTTATTCCCGATCTTTCCACCTTAAAAATTTAACACATGAAGAAGAGGGCCTTACATCTCAGCCAACTCAAGATGGTTCTCTCATTAATCTGTCTTCACTCTCAATCCAAGAAGAGCCTTATGTGCCAGATACCCAACCTGATCAATCTGGTGGTTTTGGTGTTTTTCATTATACGGAAAATATATTCGCTCATACCTTTGGTGATTATCATTCATATCCATCTACTAATCCTATGAGGTCACTAGAATTTTTTGTCCACCTTTCGAATTTTTGGGGACTCATGAGGAAGTTGAGGCACTTCAGATTCCGCTAATGGTTATGTCTTGTTCTCATGTTTCTTATGCGACCCCTGAACCAAGTCAAATTAGGGTTTCAGCACATCACGTTCCTCTCAGCATCATCTTGTTAGATGAAATCTCATCTTGAAAAGCCTCTGATTGAAGTGATGTTTCTTTGAGAAAATATTCCCATCACCTTTTAGTTGATATGTGTTAACCTCTATACCCTAATTTGTTTGTTCAAGGGAGTGCACTGGCCATTGCCTCAAATCTTTTTCACCATCGCCCAATCGACAATGTTTGTGAATGTATACATTCAGATGATGTCTTACAATCCCCTATATAGGAAGGTGTCAGTCGCCTAACCTCTCCTCTACTTGAGACTCTTCCAGTTGATTAAATTCATTATTGGGAATCTAAAGAATCTGATCTATTGAACTGCCCATCTATCAATATTCAAACATTTGATCCAATCGACAATTTTTTCACTGATAATCATCTTGTCACAGCTAATGATGACATCATGCATTCATCTGTTAATCTTGTGAAAATACAAATATTTTATGGCTTGTCGTTTGAAGGTTCAAAGACGTGTAAGGGAGGTGAGGCACTTCAGCTTCCACTGATGGTTATGTCAAGTCCTCATGCTCCGATGAAATACATTGACAATTTCAAACTAGGGTTTCCGAGATTAGGGTTTTTGCATTTGAATCCTTGGGTATCTCAGTTTCACCTGGTAAAAACCCATCTTTTCTTATTCATCAAGTTGATCATCCTACGTATCTTGATAGGGTTGCTGATTGGATTGAAGGATCTTATTTGGTGGATTTTTTGCTAGCAGGCAACATCTTGCCTTACTTACATTGGATTTAGGGTTAAGCATGAATGGATGTATGTCCTACCTAGATGATTATAAATTTCACGCTTATGATCCGGTTTACCATGATTGGGTTGCAGTTTGCCTTGAATGGTCTTCTCTGGCATGGTTTCCTATAAATAGATATGATTTTCTTGTTGTTGTGCATGCTTCACAGGGAACCATTTTATTTTTTGCACAACTCTTTTCGAAAATTATAATTGCTATCATATTTGTTTTTCCAAGTCAAGAACTGCTATGGTGGCTACATTGGAAGTCTGATTTCACATGGCCCAATCTTCTCTCTGGTTAAATAAGGGTTTAGGGCTTAGACTAGTTAGATTTTAGTTTTTTCTTATTAATTTTCTGATTAGAATTTGCTTTATGGTTTAAATTTGTTATGTTTCGTTTTCCTTACTATAGGTAGTTTAGTTTCCTGCATTTTTATTTTTCACTCATGTCCTTACATTTGTTTATTATTGCATGGCATTCATGGAATCTCTGCATATGCATTGCATTGGTCTTTAAATTGAAATTAGTTGATCTCTTCTGCACATAGAATTACATTGCATCATAAGCCCTCTTTGCTACATTACATCATGCATCTTTCTTCTTTCTTAGCATACACTCGCATTTGACCTATCCTTACAATTTCCTCTATGTTGAATACCACCTGCATGAGCCTTCATGAGCTTGAAGCTTTCAAACTTAAAGTGATTTCTTCTCCATCTTTGCACATGTTGAAACCCTACGAGGGTTTCCCTGGTCACCTAACCCTAGAATTAAAATCCTAGCGCTAATGATTGTGTGAAGTTTTGATGGTTACGCCAACGGGTAGCTTCTCTTAGAACCGGACATAAAAGTTGCCGCTTGGATATATCTCCTATGAGTCTAATTTATTAACAAGGAAGATAAGAACATATTGCTTGTGGTGAACCCTAAATAGTTTGAATGACCTATACCCATAACCTGAAACTTGTGCTCAGCGTGTGGAATCTTGGCATGAGGTAAAACCTAAATCAAGATATCTCTTAGTTTTTATCAAATAAGAAATAACCTCCCTTGCTCGTAAAATAAGTTAGGATCCCTCATCTAGCCTGGCACAATGAGCACCCAGTAATAAGTGTAAATGCACACATAAAAGAAAATGAAATTAAATAAAGGGTAAAGGATTGAGAAAGGATTCCTGTGCATAGAGGTAATGCAACGACTCTGCCAGGGTATTGACCAGGCTCGTTGGTAGTGAAGAAACGTTTATGAATTCTTGGAGTGACTCCACCGGGTACTTTCCAGGCCCACTGGAAGTGGAGAAATTCCAGGAACTTACTTTTATAATTCTGAATGAAAAAATTTGTCTAACTCGTTCCTTGCATCGTCATCATTTATCGACATGTGTTAACTTCTAATTGGGTGTTTACTGACTAGGAAGGCCTAGATGAGACACAAAAGGAAGGAATATCTACAAAATTTGAGGCAAATCAAGAGGTACCCATAGTAACTATTCAATATTTGCTTGCATCATTATCCAGACTCAGACTACTACAAGGATGTTGACAAAGATACTAGATTCTAATAGTGGTTCACCAATTATTGTAGCCACTACAACGCCACCCAAAATTTTATAAATATATAAAATTTCGGGTCCCCCTCTTCTCTCATCAAGCCATTAAGGGACACTCCAGTTGTTCATTGGCTAATTACCCCGCGGCTTGTTATTATCATACCATGTTGATGCACTCACTCATGCAATCATGCGATATATATTGCATTCTTTTGTCATGCATCATCTCACACATTGACCCTACCATTGCATTAGGGTTTTTGAAGTATGATATTTTTCCCACAAATTTGGTGATTATCCCTATGTAATGTGTCGTTCAATCAATGGTGGCACTATGTGTGGACAGACAAGACTCCAATCTAGCTTTCATTATGTTGACCTTACTAGGGTTTGGGGAGAAACCCTAAATTGGCACAAGAATGATTCCCTTCATGATTTAACCTAATTCATATACCTCTAGAGTTGCATTCTCATCGAAAATGCTTGGAATTATGGTAAGAATCATTGTATGTCATGTTCCCCTTGGGTTCATGACTAGTTCCCCATCCCAACATGTGCATTAGGGTTTGGGAGAGTTGTAACTTTCCCTTGCATCCTTGTAGCACTAGGCTCATGTGATTGCAGACCCAGGATGCATGTTAACAAGTACTTCTAGACACTTACTCTATAAGTACATCACCACCATAGGTAGCACATAATATTAAAGTCACTTAAAATTAGTGCCTCCTGGAAATGCCTAAATTTGAAATTGATTTCCAGATTGAAGCATGATTTTCTCAACCCATGCAATTTGTAACACCTTGATTTGAAACACTTGTGATTCATGTTCCTTTAGTGAATTATTTTCATTTTTATTCAATTTTATTTTCCATGCTTTCACATACAAAATATATACATGAGTATATCATTTCGGTAAACTAATAGGTTTTGTTTCATCTTCTTTTTAGGAGAACGAGGGAAGGTGGCTTGGACACATATCAAACGAGACATTGTTTATGTTAAATTAATGTGTTGATGTGACATCACTTAGATGAAGGGGTGAGGGATGTTTAAATGGTTTCACATGAACCTCATGAAAGCATGCAAAGTTAACATTTACACCATCTAAAATGGACTGGGATTGCATAATGGACATTCAAATTAAGGGGAAATGGTATGCACTTTGGTGAAAGAAAGAAGAAAGTTCTATGTCATACACAACAAGAATTACTACTAGGTATATCATAAAGGTGATGGAATGTGACCACAAGAGGGACAAAGCAAGTTATTTATGAATGGCATGGGCAAGTGAAAGCACACATTGAACACAATTGAAATATTAGATCTACCATGGGTGTGATGGTTATAAAATAAAAGAAATAAATT
This sequence comes from Pinus tabuliformis, assembly GCA_031772625.1. Lineage (NCBI taxonomy): Eukaryota > Viridiplantae > Streptophyta > Pinopsida > Pinales > Pinaceae > Pinus > Pinus tabuliformis. The sequence continues at coordinate 1,062,951,119 of CM062818.1, forward strand.
TTAATAAGTGACCCTAATGCTAGCCATTCTAGACATCTTGGGACCTACAAACATAAAGAAAAATATTCAAGAAGATTTCCAAATGAACACATCGAATGTGGAGTCATCTATGTGCCTAGGATGGAAGGAGAACACTAGGTTTTAGTGTTGGGTGATGACCATTACACTCATGAAAGTAATAAGGCCATTGTCCAAATAGATAAAGGTCGTACTAACATTCATACCAAACAGCAAGCTATGGTTTGAATTGGAACGCAACACATTAAGATGACCAAGAAGATCACACTTCAAAGGATGTGCAGTAAACCCATAAAATTATTCCAACAGATTCTTGTAGGCCATCTCATAAGATGAGCATATGAATTTAAAGGAAAAGGAGCTCAAAGTTCTGTTCTGATTCAAACAAAGGATATCGATACTTCATGTTTGGGACACTGAGGGAGAGATATCATGTCAATTTGAAAAGGGTTGTTCCACATAGCCTACTAAGTCAAAAAGTAGGTTTATGAGAATACTTTGGAGCAAATTCTACTCTAAGTCTTGAGCCATCGATGGTGCATTGGCCATAAGAAGAATCAGATGGTGCCAGGTGTTAGTGGTAAATCTGAGGATTTCAAAATAATTTGAGGACTTTTATGATGCGATTGCTACTGGATTTCTCATAAATATTAATATAATGACTAAGATGAAAATGATCCTGCTAAGGACATGGTGTAAGAGTTAAAAAAATATTTCTTGGGCCCTTATGAGATTGTGGCGACGAACTCAAAAGGAAAACACAAATTTAAGGTTGACTGTTTTGGCTATTGATATATATGTAAATCAATTTAAAAGCCCTCAAAACCTGACAAGATCACCACGACTAAGGAACTGAGGATAGGAGAGCGTGATGTGAGGCAACATAAAATAGACAACATTAGGTAATTCACAATTGATAGAATTAAGTATCAAACCTTAGAGACCATATTCGACAGAAGAGGCCGAGCATCAAAATCGTTATAATGTGCATAGAGCATTGGCTGAGTGTTGAGGTCGCAAAGGATTTTGTGCGATTTAGGGACTGTGTCAAATGGAACATGCATTAGTATTTAAATGTAGGTCACAATGGCATTCTTTGGTGATTAATGTGACCCCTTAGTAAGTCGTACCTCCCCCATATCACAGGACTGCACTTCAAAGCTGGGAGCTGAACCCAAAATGCGACCATGCGACTTGCCTAAGTCGCATTCCTCTCGGGCAACCCCTCCACAAGTCACAAATCATACCTGATCTCCTTTCCTATGATATGATGATGTGAACTACCTTCAGCTGTGACTATGTGACCTCCCCAATGTTGCTAAGTCATAAAATCGCTCCCGGAGTAGCCAGGGCCTATGCAACTTTTGCGACTATGCGATACAAAAAAATGTTGTTGGTAAGCACAAAAGGAATCTAATATCAAGTTAACTGCTTCATCAACATAGATAGTGCATCATGGTTAGCATATACATTAAAAAACGAGAGCGTACATCGATGTTATACTAGAACAAAGGTTCATTACATGTATATATCCACCAATGAGAGGTCAAAAGAGAATGTTATGTAGCCACATCTCAAGGCCTCACTAGCACTGTGTTAGAGTGGAATTTGCAAAGAACACATGAAGTATTCGTGCACATGAATAGACATGTGAAAAATAGAAACGACTACACCACCACCTCACAACAAGTCGATTTAGAGGGAAGGGCACGATGTGGGGGTTCACCAAAGGGGTGTTATGATGATCCATGTAGAAATGAATAAAGAGTGTGATGAGATGTGTTTCTCAAAGGATCTTCTCTATTATGATGAGACAATGCCATCGTGCAATCAACACATCACACACCATCCATTCAGCGATGCATGAAGCATCGGAAGAGTTGAAACATGGGTTGAATTGAAATCTCCCAAGGTCGCTAAGTTGCACTTCAGAGTCGCTGTAACATCCCTGGTGAAAATTCCATATAGTAAAGTTAAAAACAATAACTATATATGACTAGGACACTTTTCCATGTTCAATGTTGGGAAAGACATCCTAGGGGGTGTTCATTTGGTTGTTTATGGCTAACGAAATTGGTAATGGTAATGGCTGAGGCATTAAAAGCCATTGTGCCACATTTATTTATGAAAATAACGAAAATTAGGAGAAAAAGGAGGTGAAAGGTCATAGGTTGCATGTGAGGAGGAAAATGAAGGAAAATAATGGAAAATGAAGAAATATAGGCCTCATTCATAAAAAGGCTTTTGAGAATCAGTTGGTAACATTTTGTCAGTTCAGTGTTCGAGCTCTCTCTCATTATTCTCTCTCTCTCTCATACTCTTGAATACTTAGAGATTTCTTTGAGCACTCTTGGAGGGTGCGACATACTTGGATTTTTGGAGCTAGAGGCAAAGGAAGAGAAGGAAAGTGCAAGAAGGAATCGGCATCAGTAGCTACACCATATTTTCTTGCAAGTACCAAGTTGCATGTATGATTTCATCACTAGTTTTGGCATGCATGGCATGCGCATGTGGTTTCTTGGTTGTGATTTGTCATTTGCATGGAGAATTTCCTAGACTGGCAGTGGATTGCCTAGCCTTTCCATTTCCTGGATAACCATGGTGATTGTGGGTTTACTTTTGTTGATTTTTTTGGTTGTTTCTCATGTTTTCTTAGCTTGGGTTGAGTTCTTAGTATTCAAATCCCTGGTTGACCAAACACTCTGGAAGCCCTGTAACAACTTGGGTCAAGTTACTAGTCCTGGAAGCCTTGGTTGGAAAAACACTCTAGAACCCCTTGGTGGGTTGAGCTACTAGTCCTGGAAGCCTTGGTTGTACAAACGCTCTAGAATCCATCTATAAGTTGTGGGTTGAGTTACTAGTTTTGGAAGCCTTGGTTGGGAAAACACTTTGGAAGAACTGGAAGGCTTGGATGGAGACCAATCTGATGATGGTTTTAGTGATGTCCAACTATGAGGTGGAACGAATGTTTGATGGGTTGAGGTAGATTGCCTCTGGAAGCCCTGCATGAGTTTTGATTGATGTGTTCTATGATATCTTACATTCATGCTTGGAATATGGCATGGGGGTGAACGACTAAAGAGAGATTTGGCTCAGCCATTTTACGGTCGGGTGGAACGTGATATTCCCATCTCCAGTTGTTTCATTGCATTCATTAATGAGAAATCATTTCCTTTTTTTCCATGTGTAAAGGTACTAATGTATTTATGGATTTGATGGTTGTCATGTTTATTTTATTTATGTTCCTATTATGCTGGTTATATCCAAATTTTATGACAATAGTTATGTATGGCTCTCAATATGTTTTTAATTATATGTGAATGGATAATGTGTCTATGACCTAATAAATGATAATGTATCAAATGGCATGAGGAAACAATGGTTCATAGTGATTCTCAGATAAGTATGAGGTCCCTGCACTTAACTCTGTTATTTACACCTGTAGATTACATGTTGACGATATGTTTGACAACATGCCGGTCATGGCTAGTAGGTATCCAATCAAGGTCTTAAACAATTATTTGCTTTAGTACTGTCATTTCACTATTAATTTACTGAATTGAAGAAATGGATCAGTTTTGGATAGCAACCTGGTCTCTAGGCTTGAAAACGTGGCTCAAATCCCAGAGTCATTGGCATAACACTGACGATTTCGGTCCACAGTCACTGGCAGGAAGGCATGTGAGAGCAACTTTAGGTTTATAATCACTTCCTTTCCCATAGCATGAGAGCAACTATGGCCCAAGAGACCTAAAATAAATGTGGGTCCCAGAGACAGGCTGTGTGAGTGGTTAACTTATCTTCTGATGTTTTTGTTGATGATCTTGGATGCCTCTATGGTGTGTTTCCAATGGTTCAACTTCCTTAATGTGACTTAGGAGGTCGAATCATATCATAGTGGGTTCTCATCACATGTTTAGCTCGGCTGGCCAGTTGCTTGTGTAGATGTGGGAGGAGGGTGTTAAAGAGTGGTATTAGAGCATGGTTCACGCCTTGGTCTAGATGGGCTATGTGTTGGTCATGCATGCATGTCAATTGCATGTGTGTATCTTACACTTATATACTTGCTATATTTTCTTGATAATTGATTAGGGTTGTAGTATGGTTATCATGGAGAATTTTCTATTGATTTCATGAAATGCATTTGAAATGAGTATGTGACTGATTGAGTATGGATTATATGTCCCTTACATGTTGATTTCATGGTACCTACTTACATACTTGTATGTTAGGTTACATTTTTGAATATTTTGATTACATGCATCAGTCTTATAGGTTGATTACAAGAATTGATCAATTATGTTCGACTACATGCGGTTATGTGTATTTGTAGTTGGTTTGGCATTGTCTATGCATACTTTTGGTTGCATGTGGAAATGTGTACAATGGAGTAATGGTTGTTGTCATGCGTAAGGTCATAGCATGCATTTTTGATATGGAATTCCATTGATGACTAGATCCTAGTTAGAGTAATGTTTATGAGTTGATGTATGTCTATATGTTGTTATGATTATGTTATACATGTATCACGCTGATTTGGTAATCTTGCAGACAAGTATCCTCCCCAAGCTATACTAAGGTACATTAGTTTGTTGTGATTTTGTTTATTTGACATATCGTGCCTTGCAGGAAGAAATATCAAATGTATAGCAATACGGTTGACTATAGAGACTCTCCCTATGAATCCGAAGAGCAATATGGTGTTGGGAACCCCTCTGACTTGGCAATTACATTGAGAAGTTTAAAGGAGAAGATAAGGATTTGTAAAGAAGATAATGATAGAATCATACTATCACAGGAAACATCAGCAGAGCTGAATGCAGTAATACTTCAGAGCTTGTCGGATTTGCAATGACAAGGACCACTACAGATTAGACATGAGTAGGAAGATAAAACTAATGGGGCCTACGGTAGTAGATCACATGGTGTTCATCGATCAGATAGAGATGATACAGTTATAGATGGAAGATTTTTGGACACTCCAGAGAGGAGAACAGATAGACACAGGTATGATTCTAGTTATGATTTAGATAGGCACTATGAGCGTCATCATTATAATCCTTATAGAAGGAACGAGAGGGGATACTTGCCGGATGAGTTTAAGAAGGAAAATCCACCTACTTTTGATGGAGAGTTAAAGAAATCACAAGATGTAGAGTCGTGGTTGCTTGGTATGAAGAAATTCTTCAGGTTGCATGACTACTCAGAGAAGAATGTCAGAGATATAAATGAAGAAGATATGTCTTGGAGTTTGTTTGAGTGGCTATTTAAGAAGAATTACTTGTCATAAAAGTACTTTGATGACTGGGCAAAATAATTCTATGAACTAATGATGGGATCCATGATAGATCATGAGTACACCAGTAAGTTCTTAGAACTATTGAGGTATGTGCCTTACCTTAAGGAGGAGAAGGCTAAGATTCAGAGATTCATTAGTGGACTATCGATTGCCTTTAAAGACAGGATTGAATTCAATGAGACTAGATCATTGGAGGAGGCCATTCGAAATCTAAAGAATTTCTATGAGCAATCGAAGCACATAACTGAGACCAAGCCAGACTAGAGAGGTAATGAAAAGTAAAAAGGAAAATGGGATAAAAAGCGAGCAAGGTCACAAGGTACAGATAATAAGGAGAATGTTGCATCATGAATTAGATAGAGGATAGGGACATTGAGTTGAAGAGAAGAACAAGGATGGAGGCTGGAAGCCTAAAAATGAAGATGAGAAGCTGCAAGTAACAAAATGTCTATAGTCTCCAGAAGTTGAACCTTACATCAAATGCCAACCTTGATTACATCTTGCTTCTGGCTATTTATAAGTTTACATTTTAATGGCACTTGGCCATTTAGGTATGGAGGGGTCATAATTGACCACCAACTGCATTTAACTACCTGATGGAGTATCTAAATGAAGTTGCTTGTTTCAATGGGTGACTCCGATCTATTTAGGTGTTGTGTTGTCCTTTAGGCAGTTGGAGTGCTCGTACCGGTGGAATCCATGACTGATAAATTCAGTTACAGGGTCATGTTGCGTCCTTTTCCCCTTTGGCCATGCTTTATGTTAAACATGGTTGTTGGGAATATTACTATAACTAGTGCTGACATAGCTGATCATCTCCTTATTCGGGTAACAGAATGGTCATAGGAGATAGAAATCATGGGTAGATGGATGATTGGGATGAGAGAGAAGGATGACCGTCGGATCGGGGAAATGAACGGCGGAGATGGCTCAGTGGAGACTATCAGCCGAGGTGGGAGCGGGGTGTGTTAGGGCCTTTCGATCTTCAGCAGACAGATCAGACAGTCATCAGGTGATGGAGTTGCATGGGTGTTTAACGAGTGAGGGTGGTTTGGTCGGGTGGTAACGGTTTTCATCGCACCACTTTCGAAGGCTAAGTGGTAATGGCTCGGGGTCGTGTGATTCCACTCAACGATCAACACGTAGCGGTGGATGAGAGAGAAAAATCGCTCTCATCGCATGTTATTGCTCGATCAAGTTGACGGTGCGAAGAGAAAGAAGACCGTTAGATCTTGGTGGAGATGATCTAATGGTGGAGAGTGAGAGAGCGGGTTTCCTTTATCAGGCACGACGAGAGCCATTGGATCGACGGGGGGTGATCAACGGTAGGGATGTGGCGTGACGAGTTACGAACGCACGAAGATAGATGGTAGGGTTTTATGGGTGCTTTGGGGTTTTGCGCTTGGGGCTGAGGTCAAGGGAATTTTGTCGGGTTTTTAGAAGGATTGTTTGGGAAATAAGGAAGATTAAAGGTAAGAGGGGTGAGGAAAAAGGGAAAGTGGCCAAAGTAAGCTCCCTTTTGGACACAACCAAACAGACTAGATCTGTTTCCAACCTTAGAAAGTCAGCACTGCATAGCAGAGCTAACACTAGCTCCTTCTGGGGAGGAAAGCCTCTCTGTGAGGTTTCAAGAACCGTAGACCATTGCTTTCATACAAAAACATGATCAATGATATTTCCTAGTGTTCCATCGGGCATGGAGTCTGATTAATCCTACACTAAGACTTGTAAAAATAACATATTTGCAATGTTGAGGCCTAGAGGCCTTAATTAACATAAACTTTCAAATACCGCCCATTTACTAGGCCCTCAGAAATTGTTTCTCCTTCCATACTTTGTAGCATGAAAGTGTTGTTCCCCTAGACCTGAGCAATGACAAAAGGTCCAGTTCATAGAGCATCGAACTTCCCATGATTGCCTTTCTTTTCCTTCAGAGCATACCATTTAAGTACCAAGTCTCCAATTTGAAATTTGTCCATGTTTGCCTTTCTTTCAAAGGCTTCCTTGATTCTCTTTTGATGTGCTGCAGAATTTTCAATCAATTGATATTTGATTTGATGCACTTCAGCTGAGTCACTAATCCTCTTTGCCATGTCATTTTCCTCATTATGCTCTTACTCCAAGAACTTTGCCATAGGGAGGGTCAACTGGATTGGGAATACAGCCTCAGTTCCATATACCAGTTTGAATGGAGAATTCCTTGTGGATTTCTTGGTGGTCCCCCTATCAGCCCACAATGCAAACTTCAGTTTGGAATTCTAGTTCTTTTTGTTGTCTTCCAACATCATTTTGATTATCCTTATTAGGCTCTTATTAGATGATTCTGCTAGACCGTTACCTTGAGGGTAATATGAAGTGCAATGCACTAACTTAACGCCCATTGAGTCGCACATGTCCACCAACTCTTTTTCCCTGAAGGCAGCTGCATTGTCTGTAACCAATTTGTGTGGACAACCAAACCTGGTGAAAATGTTTTCTATTAAGAACTTCATGACAGCATGGTGATCAGATTTCCTAGTAGGGATGGCCTCAATCCATTTAGTGAATTAATCCGTGGCTAATAAGATCCATCTATGCTGGCCACTAGAATGTGGATTAATTTCCTGTATGAAATCCAAGCTCCACTGTTGGAAAGGGCCACTATCATGTATTGGCTTCAAGGGCAACGACTTCAACTGTTGTTTTCATTCAAACCTCTAGCATTTGTCATAGGACCTTACAAATGAAAAGACATCAGAAAATAGAGTGGGCCAATAATACCCATCTCTGAGGATCTTGTGGGCTGTGGTTTTCCAATAGTGATGCCATCCACAGATGCTGGAATGAAACTGATGAATGACTTCCATAGATTGTTCCTTGTCCAGACATCTTAAAAGGATTCCAGATGGATCCCTCCAATGAAGCAAGTTTTCATGAATACAAAACTTGGCTGATCTGAGATTAATAGTCCTAGGTTGGCTTGAACTAAGGCCTGGAGGAACTTCTAGCTTCAATAGAAAATGAGCTATTTTATCATACCATTCACAAGAAGCTAGATTCTCAAACAAAGACTGGTCTTGCTCTTGTTCAACTATTTCTCCTCTTGTCTGTCAGTCGTCTGAGTTTGTGCTTATCAAATTCATGTCCAGCATCCTGCAATTTTCTTCATCCATTAGCTAAGCAAGGCCTCAGCCCTTGACAAGCTTGGTGGGCTTCAATTCTATGTTGAATTCAATAAGCTTTGCAATCTATTTAGGCCTTCTTCCATCAACATCTCACTGCATTAGGACATCCTTTACTGAAGCAGAGGGCACATATGCAATTACCTTGGAGTGAAAAATGTTGATTTGGAAAGCTTTTAAAGCTTTGATAAGAGCATAAGCTTGTTTCTCAATAATATCATACCTTAGTTCAGCATCCCTTAAGGTTTTGCTGAAGAATGCCATTGGGTGCTCCGAATCCCCATCATCTTTCTGTAATAAGACTACTGCAAGGGTGTCACCAGAAGCAAAGGAGAAGATATCGAATTCTTTGCTATAGTTTGGGTTGATCAAAGTGGGGGCTTCCATAATATCCCATTTGATGGCTTCAAAAGATTTTCTTACTGCATCAGTCCATTTGATCTCTGATCCCTTTTTCATCATAGAGGTGATGTGTTTTACCAATTCTGCAAAATTAGGAATAAACCTCCTTATGAAATTTATTTTGCCCAGAAAGGATTGGATGTCCTTTTTTGATCTTGGGACAGACAAGGTTTGTATCACTTTCACTCTCTTTGGGTCAATCTTGACACCTGCAATAGAAACAATGTGTCGTAGAAGCTTGCCCTCTTCTAAAGAAAATTGTGACTTCTTAGGATTCACTGATATCCAAAACCTTCTGCACTTCAAAAACACTTTCTTCAAATGCTGCAAATGATCTTGATGGCTGCTGGAGGATACTGTTATATCATCTAGGTAGACAAGGACAAACTTATCCTTCTCTTCTACAAATGCTATATCCATGGCTCTCTGAAAGGTAGCCCCAACATTCATGAGCCCAAAGGGAATCTTAGAGTACATAAAAGTGCCCCAAGAAGTGGTGAAAGTAGTCTTTTCTTCGTCATTTGGATGTACAACAACTTGGTTATACCCTGAAAATCCATCCAGGAAAGACATAGCTTTGGCTCCTGAGACTTTCTGTAGCAAATGTTCCATTTTTGACAGGGGATAATTGTCCTTCTTAGAGCATTTGTTCAGGTTCCTAAAATCGACACACAACCTGATTTCTCCACTTTTCTTCCTCACCACTACCAAGTTGGCTACCCACTTTGAATACCTTAGAGGAACTATGATTTTGGCAACCAACAACTTCTTGATTTATTTTTCCATCAAAGGGAGGAGCAAAGGATTTATGGGTCTTAGCTTCTACTTGAAAGGAATGGTGTCTTTCTCCAATGGGATCTTATGTTGGATAATATTTTTGTCATAAGTTTCAAGGTCACTATATTCCGAGGCAATGACATCAGCAAATTGCTTCATTAAGGTGCAGTACTCAGAACTTTGGGTAGCAGACAAATGGGTGGACAGAATTATATACTTTGGATGATTTGGATTCCCTATGTTATGCCTATGGACTACAGACTGATCTTCTTTCTGGGCAGCCTTATGAGGCACATTGTTATGGTCAAACAACTTCTCTAGAGGCACTAGCCCTTTAGGTATATAATTGCTAGGCAACTAAACAATACTGTCTTGGACAATTCTGTTCCTTAGCTGGGGTTGGGGACATTCCTCCAAGGTTTCATTCTCTTGATCAATTTGCATTTCAGAGAATTCATCAATGGATTGCGGAAACCTATTTACTTCATCATCATCCTCAAAAACTTTCCAGTGCCGAACATTATCAGGCAAGGATGGTCTATATTTTACCTGGACCTGATAAACCAATCTAGGGGGCATGGGAGGGATGAACATGCTAGCAGATATAGCAAGGGAATCAACAAGCTAATTTTTTACCCTAGAGATATATGAGATACAAAAGTTGTCAAAAGAGTCTTTGAGTCTCCATACCTCATCTCTGTATGATTTTAGCCTTAGGTGCCTTTTTTGGAATGTTTTGTTCACTTGTTGAATGATGAGATCAACATCTCCAAACACCTTTATGTCTTTGATTCCCATGTCTCTGGCAGCGTTTAAGCCCAATATTAGAGCCTCATACTCTGCTATATTGTTGGTGACTTGAAAATTCAGTTTAAAAGACGGATGTGTGCTTTCTTGTTTTGGAGACACCAACACCACTCCTGCTCCTGCAGTTTCCTTTGAACAGGCTCCATCAAAGAACATATCCCAAGCCTGTGTCCCTTCATCTTCCATGGCCTGGCATACTGGTTTTTTAAGCTGCACCAAGGCCCTATGGTATTCTTCAATTTGGAGAATACATGCTCCAAAATCAGTGTCCACAGTGTAAATGGGATGATTAGTGGGATTCTTCTCATCGCTGATGATATAGGCTAGCTGAACTTCCCTGTATAGTCTTCTGCTTTCTCCTCCAAAAACTGGGACGGTGGCATAATACAAATAATTTTTCAATGTCCCACCCAACCTCTTAATCCACCCTCTGGAAAGTAGCATACCAAACTTAGGGGGGACATCTGCTACCACAATATCCATCATCATGCTCTTCATGGGTAGCTAAGTTAGGGTGATAGCTAAGTCTTTACCTAACCTCAGACATTTCACCTTCCTCAAATCAAAGGAGAACAAGTCATGATAAGGTCTGGTAATATCAAGGCCTAATTCTTCCATGACCGCTTTGGGCATCAGATTATGACTAGCACCTGTGTCCAGTAGACAATTGTGGAGGATTTTGTCATGAATGGTCAAGCAGACATAAAATGATGGGGAATTGTCATCAACAGGTTCAGTCATGGGGCTAAGCACAACTACAGGTTTATTATCCTGTAAATTCATATAGTCATTGGATGCTTGTGTGGCTTTTAGCTCAAGGGCATCAAGGGTGGGCTTCCTAAATACCTCACTCTTTGCAAGTTCTATCAGAGGTACATATATTTTTAACTTCTGGACTTCTGATTCACAACTGAAAGGGGAAGGGACTTGTCAGGGTCTCTTACCTCTTGAGCTGGTGATTTTAGGATGGTGGGATTAGCTGTCGGTTGCTTCTTCTTACTGATCTGCTGCTCTGTAGGGACTGCAGCTATGTTATAGACATTTTTGTGCCCTGCAACCACAAGCATGAAATGTCCATAAACCAAGGGCTCCTAAGTCCCTAAAAGTGTTGTTCTAACTCCTAAAGGAACAAGGTCAACAGATTACAGCTTCTCCCAGAAGTTCTCCATGAGAAAATGCTCAGAATTGGTCAAAACAGGATCATTTCAGCTGCTCCACTGGCTAGGTGCGTTGCATTGCACCTAAATACACTGTGAGGGTGCGTTGCATTTCAAAAGTCCCTTCTATGGCGTGCGACGGGCGAGAAATGACAAATGGCAGTGTCATTTCGCGAGTTGGAGAGACAATGGAAGCTTCCAGAATATTCTCCTGTGACACTTGCCTCATTGAATTCGACCAAGGATGAGTAAGAGGCCTTCAGTCTCCAAGTGGAAGCAAGAACTATCAGAGAGAAGGCACTAATCAAAACACAAGCTGACTCATCCCCCTTACAGATATCTATATATGGATCCCTCATCCTAGAGATCCAGAGGCTGGAATTTTGCATATTGTAAGGAATTGCTGTTGGTTTTTTGAGACAAACATCAGATTGTTGGGTGATCTATGCTTTGTTTGAGGTGAAGAGGGGCTTCTTTGCTGGGAGGTTGATGCTGGGTCGGAACAACTGGTTGTAACTCCTCCTGGATCTTTTCTTGTTTATCAATAAAAACTATTTGAGTTTTCCTCCATGCTTTTGTATCATTGATGCTTGTTACATTTGTATGGTCAATTTATATCTGATCCTAGATTGTTTATGAATATAGATCCATGTCTTTGTATAGTGCTATGCTTCTGTGATCTTACAGGTACTTTGTGAAGCTGGGCGTGCAAGGGAGCAGGTAGCTGAGGACTATCAAAGAAGAGAGGGATCGAATCGAAGGATTAGCGCAAGACAGAGGTTGGTCTTTCTGTTCCTCTCTATCTATAATTCATAAAGGAAAGACAAAAGTAGTTTTTCTCTGTTTGTTTCTAAGGCAGCTGTCACACCTTAGTGGGATAGAGCAGTTCTATATAGACACTTTTCCCTGTAACAAAATGGCGACTCCGCTGGGGAGTAATTAGTTTGTTTGTTTATCATTCTTTGTTTGTTTGTTTCATAAACATATAAGTAGCATTCAAACTGCATTTGCCATAACAAATGCAAAGTAGACAACTGCTACTTCAATCCATTCACTGGATCTTTTTATGATTTAAACAACTGATTCACAAACTATCTGATTGCCCTTGTGATAGCTCTTAGATCCTCCTTAGATCTACCCCTGATTGTTGAATTACTGATTGCTTTTTACTCGGCCAAAAACCAAGAATTGAATTGCAAACTGTGACCCGGAACCCGAACAGAGTCTCGTTTCTGGCCCAATGCAGGTACTGTTAAGAGATTCTGAATTTCAGCGCACTTCCCGAGTGGACAACCTATGCTGCATTTCAGATTCTCTGTGTTACAGGTGCGCTGATCAGACTAGCTCTGTGCAGTTGTGGTTTCTGTGGTTCATTCTTTCCAGTTCTATTCCTGAATTTTGCTGCCTGTGATAAGTATATGTCTGTTTGAAACCCCTTTTCCTTGCTGTTATTCTGCCTCCTTTGTACAAAAGAACTGTAGATGTTTTTGTGTGTTTGTTGAGTCATTTACAGTTCTCCTTTGCAAAAGTAGCATAATCGTACTGTCGTCCTCTTGATTTGAATCTGTCGCAAGTGTCGATTTCAATCGTAGGAAAGAGTTTGATTGTTGTTGATGGTTGATTATCCTATTACTATTGCTTTTCGTCTGAATTCATAATTTTCTAGTGTCAAAAACAAGTATTTATTTCAAAATCATAAGGTGTCGTAATCATCTCTATTTTTGATTTTGAAAAGAAGCTTGTTTATATTTGTCACTTGAAAAGAAATTCAGATTTGTGCATCAACTTTCTTTTTAGCATCCATATACTAAGAAAGTCGAAAACAAATACATGCACGTGCATTTGCATATAGACAGTCTGTTTGGCTTGATTTAGGAAAGTGCATTTACAGTGTGCTCTTTGCTCTTTGTGAAAAGATTATGTCTTTCTTTTCCCTAGTAGTTAGGATTTTCATTGCATAAAAGAGATAAAAAGTTTGTTTATCATCTTTAGATTGCATTTTAGGAATTACATCTACATCTCGTGGTGAACCCGAAAGGCAAACTTCATAAACAAGGTCAACTTAAAATAAATTCAATGAATCTAACAACGCTTTGGAACTTAACGCACAACATTTAGAGGTCTAGGCTAGAGACGTATTCTGGCATCGTAAAGCCTGGTAACTGTTGTTCTCACTGATGGTTGGGTGATTCCTCCGCTTTGAGACGATAAGTGCCAGTACGGACTTGTGCTCCCACGTACCGTCGAGTATATTTTGGGAGACCCCTATAGGCTTAAATCCTTTATCCATAGGAAGCCGTGTCTGCCACCCTATCGATTTCAATGCACTGAACACAGCATTCGGGAAGATTGACTGCCGTACCGTAAAATGTATTCTGCAATTTTGCGATTGGTTTGGTACTCCCTCTACCTAGACTTCCAGAGCAGTCCCTTTCGTTCCTTTTCAGACTCCTTAACAGAAAAGGTCCATCTGAGCACTTGTCACTTCAGGCTCATTAAGAATCGAAGGAGATTAGAGTCATATTTTGTTTTTTCTCGACTCTTAAAAACTGAAAAAACAAGTTGTGTCAAAGCATCTAAAAATTTATTTTAAACGGAATATTCATTACCCCTTTTCCTGTTGATCTTGGGTTGAGAAAATGGAGTCCACCAACCAAGGAATTCCCCTTGGAGGAAATCCTAGTCCCTTCTCCTCTTGGGGAGATGTTGGTGCACCCCATATGGCCACATTGTCACTTCCAGGACTGACAATTGGTTTGCTTGTATGGCTCTTGTCAACCTCTGTCGTTCAGAACACCACATTCCTGAACAATCGAATTAGCAATTAGACGAGTCCAAAGTTACCCACCAACCTTCTACTTCCTCTAATTCTTCCTCTCCTCCTTCCTCTTCGCTTGATGGAGCTGGTAAAGCCAAAAGTAAAGTACCTAAGGAGAAGAAGGAAAAGAAGAAGAAAGAGAAGAAGAAGAAGGAGCCAAAAGCGAATGGGGGCAAACGAGTGTCGTCTAACGAAAATCCACACACTGCACCGACCAGGCCTAAATCGCCATGTGTCATTTGCAAGGGATACCACTATCACAGAGATTGTCCTTGCATCCCTTGGATATTAAGGGACTGGTCTCCCCATTTGCACAACCCGGTGTCGTCAACCTCTGATGATCATGTTGAAAGCACACCGTCAACTAGCAAAAGTGAAGCCCCAGGAAAAAAAGGAAAATATAGATTTCCTTGTAAACTGTGCGAAGGCGATCACGCCGTCCACCGTTGTCCCTTCTTAGACAAAGCTAAAAGAGTTTTGGATGATCGTCTGGTTTCACCGGTACGACTTCCTCCCGATATAAAAAACTCTTGCCAAGTCCGTCACCAGTTGAAGATCCGGTTGGCCCGCTCAGGTGGTCGGCTGAAGCATCTATCATTGAAGATAAACCATCTGAGTCCATACCAGCCGAAAGTCAAAAGGTAGAGGCGGCAGTTGACCCGGTCTTGCCTTCAGAGGTTCCATCTTCAGATGATACACTCACTGAAGAGAACAAGGATGACACCGTCCAAATTCTTTTCATAAGAACAGACTCCAACGAACATGGGGGCAATTTACTCGTTTCTTTACAGCAGGAAGGAAATTCGTCAGAGTCATACTTGGTCGTCTATTCGGTCCCACCTCCAAGCAACCTAGTTATCTCCTTCGACTGGAATCAACTAGGCAGACCCCGTTTACCGGCCAGTATACCATTCCAGATTATTGTTCAAATATATAGAATGGTTATGGTTGGTACCATCATAGATGAGGGGGCTTCTGTGAGTATCCTTTCCTCGACTGCTTGGAAAGCGCTTGGTTCGCCATCGCTTTTGCCTGAAATGAGAAATCTGACATGCTTTGATAAAGGAACCAGTCAACCATTAGGGATCCTTCCCAATGTGCCCATAACATTAAGAGGGAAAACCATTCACATGAACGTGATGGTAGTTCAAGGACCCCTGGGTTACAATCTACTCCTTGGACGAGACTATATTTATTGCATGAGAGCCATTGTCTCATCACTCTTTAGAAGAATGTGTTTCTGCACGAAGGAAGAGTGGTCAAGCTCGTAGACCAGCTTTCATTCCCAGATCACGCATAGAAAATAGTCATATACCATCCCTAAATGGTCTTTTCACGCAAGAAATGTCTCAATCTCCAGTCCGTCCACCTGATGAGCGTGAGTGATTCGGGGGACATGACTGAAACCCAGGGGGCATGCACCCTGGTCTGCTTCGGCAGGAAAACTTTGGGTATAAGGTAGGTTTCCGCGAGAGAATATGACCTCCGTACTCCCGTCCGTGATTGGAAGGGGGAGTTGGACTGGAACAAGATCCTCTTGTCAAAGTTATGTCAGGGACGGTCACGCCATACCATCCACTCACCTTTGTTTATTTCGGTAGACATCGCCGAAGAAGTGTTTTGTTTGCACTGTGAATAGAACAATCTTTGGGTAACCTGTAAGAAGTAGGCCTCTCCCGATAAAACAAATGTTTTAACGGACTAAAGAAGGGGTAACCTTGAAACTCTGTTTTATACCTGGGGGCATGCAAACCTTTTGGAGTGCAAGCGAAGAGCGACTATTTATTTTTTTAAATTTATAGGACCTCTAACCCTTTAAACTCGTAGGATTGGTCGTCTCCTAACTTGCATAAAGAAAGGATGTGGGGCAAAACTCTAAAAATTTCCGTTTCATATGAGACATTCTTATCATACGACTGGATTAATCGAGCAGTTTTAGCACATAGTTCAAGCTCGTTAAAAAATAAACATAAGACATGAGCAAATGTTTCCACCCGCATTTAAGCTCATTAAAAAATGAACTATTCCCCGGTAAATAACCATCGTGAATGTAGTACTTCAGCCATTAAAGCCTTGGTCGTGTTGGCACCGGCACCTCCACTTTTTCATTGGCCGATCATTCACCTCCATTTGATTGTTTACCCATTTTGAGGAACAGCTGTGAAGAGTGATCTCACTAGCCATCCTTGTGACACTGCCGTGATTGGAAAATTCCAAACTGTACCTGGAATCAGCTGCTACCCATGTTATCACTCGTTCCACAAAAGACAAGTCTCCTTTAAGCTCTTTTCAACTGACTCGTAAAATATGAAAAGATTGCCGAGTCCTTGGCCTTTCCAGCTCGTTAAAGGATAGGAAGTGCTATCCCTCCTCTAGATTTTAATCTTTTTGGACCTGAGGGATTATTACACAAAAAGATCGAGCGCTTGTTTTGTTCGGCTCGTTAAAAGTATCGAAAATTCATCCCTTCTATATTGTTTTATACTTTTTCGGACTTAAGGGATTAGATGACAAAAAAGGAATTTTGGAGTTACCTTTACGTTCCTTTCAGACTCTCTAAAATTGAAAAGGACCGAGTTATCTTTGTCGTTAAACTCGTTAAAAAGATTAATAGCGACAAACTTGTCTATAGACGAGAACGAGTTTCACTATCGCTAGGCTCATTAAAACATAGCGATGGGTTTGCCCGAAGGGCAAATTATAGAACAAGCATATGTTATCCTCCTCAAGCTTGACAAAAATAAAGAGGTACTGGTCAACAATGACTGGGGAAAATTGGGAAGAAAACTCAAAGAAACTTTATTGGTAGCAAGTCGCTCTTGAACATGACACTTCCACTCCATGTCCGAGTCGGGTTGGGTTGTTTCATTCACCGGCCACATCACCATGGTCATGCCATACCATCCACATTTGGGGTTAATGCTACCAATCCATCACATCAGTGTCTCCGATATGTTCAAGAGAAGTCATTTAGAGAATTCACCTGTGCCTCACCCACTACCATACATTATACTCCATTCTTTCATGACCGCCACCCTGAACCTTATATCACCAGATCGTTTTCACCTCCATTAAAATCATTTGCTCCATTCCGTGTCATTGATGTGGGATTCATTAAGGCCCTCCTGTGACGGATCACTTCTTGTCGACATCAGCTCATTATCCAAGAAGTTGATCTAGGAACACCCCATTCAGTACTTTGAAGCTTGCATGCCTCAATGGCAAGTTTCTCACTTCCGCGATAGGTTTACATCAATGGCCTTCGACCGAAAGATTTTGTGTGGTGTTCGACGCCAAGTCCTTTATTCACACCACGTGAATTGTACTGCAGTACCTTGAGGGTCATTATCATTATCGGTGATTCCTCTCGTGCTTGTTAACAGTTTACATCATTGACTGGTAATCAAGCGATGTCTTTCATGTTCGACTTCAGAACATTTCTCACATGGATCGACTTGTACTCCGAGTGAAGATTAGACGAGATTGAAGACCCATAATCTAGTTTCATCCATCCGGGATGCGATATATATTCAGGGAAATAAAGGCATTGAATGTACATCATTGCTGCACAGATAATCATCCACTCAAAAGGATGATGGCTCTATCAGAATCATCAGTCTACACTCAGACGGTTGTCTGTCCTATGTACATGAAAATGAATTTATAAAGCTGAGCATGGGAATGCCCGCCTCAGCTAGATCATGAAAAATAGTATGAAGATAATGTATTGTATTGTATCTTATTACAGGTCTCCTCCCAGCATTGAAAGAACTTCAGATCCTCATAATAAAGCATTTCACCTGACACCAAAAGGTTAACGGCCTCATACTTTGGGGGCAACTGTTATAGACATTTTTGTGCCCTGCAACCACAAGCATGAAATTTCCATAAACCAAGGGCTCCTAAGTCCCTAAAAGTGTTGTTCTAACTCCTAAAGGAACAAGGTCAACAGATTACAGCTTCTCCCAGAAGTTCTCCATGAGAAAATGCTCAGAATTGGTCAAAACAGGATCATTTCAGCTGCTCCACTGGCTAGGTGCGTTGCATTGCACCTAAATACACTGTGAGGGTGCGTTGCATTTCAAAAGTCCCTTCTGTGGGGTGCGATGGGCGAGAAATGACAAATGGCAGTGTCATTCCGCGAGGTGGAGAGACAATGGAAGCTTCCAGAATCTTCTCCTGTGACACTTGCCTCACTGAATTCGACCAAGGATGAGTAAGAGGCCTTCAGTCTCCAAGTGGAAGCAAGAACTATCAGAGAGAAGACACTAATCAAAACACAAGCTGACTCATCCCCCTTACAGATATCTATATATGGATCCCTCATCCCAGAGATCCAGAGGCTGGAATTTTGCATATTGTAAGGAATTGTTGTTGGTTTTTTGAGACAAACATCAGATTGTTGGGTGATCTATGCTTTGTTTGAGGTGAAGAGGGGCTTCTTTGCTGGGAGGTTGATGCTGGGTCGGAACAACTGGTTGTAACTCCTCCTGGATCTTTTCTTGGTTATCAATAAAAACTATTTGAGTTTTCCTCCATGCTTTTGTATCATTGATGCTTGTTACATTTGTATGGTCAATTTATATCTGATCCTAGATTGTTTATGAATATAGATCCATGTCTTTGTATAGTGCTATGCTTCTGTGATCTTACAGGTACTTTGTGAAGCTAGGCGTGCAAGGGAGCAGGTAGCTGAGGACTATCAAAGAAGAGAGGGATCGAATCGAAGGATTAGCGCAAGACAGTGGTTGATAAAGGAAAGACAAAAGTAGTTTTTTCTCTGTTTGTTTCTAAGGCAGCTGTCACACCTTAGTGGGATAGAGCAGTTCTATATAGACACTTTTCCCTGTAACAAGCTCTTTGAGTAGGATTCTCTTTGACATTATTCGTTCTTGACCTTAGGTTATATCTATGCTGGTCTTTCTTCTACATAACAACTTCTCTGTCCCACTCTTGATTGGTCTGGTCCCTGAGTAATGACTCCTCGTAGGCAGCACTGCCCTTGTCTTCCATGCAGTGAATCTCATCCTCTTCATCAAAATGCTCCTCCTCCATGACTACGTTCTGGAAAGGAGCTTAACCCTTTGTTCTTCATTGGCCTCTCTACCCCTTTGAATGAACTGTAGTTGTTCATTTGCTCTTCTGAATGGATTTGGATTTCTAGGAGAAAATGTATTAGGAAGCCTTGCTTTTCAGAAAGTTGCTCAACCTTCAGTTTGGATATTTCAGTAGCCAATGACTCTATCATTTTAGTCATTTTATCTATTTTGGGTTCTGAAGATGAAGAAGAAGAGGAAGACTCACCTCTCTACCTCCTTCTATCAGCATGTCCTTTGAGTTTCTCTGCAACCATGATATTGGATTCCACCTCCAAGGCTGCATCTTGCATTTCAGCTAGGGAAGCACATCTTCTCTCTCTTAATAGTAGGCAGAAATCAGAATCAAAGGCATTGGCATAGGTGAGTTTTGCAGAGGTGGAGGTGGCTTCACTTCAGCTGGTATCTTGCTATACATACGATTGAATCTTTTATTAAAGTCAGACAATGACTCCCCATTTTCCCTTTCAGGTTGCCACACTCAGTATGGTAGTATAGCAGGTCTTTCTTATCTCCCCAATTCTTTAAAACACATCATCTAATGCTTCAATGTCTGCTATAAACCTATGGGTCAGCTCTTTGAACCACTTTCTAGCCTCTCCATCAAGGCTTTGGACAAATACTCTCATCCACCCATCATCTTCATTGATATCTAGGTTATCAGCATAGCTATAAAAAGATTCAAGGTGTTCTCGGCTGTTACTCCCTCTATACCAATGAACTTAGGCAAGTATTTCTGATATTCTCCTACAGGCATGGCATTCCAATGAATAGGTAGGACCAAGGGTCCATACCTAGCAGCTATGATTCTCTCCATCTTCGTGGGTGCTTGTGGACCTGCCATGACTGGGGTAGATGGAAGGGTACTGGCAGTTTGGATGATAGGAAGCTGAGAAATGAATGACGGGGCTGAAGGAAACTGATGGACTATCGGGGAGGTTTTCTTTGGACTGAGATCCAAAGGGGAACTTATTGAACAAGGAGCTTTATGAATCTCTGAGAGTATTTCTTCACTGATAGTGCTAGGCTCTAGGTTTTCAACATGTGCATGCTCAGTTACAAGCCTTTCTTGCAGAGATACATAAGATTGTTTATGCTTACTTGGTCCTGATGCTCCTTTTTGTAATGTCTTTCTCTGCTTGACAATCTTCTCAGGGTTAGGTACTGGGTCAGCTAGTGATTTCTAAGGATTTCTCCGAGTATGTCTCACAAACTGAGCCAGAATTGTGATGTGGAGTCGCCAAAAGGTTGGTCCTCCAGTAGAGTCGCCAGATAGATGATTACAACCAGAAATGTGTCTAGACTTTGTCTATCATCAAAGCTAGATCTGTATTGTTCTCCAGGGAAGCTGAGATTCAATCTCCTCTCCACGACAACGGCGCTAATTATGTTAGGATTCAAAGAAACCCTCCTATGGTTGTGGCTTGGAGATGCTTGGTAACATATAAATTCAACTATTGTTGCAAGGTTTAATGGAAGGAATGATGGTTTGGTTCAAGATAGATAACCACTTCTACTCTGTTTCACTCCAGACATGCATGAACACCCTCAGACTACAAGTCTTTAGACCACCAATGCTCACAATTTTAGATATTAGGTGAATATGGAGAATACTAACCACACCAGAAGATACACAAGACCATGTGATGGCCGGTTGCAACTAGTACAGAAACCTACAAATCTAATCTATTAATGCAAATGCAGGATGACAACTCTCCTGCATTAGATAGAAAGAAACCTGAGTAACCTATTCAATGATGCATTCAAGATTCTAAACATAGAGAGAAGATGACAGTTATCTAGTGCTAAACATCAAGAGATCAAGAACATAACATATTAGGCACAAGCTTAGAAAAGAGTAAAATGGACAGTGAGCAGTTAACAGCAAAAGAAGCTTGTATTTGCAAAAATGAAGATGAGAAGCTGCAAGTGACAAAATGTCTACAGTCTCCAGAAGTTGAACCTTACATCAAATGCCAACCTGATTACATCTTACTTCTGGATATTTATAAGTTTACATTACAATGGCACTTGGCCGTTTAGGTATGGAGGGGTCATAATTGACCACCAACTGCATTTAACTACCTGATGGAGTCTCTAAACAAGGTTGCTTGTTTCAGTGGGTGAATCTGATCTGTTCAGGTGTTGTGTTGTCCTTTAGGCGGTTGGAGTGCTCGTACCGGTGGAGTCCATGACTGATAAATTCAGTTACAGGGTTCGTGCTGCGTCCTTTTCCCTTTGGCCATGGTTTATGTTAAATATGGTTGTTGGGGATATTACTATAACTGGTGCTGACAGAGCTGATCATCTCCTTATTCAAGTAACAGAATGGTCACAAAAGACGTGGAAAGCATGGGTAGATGGACGATTGCGATGAGAGAGAAGGATGACCGTCGGATCGGGGAAATGAATGGCGGAGATGGGGCGTGGTCAGTGGAGACTATCGGCCGAGGTGGGAGCGGGGTGTTTTAGGGCCATTGGATCATCATTGGACAGATCGGACCGTCATTGGAGAAGGAGTTGCGCTGGCATTTAATAGGCAAGGGCAGTTTGGTTGGGTGGTAACGGTTTTCATCGGACTGCTTTCGGAGGCTAAGTGGTAATGGCTTGGGGTCGTGTGATTCCACCCAACGATCGACATGTAGCGGTAGATGAGAGAGAAAAAACCTCTCTCATCACGTGCTATCGCTCAATAAAGTTGACGGCGCGAAGAGAGCGAAGATCGTCAGATCTTGGTGGAGATGATTTGACGGTGGAGAGTGGTAGAGCGGGTCGCCTTTATCGGGTGTGACAGGAGCCGTTGGATCAGCGGGGGTGATCAATGGTAGGGATGCGGTGTGACGAGTTACGAATGCACGAAGACATATGGTAGGGTTTTATGGGTGCTTTGGGGTTTTTTGCTTGGGGCTGAGGTCAAGGGAATTTTGTCAGGTTTTTATAAAGGTTTGTTTGGGAAACGATGAAGATTAAAGGTGAGAGGGGTGAGGAAAAAGGGAAAGTGGCCAAAGTAAGCTCCCTTTTGGACAGAACCAAATAGACTAGATCTCTTTCCGACCTTAGAAAGTCAGCGCTGCATAACAGAGCTAACAGTTACTATTTGAATACAAGGTGCTGATAGTTTGAAAAACTCTACCAGAAGACCGTTTCCTCGAAGACACTATTAAAAATCAAATTTCTCTAAAATTGTTTAAATTTTATGGATTATGTTTCTACTTTGAATTGATAAAGTAGTTATTTTTAATAAGGTGTTGGTCATTTGAATAATTCAACTGTAAACACAATTGAATGGATATCTGAAGGATCTTATTAAAAAAAATAACCACATATATTTAAAATAGATGTATTATCAAAACAAGGACTGTTGAATGGATGTCTGAAGACATATTATATAAAAAAACCCAGATATATTTAAAATAGATGTATTATCAAAACAAGGGCTCTCATCCAAACTTTCAAAATTGAAACAAAAAAGGTTTATTTGAAATGAGAATTTAAGAAAATGAATAATAAATTTGGAACTATTTACTTCAAATAAATTTCATTAACAAGATGAATATGGAGAAGATATTTTGAGCGATTTTATATGCATATATGGCATGGCAATTTTTATTTACTAGGTTTCCATATACATCAAAAATTATTGACATCCTATTCATATATATGGTAGCCATGAAGAG